>CM075006.1:15858640-15876860 GCA_037576675.1 Pangasius sanitwongsei | reverse complement strand
TCACAGCTGTTTTTTTATATATATATATATATATATATATATATATATATATATATATATATATATATATATATGTATATAGTTATCCTGTCACAAGGCACTTGAACTTATCTCTTGGTTGAGCCATAAATTGCCATAAATAAATTTTTTAAGTATAAAATTTACATTTACTCAGATAATGAGATGTGAGGGACTTGATTTCAGAGTTTTTCCTGGGTCAGAATTGGTCTGCGGTGGTACCGATCCAAACCATCCACTTGATATATCGATGTGAGTATTGACTACTGTACCTGTAAACCACACACAAAATGACATACAAAGTGATAGAAGAGGCTTGCGAAATTCACAGGGATGTGTTTCCTCCCACATAGGGTCAAAGCCACTAGAACAATGCTTGCTGTCAGTAAAGTTGAAAAAGGGTAGATTGTTAATAAAAAAAGTTAAGCGATGATAACACCCAAACCAGTAAAAACTAGATTATTCCTCCTTGAAAACTTGCTCTCGCCTCTCACCTAGATATTTGCTGTCTATAATTCTGGGGATGACTGCAACCTTTTAGCCGTATACTGTAGCATACAGATTTTAGCATCAGATTCTTATAGAGGGGAGCAGCTCCTTTAGATGAGACAGTCATAGAAAACAAAAATAGTAACTCCAGATTTTATAGGAACGTTAATGCTGGTTGCAGTAGTTCCAAAAAAAAAGAAACTAAGTTGAGAATGACCCTTTTTTCCTTTAACTTCAGTTTCCAATCTTTTTGAAGTTTTCTTGATGGTGTCTGCTCCCAATATTCGTTTGTGGAGTTTTCCCAGAGGAGCTTGTCTGCTACTTGAATACAAAGCCTCGTTTCCAGAAGGGAGGATGTTAGGTTACTGAGTCTGGCTTTCAGAGTTACTCACTGTGCCTGGAATCAGATTGCACCCTTTTGGAACGAAGGTCACTTCTTTTCCTCTCCTTCTGCAGTAAGCGTTTACTGGAACTATTCAGTGGCTTCACAGAGCATAAACAGAAACAAATGAAGTCCATGCAGAGTGTGCATAATCAGGCCACACAAACTCACCGGCAGCAATGGGGAGATTTTAGCTAGGCACAGCGCACAAAGTGCTACTTCTCAGTCAGCGAATGTTCTCGTCTCTCAACCGCAAAATTGAAAAATAACCTGATGTGCTTCCAAGCTGAAAATCATGCTTGCTGCACAAAATAAGAGTTATGTACTTAAACAAAACCTTACTCTCTCTTGGGTTACATCTGAATCTCAATTAGCATTTTTCAGCTTGTTTCATGGGATAATGGGAGCTCAAGCATGCACCTTTCTGACAAATTTCTGCCTGGTGGTCTTGTATAGTGGTTTGGCTCTTGATTTTGGATTTTTGAAGGTGTATCAGGTGAGCATGTAGATTAAAGAAAGTGCTACATTGAGAAAACATGCTGTCCACACGGAGTCACATTGCAACTTTTTTTGCCAAAATGCAATATGTGTATATTCTGTTCCTGACAGAAGTCTCACCCTTATATTTAAGTGTACTCAAACGTTAACCCCTGAGGATATGAAAATTGGCAGCTAAGTGGGATATTTCAGCAAGAATACTGAAAAGCAGAGTGCTTTTGCACAGTGATTCAAGCTGATGTTTTGCTGCTGGGTGGTCTAATGTAATCACGGAAAGGGATTAGTGCATGTTTCATGCTCACCTAGCATTGAGTGGAGTCAAAACTAATCACTTTTGTTACTAATAAGCAGATTTTCCTTTTGGAAAAACATAATAAAGGGAAAAGTTTGTCTTAGCTATCACAAAGATTTTTTGTTTTCTGTTCATAATTTGGAACTGGTGGCCTGCTAAGCTTCAAGAGAACAGCCTAGGCAGATCTCGCTCATCTTTTAGCTCCTAAACATGGATGAAAGCAGGTTAGGAGCAGATTTATGTCATAGCTGGGTCAAAGTGCCCATTGAGGAGGCACTTATAGAGGACTGAGTAATCTACCCCTCTTGGGATGTAACATTATGACAAATGAACATTAGGAAGAAGAGATAATGACAAATGGATTGCCGGGGTTTTGACACTGTAATGAATGCCCATCTATTTCTTTTATGCTTGCTTCTCATGTTTCTTGGTCTTTAAACTCCTCTAGTCTCTCCTCAAGTATGTTTCTGATCATTTGGTGTTGAAATATTGTGAAGCTGTGTCTCTTATGCCAAAAACGTCTCTAGCTGTACAAATGAACAAATCACATTTATATTTTATGCGCTGTTTCTATAGTTTTATCAGAAAGGATGCCATTCGATCAGCATTGTAGATGTTTATATATCAAGTGTTCAGACCGTGATTTAAATCCCCAGTTGTTAATGAATTATTGGAGTATGAAATTAAATTCTGAAGCAAACAAAAAATGAAATGGACCAGGAGAAATGGCATCACTTAAAACGCAGCAGTGCTTTAACAATGCTTGCAGGCTCACATTTGAAGAACTGAGTGTTTACCGGATACAAAAGCGAAACATGACAGATCGTCTCAGAAGATTAATGTGCTGGGCTGTGCAATGGATAAGCCCACAGTGTCTTGAGGGATGCGGGAATGTCTGAATGTGGGCCAGGATGTATAGAAGATTGTAAGAGTTCTATAGCATATGAGGATTGTTGAGATTATATGGTTAAATTATCCATGAACACTGAACTCTCATGCTATAGGTGTGAGGCTCTTAGTTTTAGGCTCTGCTTTCACCAGCCAAACATATCTCCCAGTATATTATTAAAAGATCCCAATAAAAGTGCTGACAGACTCCCCATCAAGTCAGTCAGGAAGTCTGTGCAGTAATATTGAGCCAGCATATTATGTTAGAATATATGTTACCTATGCTGCATTTTTTTTCTCATTTGTATTAAGACAACCCCCACCTTTTGTGCTCTGATAATGCTTCACCCTGTGTATAAAGAGATGCTAGAATTTGTTTGAAAAACAAATGAGCTAGCTAGCTAAATGTAGAAAAAGCAGTCAGTATGAGTGTCAGATCATGTGCTAAAATCCTTTGCAGTTTATGGTCCTCTGGAACAACTAGGCACACAGTTAACACAGGATACACCTTGTCTTAAAGCACACCACCATCATTCCACTGATGTTTTGCCTAACTTGGAGAGCAGGCTCAGTTACAAGTATAGTATCATTATCAGGTAGTGACATAATAATGAGAACTTTATACAACACCCCTTTGTGGATCGAGACCTTGTGTACTTCAGTGAACGTCAGGTCCATGTCACCTGGAGCTTAAAGCTCCCAGTAGGGCCACACTTGGTGAACAGATCTGAGGGGAGAGGTCAAACAAAGAGTGATCCTAATGACCTCCATGAAAGGTACAAAAAAAGGCTAAGTGTACCCTGTGCAGGTGAGGGTTACTGTGACCCACCCCTCGAGCCAGGCCTGGGGTGGTGTGCTCAGGTGAGATTCTGGTGACCAGGCCACGCACATAACCCATGTGGAGCCATCTTGTGGACTCACTAACTGCACCAAATGAAGTGTGGGGGGTCAGGTGCAATGTCAGTCAGGCAGCAGACATTTGATGGACTTTATACATCACTGCTAGTAATTCTACAATCATACCGAAATGATTCACTACCCTATTCACAGCTGTTCCTCCATGTCATTAGCATCCTGAACGAAATGCACAAGCATGCTGTTTAAAGTGTTCCCTGTAAGAACATGAGGTATTAACAGTAGTCAGTTTAGAAAAGAATATAGTTATTATTTCCTTCTGAGGAGATAGTTATGAGGTGCCACTTATAGAGCCACCCGTCTTACTATAGTAGTGATAATGGTCTTTACAGGGTGTCTATGGCCTGGACTCTCTATACACCTGCTGTATGAGTAGTCAAATCGGACACAAGCGCCTGATGAAGTTGCTCTGTTTGGTATGTTTTAATACTAGTCCAAGACATCACTTTACTGAAGTCCTCTATATCAGTAGAAAGATACCTAAGAAACCCAGTCAAGTAAAAAAAAAAAAAAAAAGCACTTTTCTAACCATTTCTGCCTGGTGGTCTTGAGCCGTGGTTTGGTTCTTGAGTTTGGATTCCAAACTCGAACCATTTGGATTCCAAGCCTCGTATTCTAATGAAGATGCTCAGAAAATGTTAAAGATTTAAGGCCTGCTAACATCCTACAGATCACCCACCTGAACACTAGATGTCAGTGTTCATTAAAGCAGAGTGAAACTGAGCTGAATTCTGAAACCTTTTCCACCTTCTTACAAGACAAAAGTGTGACGTTACAGATATTTAAGACTTCATGTAAGATCTTGGTAACTGGTCACATAAGTGCAATGTATATTAGACACTTCTTTTTAATTTGTTTTTGCTGTGCTGCCAAATGATACTGTTAAACTGTCATTGCCAGATGATGAATATATTTTGTTTTATAAGATGCATTTATTCATTTGCATTTTTAGTAATTGCTGTTGCTGTCATTTACGAACAGCTTAATTTGCTTGTCAGTGATTAACAGGTGTTTCATGTGATTGCTGATTTCTTGGCATGTCCGTCTGGTGATCAGATTAGTAAAGCATTTCATGTCTTACTCTACTCAAAGCTTTTTTGCCTGATTTAAGACATTTTAACATTAAAGGTATTTTAGCTTTGTTATCGTTTGCTCGCACATTATTGTTGTGCGCATTATTCTTGTTAAAAGAAAGTTTCTTCTCTTTCTCTTCTCACATCTGATCTTTCTTTTAGTCTCCATATTAGTGTTTTAAGTTCCTTGCTGCTTTCTGGCTTGGAGTGTGTGTGAGCTTTCAAAGAGAGATCATGTGGCACAATGTTTATCTTGTGGCTTATGGCGATAAAAGCATTATATGTTTCTTTGGGGACACATATCCCAGCTGATCTGTTATTGAACACCATTTACAGTCCCGCGGTTTAGTAAATGGATTACTTTGGGATGGATGAGCTCCGTTTTCTCTGTCCTAATCTTGCTGATCCACTGATATTTTTGTGGAAAAAGGCTTTGAGGGTCTACTAGAGATGTAGATGCCTGAATGTGGTAGACCTCAAAAATAAACATATGGAACATTTTCACATAAATCCCTATGGTTTTGTGAACTGCATGTTAAACAGATAAATAAAATAAATATTTTCCTAATTTTTCTTAGTGAATAGAACACAATACGCCACCTTGCCTGATTCACCCCGCTAGATTATCCCTTGTTGAATAATGCAGAAATGAAGTGAAACCATACACCATTTACTCCCAGGATGGTGAACTGTCTTCTCCAGGTCTTTAACGTGTGAAAGTTCCATTGTCAGCATCAATGAATGTGTCATATCTGGTTACAGCTTTGGCTATGTGACTCCTGTCTCAGTGCTCTTGAGCACCAGGGTGGTCCTGCTGTCTCCTGTTAAGCGTATCGGCTTGGGCATGCCATGCTTTTGTAAAGTGTATTATAGATTATGGTGCACAGCAGGATACCAGGTCACCAGTCACTGCAATGGAGATGAAAGTTTACTGCCTGCATGTCATGCCTGATAATTTGTTGCATATGATCCTGAACTGTCTGTTCTTCCTCCATGCCCTGAGTTACCCTTTGTCTGCATGTGTGGATAATTTTATTCTGCTCTGAGTTATTGAAATTGTTTACAATTTTCAATAATCATTCAGCCTTAATTGAACACTTAGTTGTTCCAGTATGTAATCTCAGTCAAAATATCTGCCAGAAATCTGTATGCTTATATGGTTTATACAAGACTGCTCTGGCCAAGTTTCATTGCGTTTAATGTTAATTTGACAGACTTTCTTCTGACTAAAGTAGTAATGCCTAAGTAACAAAGTCTATGGAGGTTAACGTGGGTTATTCTAGCTACTGCACAGTTCTTTTGCTCTTTGATCTAACTTGGTTTGTCTATGGTTTATTCTTATATGGTGCAGCTGAGCTTGATATTCTCACTGTGGCTGTGAGTCTTTTATGGACGAATCCTGCTGAGGCATGGAAGCAGACTCCGCTTTAAAAACAATGATGTCAGAGTCAGAGTTTGGCTAGGAAAAAAGTGGACTCGATCAAATGGTTGTATAAAAGATAAAGTAAAATGAGATTCACTTTACATAGAATGTTTAAAAAAAGTTCCAGAATTGTAAATTTATCTCAGAATGAACATTTAGTCAGACTATACCAAATTTTACAAAATGGTTATGTAACCTTTCATGTAATCATAAAACCTTAAATATAAAGTCCTCTGAGGCAGAGGTTATTTGCGCCTGGGTGAGAATAGGAATCAGGATGGGCATCTTACTAGCCAGGGTATCTGGAACAAGCAAATTTTGTGTCATGGCTACTGGGATTTAATTAATATTTGCCTGGGGATCAAGTTTAACACCCATAAATAGAAAAAAAATATACTTATTGTCGCAAAAACAATTTTTTTTTTTTTTTGAGCATTTAGCTATGGTCAAATTTAACACACTTCGCGGTGATGTGATGCTCCTCAGTGCTGTAACTATCGCACCTGCTTCCATATCCCCTCTCAATACACCAAGGTGCAATCTGTCTGCTGGTAGAGGCTGTCATATAACTTTCCTGCTTACTACACACATTCAACTCGTGGTTAAACACATTGAGAGAAAATTAAGAAGCTAGCCAGACTCTAATAATACATTTTACATGCAGTGTCTCATAGCCAAAACACTTAGCCTAGTCAGCTAGCCTTCCAAGCAACCAAAACATGAGACTGGGCAGCACACTGGAGCTTTTACTTGCCTGGTGGGCTAGCTAATAAATTTATGATTTGTTCACCCCTTTTTTCCAGTCAGTATAGTAATTGCAAATAACGTTCTTGTTGGTAGGTCCTTCTCTCCACCAAGGGTAAGGGTTAAGACTTGCTAGTGAACATGGTTTTAATCACAGAATAATAGTTAATCTATCCAGTTTATTAGTATTTTGTTTTAATAACATAATAGTTAACCTGGGTGGCACAATGGGGCAGCCAGTAGCGTTACCGCCTCACAGCTCCAGGGTCCCTTGTTTGATTTGGAGCTAAATTTCTGTCTGTGTGTTGAGTTTCCCATGTTCTCTGTGTGTCCATGTGGGTTTCCTCTGTATCCTCCTAAAAATATGGCCGGAGGTAGACACTAATTTGCCCCTAGGTGTGAGTGAGTGTGCAAATGTGTGTGTGTGTGCACAGTGCTCTGCAATCTACTGGTATCCCATTCAGGGTCTATTGGTTTGGAATTTGTGATCCAGGGTGAAAAGAAATTCAGTCTGTATGGCATGTTTTATCTCAGACATCTTTGCATTAGGAGCTGTTTATTTACAATCCTTCCCCTCAAACCTGCACTCTAGAAACTCCCCCAAGTTTGGTCACATTCGCGACCTTGCTACACAGTGAACTGGAGGTGACCTTGTCAGATCAAGCACACACCAGCAGGGGACAGGGGCGCCAGTCTCGTTTCACCTCGCTCAGCTTCCACCTCCGTTCAGGATGATGTCACCTGTTTTCTTTTGTGATCATCATGTAGTCATATTTCTTTGGCTATAAGCACCCTGCAACCTGCCATAAGAACAAAATAGATGTAGCAGATCAGTTTTTTCCATTTCATTCCCTCCTGCATGTGTTTTTTCTTTCGTTTCTTTTGCAGTTTGCTGTACTAAGACCCATTACATAATACTGTGTAGCTTATTTGTGCATGCTTTAAGGACAGGATTAACTTAGCAAATCTACGAATGAAGTAGAATAGGCATGTTTTGTAGATGATACTGTTTTTTATGCTAACCAGAAGTAAATTAGACTTTCCCATGTATTGATGAGTATACTGTAGAAAGGCCTGAATTCAGAATTTAAAATTCTAAACTTAAGTAAGATGGCTAGAGTACTGGCTATGTTACAGAAAATTTGATGAGAGCAATGATGAAGAGTCAAAAGCAGTCAAAAGAACTTTCAGCAAGTCAGTTCTTCATCACTGATCTCACAAAGGTGTCTTAGTGGCAAATATGTTCCTCTGATAAAATATAGTTAAATATGAATTAAATGAATGAAATGACTATTGACTCAAATATTGAATAAACTATTGACCATCGACTCAAATATTGACAACATCGAAGAATAGCTTCAGACATGGAAAAAATCCAGTACATACAGTACTCTATGTTCTGCCATCAGTTTTCTCATTCAATTAAGGCACTGAACTGATTTAAATTGCAGTGATTAACTTAGCAAATCTACGAATGGTCTAACAAGTGTTTAAGTTTCCTCAGGCTGACTGACACATTTGTGTTCATAACAAATTTGAGAGAGAAGCTCTTGGCTAGCTTTAGCCTGAGTCACACGCCAAACCCATCAACTGAATGCAGTTTGTCAGGGGAACTTTTAACACCATAAACACATGCACTTATAGATTTTTTTTTAAGATGATTGAAAACACACTTTTAGGAACAGCATGTACACCTGCAAGAGAGTCTCCACTAGCACAGCTTGTTCTCTCAATGGTGAAGACAGATCTTTAGGAAGTAATGAAATGACTGCACAGAGGAGACTGTGAACTGACCCAAAAAGAAAGTGAGCTCGTCAGAGTTTCAGCTCAGCTGCAGGAGTAGCTGACTGATATCTGATACTCTCTGATTTCACTGCTAATTTTTACAATGAAAACATGCTGCAAGCCTTCCAGTCAAACATCTCATTGGCCATCTCCTATCATATCACTATCAAACTTCCTCATAGATCTAATGAGCCAAAATCAACATAAAGCTAGAGCATTAGAGAAATGAAACCCATATGCTACATATTTGCTCAGGGTATTGGGATAAAAAGGTGAAACGTGGTGTGGCATAGAGTGGCTCAGATATGAACCACCAGCGCAAGAAACCTTTTCATCATATATAATATCCACATTCATTTGCAGTTCAATTTAGTTAAGTTAGTTATTTTCCTGGTGTCATCAGTATTTAAGAAAAATCCCCTTTTGATTTGACTTGAACAAGAAACAAGGACTTAAAATCAGGGAAATGGTATAATGTGGTCAAATCAGTTCGAAATTAGACACCAAAATGAATATAGAGTGAAAAGAAAAACATTGAAGGGTGATCTGACTAATGATTGACTACGTCTGACAGCAGTTCATCACCTCTTGGCTGTAGCTTGTATTTGCGTCTCTGTACTTCTAATCATATAATTTCACAGTTTTTTAGAACATAAACATGATTTATCCAAAAAGAAAAAGAGACTACAAGTTTGTGAGTCACTTTTCAGTAAGCAAGTTTTATTTGGTTGTTTATTGGGTTTTTTTATGTATTGTTCTAACCATTGTAAAATTTTATGTTGTCTTGAGGGACATGAGAACAGGAAGGAAAAGAAATATGGCTGAATGACAATGTATGACTGCAGAATGTTTTTGGTTCTTGATCCTAGTCATGACATTTCACCTCCATGACCTTGTAAAAGCTAGACCGAATTCTGAGACACAGCAGCTGTGACCCCTAGTTCATTGCTATGCAGGGGAAGTCATTAATATACACACACATACATGTTTGTCTCACTGTCCTTGTGAGGCCCTTCCGTTGACGTAATTATTAATGCAGCTAATTAATGCTGTTCATACATCTAAATCTAACCCTAACCTTAACCTCAGTAGCCAAACAGAAATGATTTGGTGCTTTTTTTAAATAAAATCTGCAGTTTTCTGGGGAGGGAAAAAAACAGTTTTCCTTGTGGGTCCCTACAGGGGCAAAACTGTCAGATTTGTCAGTTATTATTGTGGGGACATTTGGTGACCAAGATGTACAAACACGCACCACCACACCCCGTCCCCATACACACTGACCTTATTCCAATGGCATGCATTATGCTGTTCCATACGTAATAAACATATATACCAGTTTCTGAAAGTTTCTAAACAGTATCCATCTTTTATTCTTTTCACTAGTATCACATCACTTTACTGGGTTCAAGTCATTAGATGTCTGAAATGTCTGTAATCATCTAGCTAGCTCTTCTTCTGTCTAATAATTTGGTGTTTTCTTTGGGAGCAGAGATTTAAACAAGTTGTACGAGTTCTTGTTTGAACCAACTGTGTATCAATCCAAAATTTCCTTTTTATATATATATATATATATATATATATATATATATATATATATATTTATATATATATATATATATATATATATAATATTTTATCAAAATAATATTTTATATTTTGACAGGTTTTGCTTTTATTTTTAATTAAATTGTGAAAAAAATTATGATGACAGTTGAGACTCTGAAACTGAAATCTCACTCGTATTGACAAATATGAGCTAGTTTACTAGAAGCTAACTAGCCTGTTAGCAATTTAGGATAGCTAGTCTTTAAAGGAATAGCTAATTCCTATTATATAGATTGGTTCTTGGGTTATATTTCCATGTTAAACATAAAGCTGATTCAGAACAGCTCCGTTTGTGATGTCACAACACAGACTTTTAACCAATCGCTTCCAATATGCAAATTACCAAAAGATAACATGACAAGGATAACATTAGCCACAGAACTAGCTAATACTGGTGATGAACCAAATCGTGTTTGATAGATAAACCTCGTATTTTGACGTTTGGCTGCGTTTTAATTAAACAGTGAGAAACTGATAATAAAAATCAGGACTCTGATGTTAAAACCCACTTGTGCGAAGCTGTGACAAATGTGAGCTAGTTTACTAGCCGCTAACTAGCCGGTTAGCTATTCAGGATGGCAGAATGACAAGAAAGTCTTTCCAGTTTGCATATCATGTATATTTATAGCTCCTGGTATTTATATGTGGGTGGATTTGTAATGTTAGGTAGGTTATTTTGAATGGTTTTGAATTTCACATTCATGGATAACACCACAGTTTTTATTGTTTTCTTTTTCATCCTTCAGAAGTCATCTAAAGATGAGAAGATCTCCAAGGAACCTGCAGCTCTGTACTTTATGTATGAAAACAAGCAGAATCGCTTCACCTGCACTTTAAGAACCTTTGACATCTTTCGCACCGTTGAAGTGAAACAGAAGTATTTGACCCCCTGCAGCTCTTCTGAAATGTTTTTTGATTTTTTTGTAACTTGCTACTTAACTAATGACTTCCCGGTGTAACCTTTTACGTAAAACTTCATAAACCTGACACAACCACGTCAAACCCGTGTCATGGCACGTCGTCATGTCCAGACTTGTCATGTTAGCGTTAAAGATAACCGTCTGCTTACATCACACTTAGCAGTAACATGTCATGATGCAACTCATAACTCGTACTTTTTATCCATTTGTAGTTACATTTAAATAAGTTAGTTCCTGTTCTCTCTTACGTTATAGCAGCTGTAAACAGTTGTTCCCTCACCAGCCTCTCTTTTTCTCTCTCTTGAAGTTAAAAAATGCGATGTGATGTTACAGAGAATCAGGAAAGTAAAAACCGGCTGTTTCAAAGCTCTGACACTGGAGACTCCTTCCATAAACGGTAAAATAAATGTCTCATCCATATCAATGATTATACATTTTTTCTTAAATAGCAACATATTTTAAAACTGTTTTTAATTATTATTAGTTCATGTGGAGCGTCTGCCGTACAAGTCCCTGTGGATGAGCTGCTACCATAGAAACGGTAACATATTAGAACCTGCTAGCCAATCAGAAATGAGTAATTGTTGTAGCGATGGTATACAATATGTCATATGGCGTAAACCTTATGCAGACTAGTGCTCTTGTAACATTAGCTAGCTATCATGACATCAAACGTTAAGAGGGTTGTCATTGTAATAAACCTGACACTCCCAGAGTATAACTTCTGTCATGACCAGTTTATAACGTGGTTATGTCAGCTTTATGATGCATGCTTCACAGAAAGTGTTACCCAACAATCTTCATCTAAAAACTGAAGATGCTTTAGAGGAGAAATGCTAAGTGTTTAATCTATAAACAGTATACACACTGATATACAGACTTGTTTCTTGTTACGTAGACAAGCATAAGACTTCAGCTTCAGGAACCTTCTTTGTGAAGCAGTTATTTGGTGTTTATTCGTATGAAATCGAAGTGTGTCAGCTGTGCGTTGCTGTGCAGTACTACACCCTGCTGCTGGGACACGAGTACTGAGCTCAGCTGCTTCCTCAATAAACTTCTCATTTAGCATTGCTGCTGTTCAGCTATTCCAAATAAGAGTACGAAAATTACCGTCCTGGGTTCTGTTTCCCAAAAGCACCGAAGCACAGAGATCATTCTTAAATGGTCGAACGAGCATCACCTCGAACTCTCTCTCTCTCTCTCTCTCTCTCTCTCTTTCTGTCTACTAGTTAAGTGGATTTAAACTTGATGTTTTTTTGGGAAACTGGGCTCCATTTTCTTTTTTAATCAATCTGTATTCTGGTAGAATTAAAGATCTTCTAGCAACGTTGATACAGATCTGAGCTTTTGCAATGCCAAATTATGCATAATTAAAATGATGAATATGGTACATAGATGTAATTGAGTGTTTTATTAGTGTAAATAAACTCGCTTTAAAATGAACATTGGGTGTGTTGCAAATTTACTGTGACCTGATTTGATTCTTATAGTGAATGAATTGTGCTGAATATTATGCAAAAATTCGTGTAAAAGTTTGCATAAATGGCATGGGGTGTTTTTTATTTATTTATTTATTTACAGCGACGCAGTTCTTCAATTCTTTACTGCAAATTATATATATTTATTTATATCAAATCCATCCCTGCACAACTTTTAATTCACCATTTATCTTTGTCTGCTTAAAAAATGGGCTTTGCTTTATAAGCGCTTCAATGCAGGACATTTAATTAAACTCTAATATACAGTAATACTGTAGTATAGCTTTTTAAATTCATAATTCGGGTAATAATTAGATTTTTAGCGACAAAAACGTTTAAGAAATACAAGATTGACTATTCTGCAATCCTAAATATGTGTATAAATTTGCACAACAGATTTATTTGGTACATTAAAACATAAAATCTAGGTGTCTAAAATTTATATATCAAAAATGTTTTAAGAGGTGATCAAAATTTTGCAAAAAATGTGGTGGAGAATAAAATAATTTCGAAATATAACAAAAGAAGCCCTCTGTCATTTAGTTAGGATTAGTTTATTAGTATGTTAACATAATTAATATGCCAAAGTACAGTTGATGATAAATTGTTATACTGTGGTCAAAAATAAAAAATTTTGATTCAAATATTCTGCTATTGTCCACTTGGGGGCGCTACTAGCTGCATCATCTCCTTCCCTCGTCACCTTCTCCTTTCAAACCCCAAAACACAAAAGACAATGCAGATTTGTTAAAAAATAATTAAAAGCAATGATTCAAAGACCCAATGATCCACTAATCATGCAAAAAAAAAAGCTAAATGCGTTTATAATTAAAACAAACAAACAAACAAATATCAAATATATCAAATATCGGATTGTTGCCATATGAATTGAAATCATATCCTATTGTAGCAGATTCAGTACTATCATCAAATATCATATTGTCGTCTTAAGAATCAAAATTGTATCATATAGTAGTCGACACGGCGGTGTTGTCAAATATCAACTCGCTGCTTTAAGAGTTGAAATTGTATCGCATCATAGCAGATTCAGTAGTATAGTCAAATAACGCATCGTTGTCTTAAGAAGTTCAATTGTATTGTATCGTTTTGGGGCAGATTCAGTGGTAACGCCAAATATCAAATCATCGCCTTAAGAATTTAAATGGTATCATATCTTAGCAGATTCATTAGTATTGTCAAATAACAAACCGTCGTCTTAAGTGATGAAATTTTAGCGTATCGGTGGTACCATTAAAATATCGTATCATAACCATATAAACTGAATTGCACCGTATTGTCTCGTAGCGGATTCAGTGATATCGTCAAACATCGATTTTTATTATCTTATCGAAATCGTAGGGTGTGGAGTTGAAACCTGACCCCTAGCTACAAAGTCACATTTTCAGCTTGCTAACAAAACAGAGTTCTCTTCTGCCCCCTGGTGGAACCATAAAGACTAGCTCTTTTAAAAAAAAAAAAAAAAAAAGTAATCGTCTGTAAAATGTTTTAATTGAGTAAACCTTTAAGATTTAAACAGAATGAGCATTTAAAGTTCTTTAATGTACTTTAATATAATAATAATAGTAATAATATATGTGTTCACAGAGTCAAAATGTCCACTATAGTCAACCGTACTGAACAACTCAACAGAAAGCAGCGCGTGCAGAAGCCGTTATGTATATATATATATATATAGATATAGATAGATATATATATTAACGATTTTAAATTTTGATTTGAAAAAGAAGTGACGGTTTAACGGTCGCCCTCTGGCTGCGGCTGCTCGCAGCGCGTGTCAGCCATATTAGCGCCGAGGCTCCTCCATCTCAGCCACTAGCGCTCTCTCCGTCAGCGCCATGCGGCCTGCTCCATCCCCAGCTCCTGCTCCATCCCCCGGGCCGTGACGCGCCGAGAACGAGCGCCTAGATATTCACTCTGCTCCAGTGATAAACAAGAAGAGATACCGAGTGCACCATGGAGGCTGTTAAAGCGTTTAACGGCGAGGTTTGTTCATTAACGTCTAGTATATTTTTTAGAGTTTTAATACGAGTTCTGATAAAATGTTATGGTCTAACATTAATGCTAATGCTAAGCGCTGTAGGCCCTGACTCTACGCTAGGTGCTAGTTAGCTAGCTAGCTAACTAACTAGCTAGCTAGCTAAATCAGTGTACTAGCGCGTTTCATTTCATTCATTTATCGACAGAATTCCAGTACGGCTAATGCTAAAAATGAAAATAGTCACAATATTGATGCAAATGTGCGCAATGATGCAGTGGTGCTAGTTGGAACATCGCAGCTAACGCTAACACAAAAGCCGCTAGCATGGTTGCTAGGTTGCTAAGTTGCTAGCCGTGTCATATTTAATACATGCGCAAACTTGATGATGCTAGCTAGTGTATTTTTTTTTGATCATTTTATAAGTTTCACTCTTAACTAGCACCAGGTTCTAGTTATAGCTAATTTTATTAGGTTAACTAGCTAGCATAGCTAGCATTAGCTGCACACAGTGAGTGATTGCTAGCCAACTGCATCAACCTGTTCTGTAGCGCGCAGTGTGTAGAAAACGGAGCTGATTCAACTTGTATAAAAACACGAGTTTATTTTTGAAAGTCAGTCTGAATTATAAATTAGATGTAGATATAACACGACGCTTTGATTCTCATGCTAATGTAAATAAATATATACTGGAAATGACTACAACAACAACAACAACAACAACAAAAATATACACGAGAGATTGAGAAAGAAAACGTGCCCTGAGGAGGGGGGAAAAAAAACCTGCCAGATGTGATGAAACCGGAAATGGATCATAACATGGAGACATAGGAAACATCTGGACTGATGATGATGATTATTATTATTATTATTATTATTATTATTGCTCAACAATGTGACCTTCTCATTATGTTGGTTGAACACGACTGTCCTGTCGCCTCACGCCCTGTTTCTCGGTCCTGATGTCTGCGTTTCTGCTCTAACACACACATTTTACACATCTGGCTACGAAGATTTCCTAATTTTCTAAAAACCTACTGTATTAAACCTTTCACGAGGTTAGAAACCTTGCGTTCGGGTCAGAAACATGAGCTCTTCAGCACCAGCACCAGGGAAACACTAAAGCCCTATTCGGATCGGATTAGTTTCTCAGCGGGACGTCTCACGCAAAATTCCCACAGGAAGAGCGAGTTTCTAGCAGGTTGTATTTTCTACAAACCCGGATGTTTGCGTCGTCGGATATTTAAGGAAGTGGCCGTGATTAGTTATCTATAAGTAGTGACTAAAAGTTGATGACGTGCGTATAAAGTAACGTGACGTATGACGTGAATATAAAGTTACGCTTTATACCTGTAGCTGCTGTTAGAACGGCTCCTTTAATCATCCTGCGGGATCTCGCTTTTCTTTTCGTAATGATTTTATTTACTTTCTCCTGTTTAATATCTGTTACGTCATAGACGCACAGAACTACAGGACTAAATACGGCGAGCAGCAGCAGTCAAACATCTCTCTCTCTTTTTTTTAAAATTTTTTTTTTCCCACAACGTGACGTGTTAAAATCGTGGCTCGGTTAAAATCATCAGACGAGTGCTGAGTTTGTCTGTAGGTCTGTAATTTAAGTCATATTCGACTATCGATACAAAACTATTAATCTGCTTACGTTATTAAGAAATTTTGAGGGAAAAAAAAAAATCTTCAGACAGCAAGAGCACAGTTCACTTTATTTTAAGACGATACTGATATCAGTATCAGCTCTCACTCCAGTGATGAGTCAGTGGTTTGTTCGTGGCGTATACGTGATTTTGCGTGCGCGCGTGTGTGTGTAGAAGCAGCGGTAACGCAAACGGCGTTGTTCTCACACTTGCTGCGTATCTTACGTACATCCAGAAGATTTAAAAACATCCGTTAGACGTGACGTCAGAACCACGAGCTCTGTCTCTCTTAATACCCGACAGCAGCGGGAAGGGAAGACTCGGGGTGAGGTAGCGACTCGTCTGAGTCCAGGGGAAAAAAAGGCAGAGAAACCCTAGATTGCCATGACAACGAGCCGCTGCCTCTGCCTGCCACAGTGACTTTTAGGTTTTAGTACAAATGACTCGATCTGCAAGTAAATTAAATTTGAAATTTCTGTAACAGCTCCTACATGTTTAAGAGCTTTTCTGATGCTCCGTGATGATGTTAAATTAAACACGTGTGTGTGTGTGTGTGTGTGTGTGTGTGTGGTGTTTTTCAGCTGTACTCTCTGAATGAATACAAGCCTCCGATCTCCAAAGCGAAGATGACCCAGATCACCAAGTCAGCCATTAAAGCGATAAAGGTAAGTATTTAGATCAATGCAAGTGGGAATTAGAGCGGGGGTTTATGATTTCCTCTCTGCGCCCAGCTGCGTAGCGCAATCGTAAACATAACGGCTTTAGTTAACGTAAATTAGTGCTTTCTCACTGATTTTATTCCCTTCTCATTCCAGATCTCTGCAACCTCAAATTTCCTTATTACACGGGTTGTGTGTGAAACAGAACCTTTGGTCGTTAGATAGTAAGATAAATTTGGCTTCGAAAAAAAAAGACACCGAAATATCATTTAGCGTGTATAAAAGAACTAACGTCGCTCCTCGGGATCGTTAACGAGTATAAACACAAACGTTTTTCCTAATAAGGTTAGTGTTCGAGTTTTAAAAAAACTTAATCTTAAATCTTCTGAAAGATCTGTCTTGAGATCCGGTCTTCTGGATTTTTTTTTTTTTTTAGATTAGTAAATATTTTTGAGTTTACGGTGGGTTTTCTTGATCTGAGACGCAGATCATGACAACAATCACGACGACTGAAGGGCGTTTTAAAGAGAAACAGAGCTCGTCGTCATGTTTAAAACCGCCGAACGTTACAGTTCGACTTGGAAAGCAGGTGGACGGAGATGTTTTGGCTCCGATGTGCTCAACTTCAGGCATTTGAGACGAACTCTAGAAGTTAAAATATCGGCTTTATAAAGAGAAGAAGAACACGTACAGGTAGCCTGAGCAATTACCAAAGTGTTAATTGGTTAATTGGTTAATCAGGTGATCAGGTTTTTAATATCTAGTCTTCTGTTAAAATCTAATTTGGCGTCTAAAGAACTAAATTCTGGAAGGATTTCTGTGGAACCAGACGCCATCTTTAAGCACAAGTCCGCTCAAAGCACACATAAATACGTTTAAATTAAAATATATCGTGGTATTCTGACATCACAGGAGGATTTTATTTTGGATTATAAATATCGAAGCCGTTCAGGGAGGAGTTTTTCTTTTAAAGGACGTCTGTTGTTATTTTTATTGGCGGGACCTGAAATAGAGGTGGTCTTGCATTCTCGATTCTGATTGGTCAGAGGCTCTGACGGTAGTTCTGGCTGTTAAAGCTCTGATCCAGTGTTCAGAAAGGTTATGAGGTTAAATCTTAATGAATCCAATCAATTAAGGATTGTAATTCTTTCACTTTGGGGCGTGTGTGTGATCCGAATCTTCCGAATTAATACATGCGAGTGTAAAGTACAAGCGTTCCAGCATCCAGATGTTTTGTTAGATCAGCAGTAAAGTGGGAATGAAACAGATATGATCAGATCTTCGTTGTGTACGTTTTAAATCCTTCAGCTTGTAGACGTGATAAATGCGTGGCTGTGGGGATTTGTGTTCATTCAGCTACAGGAGCATTAGTGAGGTCAGGCGCTGATGTTGGGATGTCGAGG
>CM075006.1:15833778-15858540 GCA_037576675.1 Pangasius sanitwongsei | reverse complement strand
ATATAAAATTTTTGTTCGCGTTTTTGTTTGAACTCTCTTTGTATAAATCTATAATTTTTTTTTTATATATATATATATATATATATATATATATATATATATATATATATATATATATTTCCCTCATGTTCAAAGAGCTCCTCATAATGACAAAAAAATAACAGTATTATGAGATGATGGGAATGCTGACCACTTCAACTGTTCTTTGCCTACGGTAGCAACAACACACTATTCAGCTCCCCTGTATGGAGTCAATGTACCATAACAAATCAGTTAGCAGAGGGGAAGACTCCACAGCACAACCTCTATTCACCAAGTATTCTGTATTTTAAGGCTGACTTCAACATAGAGTCAGTTTCAACAAATTTGACATCTCCTACTTTTATTAGTTGTATAGACCACTTCAATTCAGCTGTGTATAGCTTAGCCCATTCTTTTCCTATTTTTTTTTTTCTAATGGTGGGAAAGCAGTGGTAAGCAAGCAAGTTTATCTGGTCTGATCTGCAGAAAACCGGGTACGCTGTTCACCCAGCCAGCCAGCACCTGCTATTGCCTCCCCTGTTGTCAATTTTATGGCTTTTTTTTTTTTTTTTTTTTTACAGAAAATTAAGGTCTCATCAACTTGAAAGGTCTTTTTTATTTCAGCCATAATGAAAAGGGAAAAAAATGCTTTTGTTAGGCTTAATATCTTCCTGTGCAGTGGTCCATAATGGAAAGGTTAGTAGGTGAGTAGCAGGAAGTTACAGACTCCCGAGTCAGTCCGTCTGGCATTTCTAATTCCCATGTGAATGTTATTTATGTAGAATAGGTTGGCCACAAAACTCACTCAGAGTGTGTCCTCTGCTGAGCTTTTTATGGGTGAATAAATCTATCATCTCAGAAATACCAGCAGCCTCCCACTGTGTTAAAATGGTTTGCCTTGTCTTGGGATGACTTGTGATTGACCAACAGCAGGCCATGGACCAAGATGGAGTTAGTAGAGCCATGGTGATGGCATTTGTATTCATGATGATGTGGATGACAAATAATAATGTAAATAATTCCTGAAAATTATGGTGGCATTGATTTGTAGTCTAGTAATAATAATAATGCCTGTATGTTATAGTAAACAGTCAGATAAAGTAATGATAAAAAGAAGAAAAGAGCAGTTAGTAGAATCGTCAGATGTCAGAATCAAGTTAACTAATGCATGGTCCAATGGTCTAAAATGTGGCCTTGCTTTTATGAAACACCCCTATAACTCCATCTAAATTCTTTGATACAGCCGTAAAAATTATTTATGGCAAGAAATATGTACCATATATTTCTAAATAGGCTCAGTGTATGTGTTACACGATTAATGTTCCATGTTCTGTCATTTTTCCTCCTCCCCAAGCCGCAAAGATAAAATGAATGGGATACGGTGTCAGAGAATTAAGTTTTTATTTTAATCCCTGGTTTTTAGTGCTTGTGGTTGATTTTCAACTGCAGGCTGTAAAATTCCTTTCTTGGGAAAAACATTTTATATCTAGACACAGAAAGCATTTAAATCATGACTTTAGTGTAAATCATGCCTTGAGCACATGCACCGTTTATTGGGGAGCAAAGGGGAGGGCACCATTTATCCCACTCAAACAGCCTTACAATTCTCACAGGACTGTGATTTTGGATGCAGAGCTTAATGTCACATCTCAGGACACTGAAATCTGAGACTGATTCCTTTCTCCTTCATTCAAGATTTGTATAACATAATTATGCCTTTAAGATAGTATGTAACTAGACCAAATGAAGGACACTCATGGAGCATGAAGAATGTAGGAGAATATAAGTGCAAAGGCAAAACCAGATCAGACACAGAGAAATCAGAAACAGGTCACATCAAGAAACCAATCAGGAAGTAATGCTCAGTATTGCAAACTTACAGGATGGCAAAACCTTACAAAGAACAATGGTGAATGAGCTATTTAAATAGATTGGGATGAATAACAGAAAATTAGTGTTCAGGTGAGTGTGAAAGTCGCAAGGTCTGTACTAGATTAGAGCTGGACTAGGAGCGCTGGCTCCTGGCTCAGTGGTGGAATCAGATGTGACAGTAGTCAACAATAAACAGGTCCATTGTAGTCATGTTTCCACTTTAATAATGCTACAAAATGTCAGTGACCGTCTCTGACATGACCCCAGTCAGCCACCCGCAGACCAAAGTCTGGTCGAGACAGCCTGATTTTTACTGATCTCGAACAGGCCTGCTCCATGTCTTGCCCATTTTCCCAGTGGACTTGGTGAAAAATGGTGGAAAAAAGGCTTGAGGACCCAGTTGGCAGCTGTCCCTTGGTGTTTGGGGTTGTGGTAGACCTCATTACATCATCATCATTATCTCATGGTTCTTTTCTCTTCTCATGCTCAGTCTTTTTCCTGTTTTAAGGAATTGTTTATTTTATGTTCAGCTTTTGATTTTGTACAGCAGCTTTGCTTCCTACATAAATCAGCTCTGTCAGAAGCAGAGGAATAACTGCTTAGCCCTTTTGATAGATTTGACATTTGTACAAGGGAAAGATGGGTATGCTCTGTAAATACCTTTGAGGCCCCTCACTTTTGTCATATGGGGCTTCTTTTCATTCATGAACCAATAGAACCAAAAAGAAGGCCTGTCATAAGTTATCCTTACTTAAGTGTTTTGGGTTTTTTTAGATTATTTTTGAGCATGTAAATTTATCTAAACAACAGTCTTTACATTTAAACTATCAGGCAGATAGATAGTTGTAGTAGGCAACTAGCTAGATGTTGATCACAATAGACAGAGCATATTGAGATTGAATTTAGCTGAAATTCTACAGTTATGGGAAAGCCATCGAAGCTCAACTTTGCTTGCCAATTCTTTAAGTGAGGATCTGTCTGCAGGACATGCCAATCACAAAGTTCATTTCCTCATGATGCATTTAATATCATTCATTCACCATTCATTTATTTTGGCGAACTTTTAGACACACGGTAGCCCTCTTGGAACGCAAATGGAGTGGGTGTATGTTTGGAATGAAAGAGTTTGCTATCCTGTGCTCCACTGTGAATAAACTTTCTAAATATTTGTTTTGGAATGAGCCGTTGTTTTTTTCCTCCCTTAATTTGATATCTCTGTGGCTTTTTTAAATGAATTCTGCAGAATCTTTTTCAATTGAGATGCATATTTCAGTCATCAGAAAATCTGCAAGGAAACTGGACCAATCAACATGGCACATCTTTACAATTTTGCTTATGAAAACAGACACACAAAATTAAGGAAAGATTAGACTTTATCACTGGGCTATACTTATTCATGCGCTGCTTTAAATACAGTGATAATATCAAACTTCTTCTGTGCATGACCTCATCTTACTTGAATTAAAGTTAATAAGCTTGGTAGAACTTTGTGGTGGTTTAGATATCATGACACATTTCTGCTCCCACTCTAGCTGAAGATTGACCTGGCATTCACACTGTTTTCAATTACCTATCTTTTTTAATTCAAAGTTTTCTAATCCCAGGCAGCAGTCAAATACCACTGTGATAAAATTGTGAACTGATGGAGAGAAGTCATCACATAAATCTGCAGTATCTTCACTGTTTCAGACATGACATCACTTTATTAGACAATAACGGTAATGGTTTAAAGTGATGGACCTGAATCATAGGCTACACTAGCTGTTAACAAAAAGTCAATGTGATGACAGAATATCTTCAACACATTAATGTTGTAATGGTTATCAGTGGTACTTACATTTTTCTGTCCAAAATGCCTTGGTATGGTCCATTTTCAACAATCAATTTTCTTAATCAGAGAAAGTGTATTTTTATATATTCTTATAAAATAATGCAGTAATGTAGTCAGTATATAGTAAATATTCAGTAACTACTTTGTTGTATAAAGCATCAGTATAGACGAATCAAGGATTATCATCAGACTTCCTTTTTAATCAATCATATTTTTATATGATTGATTAGTATATAGTAAACTAGTCAGTAAATATTCAGTAACTAGTATGTTGTATAGAACACAAGTATAGAAGAATCAGGGATAATCATCATCTTCCTTTTTAATCAGTCGTATTTTTAGTACGCCTTCTTTTCCATAAATCACATTTTAAAGTCCTTAGTACTGTCCTCCGGAGGCACATATGGGAATGACTATCTCTCTTCCTTCACTGAATGTACTTTGCTAGGCAGATGTTTTTAAAGAGATTCATTGAAGTCCACAGATTGTTTTTCTTCAAAGTGGAAAAAAGAACATAATTGCTGTGATTTAGGTTTAAAACTTTTGATGGCACTGTTTTATCTCATTTGTACAGATCACATAAGATGAACTGCAGAGTGAGTGTTTGGGTAGAAAAACAAAGAAAAAGCGAGTGAATGCCTGTAGTCGTGGATCTGGATATAGGAATTTTTTGTGCTTTAGTCATTCAATAGTTTTTCCAAGGTGACCATTGTACGTGGGTTGTGGATATTGGAGGGCAGGCCAGAACTAAGATTAGCTGGAGTGAGAAGACAGAAGCCAGAGGGAGAGAGAAAGGTACATAGATGATGAAAGGCTGAGATGAAAAGCAGTGGCTGGACCTGAGAAACCAAGAGGAAAAACAAACAAGGTAAAGCATCAGAATAAGGAGAAAGCAAGAAATGAAGGGGGAAAGGAAGAAAGTGTGCGAGTGAGTGGAACTACAGCTGACCTGAGTCTTGTGTTTGGTTTAGCATACTCGGCTAAGGCTTTCTCTGATTGGTTGGCAGGTTGGACCTGGAGGCTCTTGGGGCTCGAAGCACCCCTCTGACTCCTCTGAAAAAGAGGCAGAGAAATAAGCATAGAAGCAGAGAGAGAGAGTGCTGGAACAGAAATTTGCAGTCACACTGACTCTATCAGCCACAGAGCAGAGCTCTAAACGCTCTGCACGCACTTATACACACTTGCACACACTCACACACGTGTGCTAGTATCTCCGCGTCCCTCTGGGCATGGACCAACCCACTGCTGCTGCCGTTTTGCTGGCTTCTCTTGTGCTTCTGGTAAAGTTCCTTAACTTTATTTCTGTTTACTCACTTCATTAGAGTCATTTTCTGGTATTTACCTTACTTCATGTTT
The DNA here is from genome assembly GCA_037576675.1 of Pangasius sanitwongsei. Lineage (NCBI taxonomy): Eukaryota > Metazoa > Chordata > Actinopteri > Siluriformes > Pangasiidae > Pangasius > Pangasius sanitwongsei. The sequence goes on along the minus strand of CM075006.1, from coordinate 15,853,460 downwards.
GTTATTTGATTTTGAGTCTCATTTGACTTTTGAGTGGGTCTTCACATGACGAAAAAGCTAGGCATTATTAAAAGATTGCATTAGGTGAATGGAATGTCTTCTGCAAGGTTGTGTTTGTATGAAGGTCCGTTTTTAAGAAGTCTTATATGATGGCGGTGTTTTTCCATGAAGACCTGGTACAGTCGTTTACCATAACGAAAGGCAAGTATGTTGATGCTGTTCTCCTGGCACAGCTGATTTCTTTATAGGTTGGAAGTTTTTGCAAGACAGTTAAAAAAAAAAGGAGACTGTGAAATACACAAATACAGTATATGGCGATTGGATGGATACAAGGGTTTAAACAGATGTGAGGTGATCATATAACCTCTCAATTAAATAGCTCATATCGTGTATATTGATGTAACCCAGAGTCTGTGAAAGTGAGCTTCGTGTTGGAGGCTTCAGGCTGTCAAACGCTGCCCTTTACACAAGTAAATCTACCAAATCATATTCACAGCTCTCCTAATGGCAGGTCCCATTCAGGCAAGTCTCCAGTTTGGGAATGTCAGGCATTTCAACTTTACATCATTAATCTAAAATTATGCTACTATGAATCTTCAGGTTAGCAGTAAAAATGCATCGCAATATAATAATCTTACATTCATAAGATTGAGCATGGTGAATAGCCCCAACTGGAATAATCAGCCAGGGCTCTAGTGAAAATAGACTGATGAGGGGGGAAGGTGTAATGTGTCTAAGCAGTAGAAATGATCCAGGGACTTGATTACAGTGACAAGTCGGGCATTTTTAGATTTAAGGTGTGGTCTATCCTGCTAAGAAAATAACTGTAAATCAAACAAATCACAGTGTGGACTTTATATGTTACCAAGGCCTGAAAATAAAAAGAAGACTGGCTTTTAACAATCTCACGAACAGTCAGTAATGAAAACAATTCAGCATGACTGTTAGGAAATCCCAGTTAGTCAGAGGATGAAAAATACAAGCTGGTTCTCATTGTTATATAAGGATAGTTAAAACCCAATGTTAGTGATCAAACACTAAGAAACACTCAGTGCTTTGTTGCAACTGTGGAATTCTAAGATTCTATCTGACTTTTTTTGTTATAAATATGTTATTTATGTGCAGCTGAATATATGTGAGAAGTTTTATACAAAAATCTTTCACAAACATAGAAAGTATTTTTTTTTTTTTTTTAAGTTATAATGGTGTATCCACCTTGACCATTTTGTGGATCAAAACTTTGTCCATCAATGACATTTACTGCAAATCTGCTAATAAACAGCTATCCTCTATGTTCCATTGTAGTATTTTTTATTAATTAATTAGTTTATCCATCCATTTTCCATACCGCTTATCCTAAGCAGGGTCACAGGGTCTCCTGGAGCCTATCCCAGGGAACTCAGGGCACAAGGCGGGGGACACCCTGGGGTGCCAACCCATCGCATGGCACAATCACACACCCATTTACACACTACGGACAATTTGGAAATGCCAGTCATGTATGCATGTCTTTGGACTGGGGGAGGAAACAGGAGTACCCGGAGGAAACCCCCTGAAACTCCACGCCCACAGGGTGCGAGGCAAACGTGCTAACCATTATGCCACTGTGCCCCAATAATGAATTCATTCATTTATTCATTCTCTTCAGTAACTACTTTTTCCTGCTTAAGGTCACAGTGGATTCGGAGCCTATCCCAGGGATGTTGGACACAATTTAGAGTAGCTACTGGTATATTTTTTGGGGAGGAAACCAGAGAACTTAGAGGAAACCCACACAGACATAAGAGAATATGTGAAACGCCACACAGGTAGTAACCCGAGCCCAGGATCAAACACAGGACCCTCAAGCTGTGTGAGAGCAGCGCTGCCTTCTGCGTTCTGCAGTAGTTTTAATAGATTTAATTCATGATTCCATAAATCAAAGTCAGCTAGAAAGACTTGCGATAACATCTAAATGATTACACTCACTATATACAAATAAAGCAGTCTGATTGTCAGGTGAGTATTATGATCTAAAAAATATATATTCCTATTCGACTGAGGAATTCTGATATGAAAACAGACTATGAAAGCAGGCTATACTATCCTCAAAGTTTGCTAGTGTTTAATTATCATTATCAGCTTTAAAGCACTGTTAATACAGTGAACAATGAGAAGAAGATGTTTTTGATTTATCAAAAACTATATCATTTTTATATTGAAAGCTATATCAATTTAGCCCTTAGCTGCTTTTGGTTATCTTTGTCAAATGAGTAGCCTTTCAGTAATTCAGTGCAAATCTACTGATTGCTTTCAAAAGAAACTGGGCAACTGGGACAGGAAAATCAAGCCAGACGTTTATTTTTTCAAATGTGGCCTAACTAAAGTCATTTCATACAATCCTTTGCTACTATGCCTTTCCCTGTGCTCCATCAGTTGTGTTTAGATCTTGCTAACCTCCTCTATTGTATGTAGTACTGCAAGAGTTTGATTTGTTTGTGGTATTCCCTCTTGAATAATCTGGAGCTGCATATGAATAATGCAGTGTTTTTGCTACTGGCCCAAATGAAACAAACTAGCAATGTCATTACCTTGTATCTTCTTTCTTCGTGAGGGTTATTCTTTATCCTTAACTAAACAGGATGCCATATTTCTGGGATGGAGCCAATACTTTGATGTATTTTTTTCCAAAGACCCTGCCAGGCTTTTGCTTAGCAGTTTCAGTCTGGGGATAGAAATGCTCTATTATTTTGCTACTTCGCTAAAGAAAACATTTAGCAGCTCAGTGGGTATTTCAGAGCAGGTGTTTTTCACAGGACCTCTTCATCCTATGGCCCCAGTCTGGACACCACCACTTAGATTGTCTTCATGGAATAATACTGCAAAGGGAGCTTCCTTGAATGCTCTTTTGTGCACTTAAATGACCCCCATTTGTGATGTTGGCTAATGCTGAAATGTCCATTATTCTTGTGAGAACTCGTGAGTAACAGTGGGTTCACTGGGGACATTTCTATACTCCAGAGCACACATATGAGTGGCGCAGCCTCAGATCAATCGCAGGTTGAGACATATCTTTGTTCCCTCTGAATCTTGGTTTAGCCTGGCCGTCTGCTGTCACTATAGAGACTAACAATTCTCTAAACACAACCCATATGTCTCCACATGCGTCTTTTTTGTCTATATTTGATTATTTTTATCTTATGCTTTAATAAACATGGATGAGTCCCACTTGAGGCCATGACAACTTTACTCTTATTTGTTTCATTTGTTTCATAACTGAGCAAACGAGGTGAAATTTTCTAAGGGTGATGAGTCCCATGTGAAAATAGCATTAGTTTTTGATCTGTGATCTTTGGCTTTGAACCAGTTATGAAGCCGCTGCTCCATTGGCTGTCACGGCATGCCTGAGATGCACATTGTCCTTGCAAGTGCTGAATTCAAGTTCTCATAATATTGATCTTGGAACCAGAGTCCTATCTCATATATCCTCTGAGTGAAATTCTCCTCTCTCCACAATTATCATGAGGGGTAAAAAATAGGCTTGAGCTTGTTAAGAAAGGCGTAGTGTTTCACACTGAAGGGGATGACTCTGACACCTGACAGAAATAAGCTGAAGGAAACATGAGAGTTTAGTCTGTTTCCTACTAGACGTTATCGTCTTCCATTCACTCTCAGATAGACACCTGCCTGTTTTCACTGGCTTGCATTCTCTCCTCTGGTCATGTTAACACTTTTTTTCTGTCTAATGTTTTCTTGAAATGGCTGTTATCACCAATGACAGTAAAATGTGATTCACAGGTATCCTATATACAAACACAGAAGAGGTAATATCATTAATTGTCCTCTCCACTGCCCCTCCCCCATACATAAACAAAAAGTCAAAGAAAATGCAAGCATGGGGCAGCATAATTCCTGTGGCCCTGTTAGCAGTTGTGTATTTCCTGTGCAATAATAACTCTATGGAGTTAAATAGGTTGCTGAACACTCCGCTCCACGACTGCGCAACATCTAGAAGGATGACCAAATCACTGGAACACGGGCTTGTATCTGTCAAATAGCAACTTTTTTTTTTTTAATATGTTTGGGCACTCAAAAGAACTGTGAATGAGGGCTTATGAATATTAACATTTATTGAAAGGCTGATGTGTATGGTTAGGGTCTGCACCCACCTATCCATATGGACATGCCACCACTTTCTCTTACTGAACATCCTTTACTGTACTCCAACAGCAGCCAAGTTTAATTAAATGCATGCTGTAAAGAGTGCTCAAAAAAACAGTGGGCTAATGGTAATGAATGAAGAATGTCTTGCTGAGTGCCTATAATTAACTAAGAGCTAGTTCACTAATATAAAGCAGTGTAATTGGACCTAGTTTATGCAGTTGACTTCACACTGTTGCCTCACATGCCCTTGCCCTTTGCAGTGACGGCTTGAATCTGACAGTGATGGCCTGTGTTGTAAAGGACTCTATTGTGGACCAGCTAGGTCGTTTCAGTATTTCATCTGTCCTCACTTTAAGTTAATATTGCCAATCACGGAGTGAGTTAAAAGTGCTGACAGGGTGAATGTAGATATTTGCTAAGCTTCACTGGAGAAGAGGAGTTGATATTGTGGCTACATGCCACTTCCAAAGAATTAGGGTAGGAATGTGTGTGAACGTTGAGTGAAGTAGTGCATACATATTGTATGGTGACTGAAATTATATACATTCATTCAAGTACAGTATGAACAATGTATTAATTCTTTCTAACACTCTCTGTCCTTCTCCCACTCCTATTGCCACAATCTGTAGAACTCGCGGACAGCGAGATCAGAGGAGGACAGAGACACTCTGTGGGATGCCTGGGGCACGTGGAGCGAATGCTCACGCACCTGTGGTGGAGGAGCTTCCTATTCTCTCAGACGTTGCCTCAGTTCTAAGTAAGCCACTTATACTTATACTCTTACTGAGCTCATTCTTTGTTATAGAACTTCCTGTTACATCTCAGCATTTCTGTCAGTCTTTGAAGCATATATGGACTACATAAAAGCAAATGTAACTACATCAATGAAAAGAATAAAATAACAAGTATCCCATATCAAAAAATATGATACACTGCAGAAATGTTATCCTGAATATATACTGAAATTTGCTTTGTTCTAGAAATGTTTGGAATTAGAAAATTTCAGGCATTTGCAAAATGTCTAAGGATAGGCTTAATCATATTATATTTGTTATATAATTATTTCATGATGATAAATATTGGATAAATGTTTTATATTGTACATATGATCACTTGGTAAGGTATTATTTGTAGTGCATATGTGTTCTTTTACTTGAATGCATAGTCATCCATTCCAAAGTAACTATGCTCAGTGCATAGTAAAGGAATCCTTTTGACTCGCCCTTTGGGAAATTAATTAATGCTTGACTTGCACCAAGTCCCTGATGTCCCTTGTAAATGACACCATAATGAAAATATCCATGGATAATTTGCAGAATGCACTTAAAGGAGTCAGGTGTAATCCTTCAATTATAAGTGCGCTCAACTGGTTCCCATTAATATCCTTCATGGATGGAAGCGATGTGGTTTAATATGGCCTAAATTGACGTGGACATGCTTCTAATGATGCAAGTAAATCTCTGCATGAATACTTCTCCCAGGGGCTGTAATAGAAGTGCTCAAAATACACTTTATTTGACTTTTAAACACTCCCTGTGGGTCAGGAAACACACTCTGTTGCTTGCATTTTCCAGGCATATGGGCTCCAGGCATTGTCTGTATTTCAGCAGATGACATAGCTGGTGAAACAAGCAAACTTGATTATCGACAGCACAGAAAGTACATCCAGCAAATCACAACCCACCTCATATAGTGGTGATTCAAGAAATTCAATTAAGGAAGGGGAAGGGGGGTGTGCACACAGTCAGGAAGTGAGTTGTAGAAAGAATGATATGGCACATGAGACTGCTTTCTATACAGATGTCACTTTTATTGGCTGAGGAATATTTGTGCAATGAGCTCATGGATTTCATGCTTTGTGATCTGCATAAAGCTTAGCACCACAAAAGAAATACTCATAAGCCCTTGGACAAGGGGGTCAAGTTCGTGTTACCTTTTTGTCTTGCTACCTGCCAATGTGACAGGATTATTTAAGTAGGATACATCACACCTATGGGACCGGTGTATTGCCGCCAACCATGCTGAGGTGAAATAGGATGTTATATTGCTTCAGGCCCATACTTTGAATATTATATTTCTTTCTGGTTTCACTATATGACCTGCACAGGGATCATAATAATGTTATTGGACTTTACATTGCCTGCATCTGTTAATCTTTATATGGCTTCTTTACAAACTGAAAATGGCTCTGCTTGGCATAGCAAACCTTTGCAACAAACCTTTCTTTCCTCACTCCATAATGAAGCAGCGTTTCGTCTTGCGGTTTGATTATACAGAACACTTTTCATTAAAGCCTTGCTGTGTGAGTGAGAGCTGCTCGGTCGAGCAAACCTCAAATTGAAATGGCAATAAAATTGACCCCTGTGATTTCATGTTAAGAGTTGTTTGAGGTTCGAATCTTTACAGGAGTTGTGGTCAGGATTTGGAGCGCAGGGCTGTGTTTGTGTGAACTGACAGGCCTTATTGAGGGTGAGGAGTTTGGAATTTGGGTACAGCAGGCAGTCATCGCGTGGGAATGGGGTTCAGTTACCGTGGCTTTGGTTGCAGATCAAAGCCCTATTAAACGAACCACACAAGGTCTTTATGTGCTACTGAGAGAAAAATTGTAAATACTCTTGCAACACCTCACCCATGTTCCACAGAAGAAGGCATGTAGGTTATACACAAACACATACACTCACACATACGCACACATTAGCAGGATCTCATGCCAGTACACACATGGATGTGCCTCAAAGTCTGTCAAATATGTAAATATATCAAACCACAGCTCCAACACTCTCATCAGCTCACCCATACACACGCACATACAATCTCCAATCATATAAACTATCATTATTATACCCTTCCTTTCCGGCCAACTCATGTGATTTAATTTCTTCTACGCTTTCTACTTTTTGTTCTCTAATTATAAAATAACAATTAGTAAGACAGCAAAACAAATCCTACAGGAGAATTATTTTCAGTTGTATCATTCAAAAGAATTCAAAGAAATAGAAATAGAAACAGCATGCTTTACTACTAATTGAATTTTTTTTGAGAAAGTGGCAAAGAATCCATAGAATTATAGAGCTTGGAAATATCAAAAACACTACAAGATGGGCAAATGGTGGGGACATGAGAAATTTGGAGAACCTGACAGATCAGTGATGTGTTATATAGAAAAATAATAGGCCTGCATTGTGGTTGCGTGTTGGAAGAGTACATTTTGGTTTTGCCTCAAATCCTTGCCAAACCTCCAAAGTCCAGTGTTGGACAGGCAGTGTGTTTATACGAGCACAGTCTCTCCAGTACTGATTTATGTTAGTAATCATAAAACAAAAAACAATTTAAAAAGTATTTGAATGTAAATAAGTTGAACACTTACAGTATGTGCTGAAACCTTAATTAACACTAAAAGTAAGGTAGCTACTGTAGTACCAATCACTGATATTTCAGCCAGTATTGTGGTTGAGTGATCAGAAAATTCAAGATCATATGATTTCAATTAGCCGTTGGCCAGCTCAGTAGAGCGTAATGTCACGCCACCATGTGTGTGTTCTACACAACAAGAGCGATCTCACGTTTATCTTTCACGTCTCAGTATTAGACTAAAGCAACTAAAGATTTATTGACATTTCCTGCTGAATAAACGAATGGTAATGATGAAACATTACATTAGCTGTTGTATGTTACAGTAATTACAATAATACAGCATTTATATGTGTAGACATAGATTATATTCATAGATTTAGACTTGGGCTGGGCTGCATGTGCTGTAATTGCAGACATCTGCAGCCTTTTTGTCACTGTTGTTGTAGCAGCAGTGCTGTTGATCCACTAGTTACAAGTCACAGTTGTGAGATTCTGTTAGCTCACTCAGCAAACATATACCACGCATTACAAATTTGCCATGAATTTCATGACAATGTTCAAGGAACGCCTACAGTATCATTTGCAGTAATGATAAAAATTTAATTACTATATCGATTAATCATTGTATGTGGCCAGCCACTTTAATTCACAGTTGGGTTTTGTGTGTGGTTACTTTTGCAACATATTTATAATATTGGAGTTCCAGTTTTCCTCTGGTCAGGGAAAGAATTTATGCACTCCTGTTCAGAAGTGCTGTTTTAATGAACCCAGCGGAAGAATTGGGGCTGTGGTAACTGCATATTTGTGTGCTTTGTGTCTGCCAGCGATCCTGGGAATCAAACTTCAGCTTCATTCTCGTTTGCGTGACGTCATGATGTATTGTTCACTTTTCCTTGTCTCGTTTAAAGCCATAATGCTCACACTCAGCCTCTACAGAGTCTCTTTTCCTTCCTCAAGACAGACATGGAATGAATCACCTGTGTATTATTTTCACATGAGAGTCTATATCTTTACTGTCTGTCGCTCAAACATCTCGCATCAAAGTTGGTCTGGGCCCCTTGATGCACTGTTTGACTTGGCATAGGCGCCAGTCTGGATATGTCATAGGCCTAATGCTTTTGCCAAGCTTTAAGGATTTTGCTTTTGACTCCAGAGTCTCATCCATGGTCTTCTCAGAAGTAATAGTATAAGGGCCTTAATCCTTTGTCCATGAATTGTAATATTGACATGTAGCCTCTAATCACAGCTCCAGATCTGCTAGGGTCTTGTGACACTGGAATTTCACGTATGTTACTGAAGTCGAATATATCCATTGGAATAATCCTGTGCTCTTCATTGATCACTTGTCACCCCTGAGCTTCAAAGCATGAGGTGGACTCCAGCTTGAAAGTACATTAAGCTAAATTTGGATGGAAAATGTCAAGGGGATCTCTCCTAATAGACTATATTTGACTTGTTGAATCCTACTAATGATATGCTGTCTGTAGTGTAGCTGAAAGAGATGGAGAGAATGTTGACTGACTTTGATCAATAGTTGCTTTGTTAAGTGAAAATCCATCTGAATTTGGTTACCTTCTCACTTTCACAGGACCTGTGAGGGGCAGAATATCAAATACCGCACGTGCAGTAACGTGGTGAGTAAACATTTTGGAACAGGTGTGTTTACAAGCAATGGGAGTCAAAATATAAAGCTGAATGTTATCTTGTGTTCAAAAATGTACCATTTGTCTTCTTCCTCTTATGCTGATGACTCCTTCCTCAGGACTGTCCACCAGATTCCGGAGATTTCCGTGCACAGCAGTGTTCAGCCCACGCTGATGTGCGCTACCAGGGTCGCTACCACGAGTGGCTGCCAGTGGACAACGACCCTGAAAACCCATGTGCTCTCAAATGCAAGGCTAAAGGCACAGACCTAGTAGTAGAGCTTGCACCAAAGGTGTTAGATGGAACTCGTTGCTACACGGAATCTTTGGATATGTGCATCAGTGGAGCCTGTCAGGTTTGCACGCTATCTGTACCCAACTCTAGTAATCTTGATATTCTTTAGTAGATTTAAGCAGTGTCACAATGTGGTTTCTATGCGGTATGCCAATACAACTACAAACACAGAGATGTTTTATGTTGGTTTTGATCTTCAAAGACAGTTCTGGTCACACTTGAATACATATTTGCAATGTTACATATCTAAATCACTAATGGCACAATTCAAATTAACCTCACTGTGCCTCTCTTTTCAAGCTGCATGATGTAGCATGAAGAATGCTGTGACCACTTGCATTTCACACACTTAACATCCGAACAGGGACTGAAGCCACTTATTTCCATTTTGATCACACTTCCTTGATTGGAAACATACTGAATCCTAAAATGTAATTGATTTAAACAACAGAAAACCCAACAGAGGTATGGTTAAATTCCAGTCTGTGAGATGTCTTCTTTTTTTTCCCTTTTGGCAGATTGTTGGCTGTGATCATGAGTTAGGAAGCACTGCTAAAGAAGATAATTGTGGAGTTTGCAATGGAGATGGATCCTCTTGCAGACTTGTGAGAGGACACTACAAATCCCAACATGCCAGTGGGAAGAGTAAGGAAAAAGTTTTTTTTAAATGCACAGTCAGTCTATTGCATATTTACATTTTACATTACATTTACATTACATTTACATATTTAAAATGCATAGAAATTAAATTCACACCGGATGCAGCTTATCTGCATACAAGCTAATAGCAAGAGAAATAGCAAAAATGCACTTCAATTTTAACCTGGTTTGGCAATGCCAAATCAATCCCCTGCCAAAAACCACACCATCCTTTATAGTATTTTTTTTAGACATTTCAACTTCTCATTTCTTTGCAGAATGTCTTTACATGTGCCTAACATTTGCACAGTACTGTATAAATTGTTAGATGTTTACCACTGCATATTTTGAAAGGCTTGACAAGCTGTTTAAATAATAGCTTTGGTTGTGCATGCTATTTAATAATGTCAAGTTGTTGTTTTTTTCACTCTGTAACTGCCACCTGTGATTAATTTAAACCCCAGTGCACCTGCAATGCACAGCTGCTGTCTCAAAGCAAATATACTCTGTACTGCTTTATCAAAGAGGTTTTAAACTCAGCAGAGTTCTGGTGAAACCCTACCATAAGTAATGTCCATACTTTCTGCTACTTGATGCAGTTCATACACAGTTTCAATTTTATGAAGTTTTGATGTCATTGTTTGTACTGCATCATTATGAGTAGGAAATAGTGGGTTAAATGTAAAGCCACAGCCAGAAAAGTCTATGTTTTGCATTTTTTAAAAAGTTGATTATAACTAAAAAAAAAATCCAACAGAGTGTGTATGGGACATGTACCCAAGCCAAGCCGACCCTATTAAACAGCAAGCGGCATAACATTCAAGGTTAGCCATGTTCCAGTCATCGCGCATAGTGTTAGTTTTGTTTTCTATTGTTCTTGGTTTTACTCAAGTGTTCCTGCACAGCTTAGATCACTTTAATGATCACATCTGACTGCAATGAAAAGCTTTGCATTCCCTTTAATCATTCCCTTATTTTTTTCTCTTTCCCCCAGCTGAGGACACTGTGATTGTTATTCCTTATGGAAGTCGTCATGTGCGCCTGGTCCTGAAAGGCCCGGATCACTTGTGTAAGTCTTGGTAGGTCCAGGGGCTTCCATTCAGAACTGAGAAGTCAAATCACTATATTGCACATGAACTTTTCAAATCACTATATTGCACATGTCTAAATGTAGTGTAAGTAGGAGGGCATTCCATGATGGACTTGTTGGCTGTGAATAGAGAAATCCTCTGAATGATCAGATGTCACTGATGGCTCCCAGGAAAACTAATTTTATTACACTGTTGGTAGTTTAAATTCTGATGCATACTGCATTCATTACTTAATGCTGCCAGATTCTTACAAGGCTGAGTGATGGTCCCATTGATACTTTCTGGGTGGTGCAAGGAAGAGATTTTTCTAATAGAAGGTTTTTACTCTAATAACCATTAATGATAATTACTCTAATAACTATTAATGATAGAGAGTATGCTATGTTGTTCACCAATAATCCAAGTAATTCACCCCTGAAAGGCAACACCAAATTAAACAGAGAGAGATTATTTTACATTGAAATTCACTCGCATTCAGAGACGTTCAAGGATTGTATCAATGATGTCAAGATGTTGGAAACTATCCGCATAATATGGCATAAAATCTAAAACAAATGTCTTCTATCCTTTCATTATTCTCATCACAGCCAGTGAAGAGCTTCTTTCTGAAGATGCAGCGTAGCTGCTTTTCTCATGAACACATTTTTGGCAAGTTTCTTACTGCGGGCAACCAAATAGTAACCAGCTGGCTGTTGGCAATGACTTACGCTCTTGGAGGGTTTTTGTTCCCACTTTGGTATTTTGTAAATGTCCACACCGGATTAAGACAAGACCCCATAAATTGAAGGTTGACTTCAGGTCATGTTATGAAGGGAGCAAGGCAATACACACTTCAAGAGATCTGCCATTGCCTGGAAAGCCCACACCCTGTCAACAGAGCCAAGCACAACTGAATACAGTACAAAAATCACTACAAGTACAAGAATTTGTTGTCTTTTTTTTAACCTGTGTGCCAAATAATGAATATGAGGTAGAAGTCTAGAGGTGTACGTACTGTATGTAACAAGGTGCAACTTGGTGTGGTGCAAAATGCACTTGCAGTACACCTGAAATAAACATTGAAGGTGGTAGTTCATCACACTTGAAAGCATCTGCTAAATGCACTTTGCATGAGACACAGATTGGGTTTTAAATGCTTTAGAAGTTTTATGGGCAGCTGCTCAGGACTAAAGAGGAAACGCACAGTAACCAAGATAATGTGAAATTAAATTCTTAACAAGTAACAAGTCAGAACAAGTAAGCAATGTATATGGCTTTAATACTGCTGATATGTAATTTGATTACTAATTGGTTTTAATGAAAAGATGGCTGCATACAGAAAAAGTGTCATAAAAGTGTGCAAGTAAACTGCATTTGTTATTTACTGTGGTTGCCTGTGGCTTCTATAACATTTGGAGGTTGCTTAATGTGTTGAATTTGTTTGGAAGACATGAGGAAATTGATGTATGTGTCTGTGATGTACTGTAAGATCAAGGATGCCAGATCTGTGTGACAAAAGCAGTAGACTAGTAAAGCACATAGCTTCCCAGAATAGTTCTTTCACTAAGGTCATAAAATGATCTCAGATTTTTACATATTTTGTCCTGAAATAAAAATATCTATGAGAATGAATAACCCATCCTGGCAGTTTAAAAATTGTTAGGGTAACACCACACACCTGGCAACAATGCATACTCAATTCCAAACAATATGGATGGCATTAATTTATACAAATTCAGCATTTTCTTGTAGTGAGGGCTTTCCACTTTTTTTTGCCATGTGCACAATGTTTAAATTGTGTGTTTAGGCTTGTATTCCATTTAAGTACATAACATCAAGGATTTTGTGCAGAATTACGCTTGAAAATGGACACAAACCACTTAGTACGTTTGGCCCTGAGCATCAGAAAAAATATCAGAATCAGCATCAGAAGAAATCTGAGTATGTTCTTCAGGTATTTACTTTTATGAAGCAAGCGATTGTTTATGAAGAACCCTAAGAATCTCTTGTTCTCCCTGTCTAATATAAATCATACAAATGAAATAGGCACAGATTCACTCATGTAATTTATACTCATGTCATGTAGAGTGGCATATACTGTATTGCTAAAGTTATGTAGGCTTTGCATTAGCCAAACATTGGACACATTGTAGCCATCAGTAGATTGTTGTTTTTGTTTCTAGATCTGGAGAGTAAGACATTGCAGGGGATCAAGGGGGAGCTTTCTCTGGATGGAACAAAGCAATACATCTTACAGAACACAATCATTGACTTCCAGAAGCTTACTGACAAGGAGATCCTTAGAATCGTTGGACCACTAGAGGCTGACTTTACCATCAAAGTAAGACAATAATCAGTTTTTAAAATTAGTATTGCTTCTTCTGTATTTGTAAGAAGCTACCTTTTCAAGTGCAAGAGAATAATTTGTCTGAAGGGCATCTAGTCACTCTAATTCAGGTTCATTATGAATTTCCACATTCCTGGAATCAGTTGTTGAACGATCAGTCTTAGAAAAATAAATAATTTAACAAACACTGTATGCTCTGTGCCTGAATGAGACACATGCTAGATCTTAGGAGGGAGGAGGGATACAGTACCATGGATAATTATGAGCTTCCCTTATCACGTTGGAGTTCACTGGTGAACTAACCTCTAACTCCCTCCAGAAACGAATTAGTTTCCTGGCCGACAGCCACCCACCAATTATTACGCCTCTGCTTTTACCCAGATTGTTAAGTAGCTCCCTAGATTAATGTGCTGGATGTCATGCACTTAATGGAATAGCCAATTTGAAATGAAGCAGCCAGCAGTTGGAAAATGCCAGTAAAAACAACTCTCTTCCTCCTAAAATTCATCCAAAATAACACAATAAATAGGAATGTCGGAGACAGAAATCTGAGAAGCAGTAAATGCCTAATTTTCTAATTTGATACCAGGAAGATGGCCAGCTCATATCACAGTTTTTGGGAAAGCTTAGAAAAGAGGAAGAAATAGTGATTAAAACAAGCCAGACAGTGATTCCACTGTAAATAAATGTGTGAATCGTTCAGTTCCTCTTACCCATTCTCCAATATCCATGCATTGTTTTCAACTACTCTTTCCTGGAAATCATTTTATGTAAACTTAATATTTGAAAATGTATTTCCCATGTAAATATAATGGACATAAGGTGCAACTCTGTACACCAGTCTCTAGTGTACCATTTCTGACAGCAGACAGTTCAGACTTGTATTGAAAATTACTTTGAAATCTCTTTGATGGGTTGAATTTCATTCTTCTCAATAAATGATTAAGGTCCAAAAATTCTCAAACAGGTTGTGACACAACCCATCTGGGACTAAAAAGGAGTCCGAGAGGAAACTTAAGCATTTGAGTGGGAGGCTTGGCCAGCGTATGTTTTCAATAGATTGCTTTATTAGTGGATGAAGTTTTAGAGATGGTGGGTGTTTTACCCAGCTCCAGGCCTGACTCTGTAAGGATGTATGGGGAGTGATATCTTACCATTTGATGAAACACTTTTGTCACAACTAAAGAATGTGACAGGTCTTGGAAGTTTATTTAGGCAAGGCTTGGTCTTCAGTGAGAAAAGAGAGAACAGAACTCTCTGGATATTTGAGTCTTTGCACTATTGTGCTTTTCTGTGTGTGAAGACAAACCTTATGAGATCCTCTGAGAGTGTGACAGTATTAGCCTGAACCTATTTAGTACATGATTCACTGGCAACTTGGTGTATGAACTAAACACTGTTAAGTAAAGGTAAATTAATGCCAGGTGTCTTTATCAGAGACTCGTGGCATTGTAACCACAACCATTAGAGCTGTCCAGAAAGGGAGAGTGTACTTCAAATGCATGTGTTTGTATAGAGCAGGGGTCGTTCTGGCTATGTGCCGAATCCCAGTCTTCATGAGCTTCAGTCAAAGCACCGGCACGTCCATAATCCCCCTCAGCGATAGGGTGATTGGCTTACTCTTTTGATTGATGACAACCAGCTTTAAGATAATACTAGCTTTGTAATGTCTGATCATAAAGTAATGCTTCAAAAGGAGATTTTTAACATATCCATAAAATATATGATGTAATGCTGGTCTATATTTTGTTTATGTAGCTGACATGGCTGTATACAGCTTTATTAACACAATGCTGAATACTGCTATTCATAACATGTAGCATGTGATAGATATATAACTATACCTTAGCTTTTTTTCCCTCCTTCTACATCCTCAGTGAATTCTTTTTTCCAAAGTCAAGTTACATGAAACAAAAATCTCTTTAAGAATCAAGGTGCTCACTCCCACAGATTCTGCCAGAACAGTCGTACTTATGATACACAGTTAAAGAAGTGCTATTCAGCTCTTCACAACTCAATGGAGTCAGTATAACTGCATATTATGGAAAACAGGCATACCCTGTCTATTCTTTTTACCACAAATTGAAGACATTTGTCAGTAATTGTGTTCTGAAAATGTAGAAGGTTAAGTAACGTTTTAAAATGTAATAGTCAATAAAGAAGTTGTTATTTCTCAAGAATGGATGCCATTATAGTACTTCTACATGATTGTGCCTTTAGAGGTTTACAAATAGTACTCTTCAAGAGGGATGAAATGTTATGTATTATTCTGGCACATGCTAAAATATTTCTTTTTTAAAACCATACCTTCATTTAAACAGGTCCATTATGCCAGTGGTATAGACAGTGTGGTGCAGTTTATCTTCTACCAGCCAATCATCCATCGCTGGAGAGAAACAGACTTCTTCCCTTGTTCTGTAACTTGTGGTGGAGGTAAAAAAAACTTTGAATTCATATAAAATGTTTTTTTTTTCCTGCCAGTTCACATTGGTGTCTGCAAATTCTCTTTTTAATGTACCCAGGGTATCAGCTCACTTCGGCAGAGTGCTTTGACCTGCGCAGTAATCGTGTGGTGGTGGACCAGTATTGCCATTATTACCCTGAGAATGTCAAGCCCAAACCCAGATTGCAGGAGTGCAACATGGACCCTTGTCCTGCCAAGTGGGTGATTAAAGCTGTTACGCAACTTGAAGGCTTAGACGAGTAACTGTTCTTTATCATTTAATTAAAGATGACATCTGTGGATTATATCTAACCGAAATGTCATAGCTTTGTGTATAACATTGCATATTTTTGATGTCAAATTTCTAGTGATGGCTACAAGCAAATAATGCCCTATGACCTCTACCACCCACTGCCTCGGTATGTACTTTTAACTTCCTCCTAGGCCTTATGCTGCACTTTTCCCTTAGCCTGCCCAAAACCTCTCAGTCCTGGCCAGCTTTCCAGTCCACCTCAGTCTGTCTTTGCCGAGTAACATTTCAAGTTCTCTTCCACAATAGCAGAGAGCCAGAGGTTTCACATTCTATTTCAATGAAGCACTCACTGGGCCTAAAGCCAAGCTGAGACAGTGAAGGCTTTCAGTCCTCTTGCAGTAGTCATTGCAGATGCTTTAAGCCAGTGAGACTGCGGTATGGCCTTACAGCAAATCAGAAGTGAACTGCTTGGGGAATTTAGGCTTTCTTGTGCATGTCAATATTGCTTGCTCTTTTTAATGCCTAAGAAACTACTGTGATTTTGATAAACATGATGTGTTTATTATGAACATTAGAAGTTTTTGTTCCTGAAATGGAAAAACATTTGAAATTTCCACTTGAACTCTGAAATCTCTAATGTGAGATGGGAGAGCAGCCCATGGACTGCCTGTTCTACATCCTGCGGTGGGGGAGTTCAAAGTCGTTCCGTTTCATGTGTGGAAGAAGACATGCAGGGAAACATCACTCCCACAGATGAATGGAAGTGTTTGTACGCATCCAAGACATCCATCGTGCAACCATGCAACACGTTTGACTGTCCAACATGGATTGCGCAGGAATGGTCACCGGTAATTAACATTTACTCTAGTTCTATTCTTGAATATACACTGCCAAACATTTTTGAACACCTTCTTTTTTGTTGTTGATTCAATTTTAATAATTTAACAATATAGTTTATACTCTCATTATTCAGCAGCTTATCAGGTATGATCACATGATCCAGCACATCAGTTTTTCTGCATGATTAACTAGAAGCACAGTGGCAGGAAGCATTAACTATAAGTTAATCAAGGTCATGAAATCATAATGAGTGCATCAGATGTATATTATTGTTCAAGTTGCTATTAAGATATGTCGATTTTGATAAAATAATGCTAGTGATTTTGCTAATTCATTGTGGTCTCTTGCAAAGGAGATGTGCCTTTGGTTTAAAGGATAATGGTTTAAAGGATAAGCTGACCAAGCACTCATTCGTTGTGGTCACAGCTCACATTGTTCATACTTTTATCCACATGAAAATTTGGTCTCCTGGATGATCAATATATCTGCATTTAAATGCTGTCTCAACCAATCTCTTCCATGCAAAAAAAAAAAAAAACTTTTTTGTGGACTACAGGGATACAATTAATTAATTAATTAAGAAATATTTATGTATTTAAAATTCCCTTTAAGTGGCATTCTATAGTTTTTTTTAGTGTATTTAAAGCCCAAAACAAGAATTTCAGTATGACATATTGTAGTGATATTGAAGAATCAGATGGTGACACTCACTTGAGTTACTCACATGAGCACAAGAAAAACGGGTTTAAATTAAATGTCAGAATCGCAAGTAACTGAACCATGCCTCTGTTTTTGACAAACAATGCCATGCACACACAAATAAGTCTGTATTTGTATATGTTGTATGAATACCAATGTGCATCATTTCTGAATTAAATCTTCACTACATTTAATATCTCATTTTTGAATACAGCTCTAAATGTCACTAAACCAACCTACCTTTAGGATTAAACACGTGCATATAGACTATTCTGATTTTCAGGGGGACTGTGTTTTTTCTGGTGTATCATTTAAAATGAACTAAATGGCAATTTGCTGGTTGGTCCCTAGCTGAACTTGTGGTGAACTGCTATTAAAGGCACTTAACACAATTACATCTGAACTATTTTAAACATCAGATCCATAAGCCAAAAATATATAATGTACCCGGTAAGGGATCAACTCTGAGGAACTGCTGTCTTTTAGGTGTAATGTAAGAAGTTTGTATCCCAAAGGAGTTATCTCACACTCTAGCTTTTTCTTTTTTTTTCTTCAACAGAAATAGTCATTTAGTGCCTCAGTATGCCTGGAACTTAACTGCTCACTCTTGGGCTTTGTGCTGTTCACTGTTAAATACCTATAATAGCTGGGCCTCATGGTAACTGGTAAATATCCCAGAGTTCGAGCAACTCACAATTTTATACCAGAAAATAGCTCATTACTATCTGTTATCACTGATCCCATACTGCAGTCCAGCACTAACAATGTGTTAATTACTGAAAGTAGATGAAAAAATGGACTTTTAAACTAGAAGCACCCACTAAAATACGTAGCTATTAAACATCACAGGCCTGTGTTATTACTGTTAACTGAGTAGAGTTTTCATCTTTGCAACACTGCAACTTCCTGAACACAGAAAGCTTTATAACTCTTCAAAATTGTACAAAACAAACAAGAAATTCCATCTGATATTATTAAGAACAAAAACATGTATCTTAATCTAAAATAAGGAGCGGTATATTAGCCTCTCCACATTATCAGAACCACATCGGATCTCTTGTGATTGTTTTTTCTTTATTTCAAGAGTAAATTTCCTTTTACAACAGAATAACCAAGAATTAATGATCCCAGATTTGTGGCCTTCTGAAAAATGTGAAAACCTGGGATTTTGTTTCCCTTGACTATTCTTCTTCTTAAATCTCTTTTAAATGCTTGTATTGGCTGAAGACACTTTTTATAAGCATTTTATAAGTATCCAGAGTTTCTAGGCTTCTTCCTTTTCTTTTGACATGGGACTTGAGGCGAATGGTTCCAGTTTCATGTTGTCAGTAAAGAAGCAATTATTACTACATTGTGCATATCGGATGCAGGCATCTGCTCCATGGTTCTGTCAGTCCTTATACTATACATGATGCTATCTTTACTTTGGTCCAAAATGTATATCAGTATATTCTCACAAGACCTTTTTAGCACAGATGCAGGTATAAAATGATGATATTCTCACTTCAAGCGCAGTCTTAAAAATCCTGCTCCATTTCAACCCAGTGTTGTGGATTTTCACTATTTATGTTACCCTTTCAACAACATGAATAGACCATGTCCAGATGCAACAAATAAGAACAAACAACTCGGTTGTTGATAATTAAGGAATTAATTCACATTGATAGGTTTTATAAAGTGTCTTTTAGTTGTTCTTCAGATTTTAAGTCCACACCAGGTGTGAGACACACCATAAAAACCTGCATTCATCCATCCTGCTGTGAGCTCACCTTTTAACCCTTTAATGGGGCTTGTATGGTTAATTGTTCATTAAGTCAGTCTAGTCATCCAGTAAAAGGTTGCTTTGTTGATATGGCTATGTCTGCTCTCTCTCTCTTCATTTATATATATATATATATATATATATATATATATATATATATATATATATATATAAAAAGAGTTAGTTGAATATGT
>CM075006.1:15804624-15825695 GCA_037576675.1 Pangasius sanitwongsei | reverse complement strand
GGGTGGCAGAGAGCGCTGGTCATTCACTCCCCCCACCTACAATCCCTGCCGGCCTGAGACTCGAACCCACGACCTTCGGGTTCACCTTCAGGTTACAAGTCTGACTCTCGGACCATTAGGCCACGGAGATCAATATTTTGTTATAAATAAAATTTTTTAAAAATGAGCTAAATGAAAAAATGTGCAAACATGACTTTTCTGTGCTAATACAACTGCCTCTTAGAGTGTGAGGCTGAGAACTGCTCTCATGCTAAGCTTGTGGAAATAAAAATGAGCTCTCCTCCAAGGTCAGGAAATGAAGGCTACACACTCCTGCTGTAGTAATGCACTCTGAGACAAGCACTATCAGCATTTAAACTGTGCTACAGAGTCAACTAGGATGCCAGATTTATTCATTCTGTACACAGCCATGAGCTATGCATTGTAGAGACTAGTCTTTGCCTCTGAGGCTCATCTGCCATACACATTTTCTGGATCCATCACTTAAACCAGCCTCCCATTTTCATTCAAGTGTGTTCAGGAAAAGGAAACAGACAGAGAGTAAAAGTGTGCGTTCATGTGATATGTGTTCATAGGTTTATTACTAGCACTAATGCATGCTAAGGCCAAGATAAGAAATTCTTGGCAATCTGTAAATAACAGATAATTGAGACACCAGTTTAAGTGTTAAATTACTGTCTTGTGTATTTCACAGTTGTCAGTGAGAAAAGATATATTAAAGCATTAAAGTCCCTAGTGTTAAAATATTCAAGCCCTTTTGCAGAATGTAAAGTAGCAAATGTGGTGGTCTGCGGCTGGAAAATCTACACCTCCCACCTACGCTATGCTTCGCTGTGCTGCGCTTCCACACCTCATGCCATAGACATAAAAACCTAGAGGCCTTCTGCCTTTCTCCAGCATGTTTTTCCAAGTGTTGCTTTTGTTTTCAAGCACAACAAACTTTGTGTTCTGCTTGTTTCCTTTGGCCACTGGTAGTCCGTAACTGGGCCTCAACACCGCCTCCAATGCTTCGGTTGCTTTCCTTATAAAGGGAATCTGCAGCTTTTCTCCTCCAGCCTGAACTGTCATATCATCGGGGGAGACCCAGACTGGCTGCCAGGCTGCGGGGGTGTCCTGCTGGGATTGAACTAACCGCTGGTGGTCTTGGTGTATTGGAGGTGCTCATCTATTCCAACTTCAGCTGTTGCCACCATCAGAGTTAAAGAGGTGGCCCTCAGGTCAAAGGCACCGGTGGGATTGTAATCTCCTCAATGCTGTGACTATGTGGACATTTGATCACGTTCATGGGAACCTCATTCTGGAACCTCATGGCTTGAGTTTCTGTGAGAGTATACAGGTTTTCTTTGACAATGTGACTCAGTTTATGAAAAATTGTAATAATCGACAAAATATGTAAACAAAGCAAGCAAACTAACTAAATCTGTTTATCATTGAAGTCATTTCGAAATTTGGACTCACCTACTCATAGAAGATTTTTTCCCCTTTATTTTTATTTAGTTACCCATTTTAAACTAATAGGGAAGACTTTGGACACTATGAAATAATGAAATAAGGAATTATACCAAAACAGGTGTGAAACAAAGTAGCTTTGCACACCTTTCTCTCACCCTGCTTCATGAGGAGCCACCTGGGATGCTTTTCCAGCGAAGTTCCCACATATGCTGCACACTTGTTGGCTAAATGAAAACCACTTGTTGGTTGGAGCACAATTTTTTAAAAATAAATTTGTAACTTTTGTTTTGAAAATAAATTAATAAATAGCCATCACATTCAATATATTTGCCGTGGAAACAACATTCAAGAATCATCCTTTAGATCAAAATGAAAAACATGCATATGTTTGCAGTCCTTTGATTGGTTCTGTATGTGTGTCCAGGTGGGAGCTGGAGGCTTGGAGCTCCTGTTCAGCAACATGTGGTGTTGGCCTCCAGACTCGAGCTGTCACCTGCACACTGAAAGTAAGCGCACACAGCAACCACACCGAGGGGGTCAAAGATGAGAAGTGTCGGCAGCCCAAGCCCTCCTCTGTGCAGGCCTGTAATCGTTTTGATTGCCCTCCCATGTGGGATCCACAGGAATGGCGTCAGGTACGATAAAAACAGTCCTGTCTTGCAGAATTCTCAAAGGGGTGTGGTGAAACAAAATAACAATACCATATGTTTGAAAATGACTCTTGCAACATCTTTTTCAATGTAACTACAGTTCTAATGATATATATGCCTTGTGCATGATTATTTGGTCAAACTTGACTTGACCCCATAGCAATATCAAGCAGCATATTAATAAAAAGCTTTCTTGTAATTTCCCAGAGTGCACTGTATGATAGAAGTTTGGCTTTTTATTTAGGTCATAGCCCTGGCAGCCGGTGCAAGGTGAGTTCAATTAGAAGTCTTTGTCTCTGTACAGTGTTCTCATACATGTGGAGGTGGCCATCAGAAGAGGGACATTATTTGTAAGCAGCGAATGGCAGATGGAAGTGTATTGGAGTTACCTGAAACCTTCTGCCCCACTCCAAGCTTGCCCACAATGCAGCCTTGTGGCCAAATAGACTGCCCTCCTCAGTGGGTCTTCTCAAATTGGACACAGGTCAGAAACATATATTCTCTCGTAGAGAAGTTGATCTCATGTTCCTGGTCAGGTTTCAAAATTCTGTCGACCATATTATTACTGTTCATACTTTTCGTGCAGCTACAGGGTTCATGTTGTTTTATTGTATGTTTTGTGTACTGAATGTCACACTTAAACACTCTTGGCAAAGTTATCGCTTAATAAATTGTTATGGTTTTAGGATGACTTCACTGGCCTCACCAAGGTTATGTTACCTTAATATTAAGCACAGGTTTATGTTCTATTTTGCAGTTTTCTGTCACACTCACTTGACAGAAAAGTGTTTGAATGTTACACAAGGATATGTTGCAATGTAGTGATATAGATGGATCCAACAC
Organism: Pangasius sanitwongsei; assembly: GCA_037576675.1. Taxonomy (NCBI): domain Eukaryota; kingdom Metazoa; phylum Chordata; class Actinopteri; order Siluriformes; family Pangasiidae; genus Pangasius; species Pangasius sanitwongsei. The sequence continues at coordinate 15,822,750 of CM075006.1, read as the reverse complement.
CAGTTGCTTCTTTCTCCTTTTTTCCCTGTGAGATAAATTCATATGGCTGAAGGATGTGAACTCGTTTTTGTTCATCAGAGTAGGGGAATGCTTGCAGCCATTGATGAACAAGCACAAAGTTCATGCCAGGGTTAGCATAACAGTTCCTGACCACAAGTTATCTACAGCAGAGTTACTGAATGTGGTCATCTGTACATAGTGAATGACTGTGTTTATCTGTTGCTTGTCCAGTGTTCAGCAACCTGTGGAGAAGGGACCCAGAGGTTGCTAGTGGGGTGCAGGAGGCTGGGGCTGAATGGACAGTACCAAACTCTGATTCCAGAGGCCTGCGCTTCTGTTCCGAAGCCCTCGACAGCCCGCTCATGTTCCTCTGGATCCTGTGAGAGTAAGAGAACATTGGCTTAATGCCAGCTCCTTGTTCAGATTGCAAAATTCAGCACACATTAAAACATTCCAGCCTGACTGTGATGAATCTGCAACGAGTCTAGGTTAAGACACATGTGGTGTTATTTATCACTCCATTGTCTAAGACTTATTTATGTATTAAATTGTTTATTTTGTCATTCACATTACGAGCCAGAAAATGTCCTACAAGGCATCTAAATATGTTATTCATTAGGCTTTTTAAAATAAGGGAGTAGATAGCGGGAGACATGTATAAAGCACAAGAAGTGGGAGCACTAAGGGAGCAATATGAGAAAATCCAGTGGGCTGATAGAGAAAGTGGAATTGAAGGATAGCGGTGCCAGAGAATTTTCTTTGCTCCTTGCTCCAAAAAAACCTTTGGTTTGTTATTTGCCTCCCTTTAAATTTAGTCAGTGAATCAGCAGATTTTATTACAGTAATGGGACCTGCATGTTTTGTTTACAGAGACTTTCAAGCCAGTAGCTGCAAAACCAGATCCTGCTATTCTGACCCAGAGGAAGGTCTACATTCAATGGAGGAAAGGCAGAAAACTACATTTTGTAGTTGGTGGATATGCTTACTTACTTCCATGGACCTCAGTCATGCTGAGTTGCCCTACTCGTCATTTTCATAAAGGCAGTATTCGTTGGTTAAAGGATGGAAAACCACTGCTACTACTGCCTCATGTTTCCATATCTCATATGGGTTACATCAAGATCCAGCAGATCCGTGCCTCAGACACGGGAATGTATACTTGTGTTGCTGGCCAGGCACAGGAAAATTTTGTCCTCAAACTTCTTGGAAGCAAGAAGACGAAGGTGTCAGTTCCAGAATCTGACGTCTGGGCAACAGATGGAGGCAAAAACTCAGCAAAGACTTACCAAATATCATCTAAAGAGAAAGAGATTCTCAATTTTAATCGCTATGACATTGTTGTGCAGCACTTGCTTAATTTAAAAGGTTTGTCCCTGGAGACGTATGTCTCTAAAGAACTGCTGGACGAAGATGCAGTTTTTGATTCTCAGAGCCCTCAGTTGCTGGTGGCAGACATGGAAAAACTTGATAAAATAACCCGTAACTTATCTGGTGTCCTCCAGGGCACACAAAAAGAAGAACTTATTACTCAGCTGTTAGATGAACTAACCAAGAAGACTGGTGAAAACAATGATTCCACTTTGGAAGCCCATGAGAAGCAAGAATTCACAACTCCAGAGTACATTTCTCGAGGAAATGATTTAAGACTGGCTTCTCAGTCCACCAGACAATGGAAAGGACCTCTCAGAAGACCAGTGATTGTACAGAAATTTTCAAGAGTCTACAAGTCCCCTCATGAAGTAGTGACCAATGCTGGTAGTTTTGTTGCGGTCCCAAGACAGGTTGTGAGGGTGGAGCTTAAATGTGAAGTACAGGGCAACCCAAAGCCAGTAATGGTTTGGACAAAAGAGGGGATGGAGTTAAAAAACGGCAGCAGGTAAGAGTAGACATTACATGCTTTTTGAGCAGAAATTAGTGTTAAAACCATTTGCACTGCAAGAGTATTTTGATAGTCTGTTTTTGTACTGCTTTCAGTAGTTTTGTTGTTCTGTGTCGTGGCAGAGTAGGCCTGATGCCAGACAGCTCCCTGTACATTGAAGTTCCCAAGGAGACTGACTTTGGATTTTACACATGTCGAGCCACAAATCACCTGGGGTCCACCTCACTGTCATTTCAAGTGCAAAAAGCAGGTAAAAGAGGTTACACAAAAATGTCCACCTGAGTCTTTTGGTTGCAGCATGTGTAGACATGAAGTTTTGTCCACAATAGATGAATTTGTGATGTCTGATTGCAACTGTTAATGTTCATTAATTGTTAAACTTAATTCACTGTAGCATGAACAGGGCAGATGTTTTACATTTGATTCGAGAAATTGCATGCTTTTGCTTCAGTGGGTGGTAAAATTTAGATTTACCATTAGATTTACTATTTGATTAAAAGGGTCATTTCTAATAAATGGTGCAATCCATAGTGAAATTCATGGACATATCAGGCTCATCCAGAAATTTATCTCACATACAGATACATGACAATGCATACTGCATGCATAAAGAGTTTTTTTTATGTACACCTGACCCTGAATACGAGCTGATGGTTAGGAGGAATATCTTAATTTCCTGCCCATATCAACAAGTAACTTGCTGGAACTCCTATGTAATGTATCAGTTGCCAGTACTGGTAGTGGCATGTACTGGAGGTCAGCCATGAGCCATGTCAGCTTTGTGATTACTTACTGACCTTGTAGGCATAGAGAACAAAGCACCGCCATTCCTGTTGTGCTGGACTTTCTCCCAGCATCCGTCAACAATTAGAAGATCCAGAAAGCATTTCAAAGCAAATTACGCTAGTGTACCTTCTAGTAGAGTGGATAAGAGCCAGTGTAACTGTGAATTATGTTTAACGTTCTTACTTGTAAAACATCTTCTGTCATGAAAAGTATTTGAAAGTCTTGTTTAATTTGAATTATCTTAATGATATATGGATGGCAGAACTATTTTATTTGAAACACAGTGGAACAGGAACAGCCTGCTTAAAGATAAGTGTAGAGACCAGTCTGATTTATTCCTTAAAACCAGGAGAAATGTGACCACTCACAATATTTATGTACTGTATGTAATTTGAGAGCTTGGAATTATAAGGTTCTTTAATGTTATACATAGCTCAATGCCATATATTATTTAAGTGCCACTGATTATACACTCACCAGTCACTTTATTAGGAACACCACACTCATACTGGGTAGGACCCCCAGTTGCTTTCAGAATATCTTTGATTCTACTTGGCATGGATTCCACAAGGTGTTGGAAACATATGTTTGAGATTCCGGTCCATTGTGACATGATTGCATCACATAATTGCTGTAGATTTGTCAGTGGCACATTCACAGTGCAAGTCCCCCATTGTACTACATCCCAAAGCTGCTCTATTGGATTCAGGCCTTCCAATCTTCAACTATCCATTTTTGGACAGCCTGTGCCTTCTGTAGCCTTAGATTTCTGTTCTTGGCTGGCAGGAGTGAAACCCGATGTGGTCCTCTGGTGTTGTAGCCCTTCCTCCTTAAGGTTCAAAGTATTGTTTTTTTCTGGGATGCTTTTCTGCTCACCAAAGCTGTCAAGAGTGGTTGTTTGAGGTAGCGTGCCTTCCTGTCAGCTCGAACCAATCTGCCCATTCTCCTCTGACCTATCTCATCAACAAGACGTTTCCACTCACAGAACTGCTGCTCACTGGATATTTTTTGTTCTTTGCACCATTCTCTCTAACCTGTAGAGACTGTTGTGCATGAAAATCCCAGGAGATCAGCACCTTCTCAAATACTCAAACCAGCCCGTCTGGCATCAACAACCATGCCATGGTCAATGTCACTGAAATCACATATTTTGTGATTTCACAGTCACAGTTTGATGTGAAAAATAACAGAAGCTCTTGACCTGTATTCACTGAACAGCTGCCACATGATTGGTTGACTGGATAATTGCAACATGCAGATGTACAGTAATAAAGTGACTGGTCAGTGTATATGAGTTTTATACCAGGTTTTGTAATATCTTAAAATCACAGATTTGTTGTTTGAATAATTGATTTTTTTTTATTCCACAGGAAGTGGCTGTACAGGTGGTACGAGTAAAAGTAACAGCACATGTTCTGACAATTTCCAGTCATCTGAAGGCTGCAATGGACAACACTGCCCCCACAGGTACCACTGCACTACTGCATTGCCAGATGGAGCTTCTGGCTTTACACCTGTTTTTACTAAATACAAACCCATCTCAGACATTTAAAGACCATATGCCCAATTGTAATAATGTAGTAATAATTAACAGTAGTTGGGGGGGTGTGGTGTAGATCCATTGATTAAATAAGCTTGAATAAGCTAGCAAGCTCAAATGGTGTTCATATTAATTAGGTGTTTCTTGTGAGGGAACAAATACCTGTGAGGAAAAACTAACGGCAGTGAATTGTACAGTTCATGGAATCAGGTTTTACTGGACTTTCCTATATTGAGCTTCCTGTCTAGTCAGGCCAGTCATTATTTTTCTATAGCTGTAACCAAATAGCCAGTCCTCATTCATCTGTGACATTTGTGTGTGCGTGTGTGTCCGTATGTGTGTGTATGTCCATGTCTGTGTGTAAAGTTCCATGCAGTGTTTGTGTATGTCATCCAGGTTAATAACTTCAACACTTGTCTCAACATTCTTCCCCAAAAGTAATACAAGAGGTAACGAAGACGTCTGACTGCTCTTTTCCTACATTCTTTCATAACCTGTCCTGCTTTCTTACCTCAGATGGTATGTGTCCTCGTGGTCTACTTGCTCTGTAAGCTGTGGTGGGGGGCTACAGAGACGCAATGTGACTTGTCTTGGTGCTGCAAATGGAGGACGCTCATGTAAGGGTGCTGGTAGAAAGCCAACAGCAACCAAGTCTTGTAACACGCAACCCTGCGTTGGATGGACAGCAACCTCATGGGGCCCTGTGAGTAAAACAAACTTAGAGTCATGGCAATTTAGTCATATGATGATGAATAAGAATAAGCAAAATATTGTGCTGTAGCGGAACAAAAGATTTCTGAGCATGTTCGCCAACTCTTTATCATCTGTGCATGTGCAGTGCAATAATCAAATAATTAAATAAGTTATAGTCATTATTAACAATTTAAATAGTGTATCAGTTGGAATGGGTCTAAGTACAAGTTATATATACTGTATGTAAGTTCTCTATGACCTTGCAAAGCAAAGGCATACATATTTTAAACCAAAATAAATATATGGGGTTTTTACTCACTTTGATAACTCAGTAGTCTAAAATGTTTTAAGACTAACCTTTTTCTAATATATATTATTATTATTAGTTATACAAAGAATGTTTTGTACAGGTAATCTACAGTATACTATAACTGAATAATGTATAAACTTTTTTGATGATAATATACCATATAGTGGTGTTTAGATTTGATTTGATCACAGAGAAGGTTACTAGACTAAACATTATGTCCTCAGTAATATTTCTGAGGAAGTCTACTTCTTATGAAAGAAGAAGCAAGAGAAAAACATTCCCTAAGTGGTATTTCTTTTTTGAGCTGTAAAAAAAAAAATTAGAGTTAAGTCCAGAACTGACCAGTATTATGATATGAATATGTGCTTTATTCAGTGCCATGGGCAGTGTATTGGACCACAGAAAGCACTACAGCACAGACATGTGTTCTGCCAGGACAAGAACAGCACTAGAGTCGCCAATCGAATGTGCAGCAGGCAACCAAGGCAAGATATCTTCAGGAATTCCCCAAATTATACAGTATATAGCCTTAGTTAATGTGTGTCTTTCAGTATACTTGTTGAATAATTCATCTGAGTTTGTTCATTTCAGTGAGTCTTGGCTAATTGTAGAGGTTTTGCTTAGATGAAGGAATGTTACCTACCATACAGAATTTACCAGAGACAGAATACATTGTTTTTGCCTCTATCTCCTAGGCCCTCCTCACATCGAAACTGCACCACAGATGCCTGTGCTCTGCAGTGGCGTGTTGGTCCATGGACCCAGTGCACGGCCACCTGCGGTCGCCATGGTTTCCAGTCACGCCACGTCACATGCGCTCACCGCCGTAGTGGAAAGCCAGCTCGGGAATTTCACTGCACCTGGAGGCCTCGCCCTGCGAGCTGGCAGCGCTGCAACATCCTGTCTTGTGGGAGAGGTACGAATCATCCTGCAATTCAAGTTCTGTACTGACAAGCCCAGTCGGAGCTTCTAGAACAACAATGTGGCAGTAATGATAAACAGCAATGGTGACATACAAAAGTTGTGTACAAAAAAGAATCAGTTTTGTCTGAATACATATTCTAGATTCTATTCTCATAAGGCCAAAATGATCTTGAAGGATTGTACATGGGTGATTTCTAGAGTCTAGAAGCTCACTACTGTTCAGTCAGATTGCTTCTAATAAAAAAAAATATTTTGCCTCACAATACTAAATTACTATCAGTGTAATCAGTTGCTCTGTTGTGTTTGCAGGTGATTGCCAAGACAGCACCAGGTACTGTGAGAAGGTCCGACAGCTGGAACTTTGCCCCCTACCCCAGTTTAAAGCACGGTGCTGCCGGTCCTGCAGAGACACCTGAGACTCTACCAGGACAAAAGGACAGAAACAGAGACTAATCCAGAGACTAAGGAACACCTGCAAACCCACCACACAATCCAGCACATGATCCAAAACCAAAGAGCATGGTGTGTGATGGGTTGGGGTCACCAGGTCATCCATTAATCAGCCCAATGACAAGTAGGGGGGGGGGTGAGACTGGATGCAAACTGTAAACTAATGAACATTGATTTTAATTTAACTTCAATGAAGGCTTTGAATTAATTATATTTGATTTTTGGTTTACTCTTCCTTTGGTTTTGCATTTACTGCCTGTCTGATGGTCCAGAAAGATGTAAGACGTTTTGAAATTCACTGGATTGCACATTTTAGACTCCATCCTTATAAAATCAGAATAGCCTCTAGTTATGAATGAATGTCCACAGGGATTTGCTGGAGCCTTCGATCTTAACCATTTCAGTCAGAGTAACCCAAATTAGCTACTGGAAAACCATATAGCAATGTGGAAACTTGCTATATCCCTGTAATCTGCCACATAAAGGAATGGTAGACAAAAAAGGCAAATGTGTATTTAAATATAACCTCTCAAATAATGTAATTTTGAACAGGGAGATGTTTGACTTTTAACTAATGAAAAAAAGCTGCACTAATGCTATTTGGAAATCATAATGAGTTATGTTGCTGTCTTAGTAATAGGCGATTTATCCTTTGGCCCAGTATTACAAATGTGACTTCACTTAAAACATATGGGACTTCAGTGTATGGAAACCCTGATAGCTTTGCACTCATAATTTCCAGGTCCATTTTCAAATGTGGCTGGATATTGTTTGATTATTGTTATTACTGTTGTTTGGTTTTGCTTGTGTTATTCTTTTATAAATTGAATTTGTCTTTGTTTTTGTCCAAGATTTAACCACTTATTAATATAGTGTAGTTGTGCCTAGTATTTATCGTCCCTAAATAAGTGTTATTTGCATATGGTGTTCTTCATTTCATAGAAAGAATAATAAATTCCCCTTCTCATTCAGGCATAGGGAAAAGAATAATGCACTTGCAGAAAATATTAAAAACACAATGAATCTCACGTGTTATAGTTCTTATGGTTGTGTTTTCAGCATAGTCCCTGAAAACTGGGCCCTAACACTAAGCAATTGTTTTATGAGGTAAAAATACTGCGGAAAATACTTCTTTTAGGGAGAAAAAGTTATCTCTCTTTTTTTTTTACCCCTTTTTACAGTGCTAGGTGTTTTCACAGAGCTATTTATTACTTTGTTTGATTTGTATACATGCAATTTGTCAGCAAATGAAAATTATTTGTGATTAAACTGTCCAAGCCTAGATTTTCTTTGCAATTGCTCATCACTAGTAACAGGTCATTTTTGAAATAATAAAGTGTGTTCCATTTTTTTTACTGCTGCAAATGAATATTAGGTTTTGCACAGGCATACAGGTACAATGTACAGTATATGGTTCCATGGTCAGATACTGGTTTCATAGTCATTTTTCCAATAAACAGTATTTCTTCAACACCCAAAAGACCATATTTTATAAATCACTTTGAAGAAAGAACCATTTCTTTGATTTTGTACCTCAAATCTTACCAACCACAGTTAGAATTTTTATCATAGTGACTCAATAAAAGTCACTAAACAGTACAGCATTTCATAGTATCAGTGCAGAAGTCCTGCTTCCTCTTTTAGTTCCTGTAACGTGATATGGCACAATTCCAGATGATTCATTATAAACACAATGACACAAGTAGGAATTGTACAGTTTTGGTTGGTTTGCTGTTTGACAGAGAGAATACACATTACATGGTATGAATATTTTCTGACAGATTTCTTCTAGCACACCTCATCTGATTTATGTCTTTTGTTTTGAATGGAGAAATAGTTTTGTTATGACATTAGCTGGAACACTTGAACCCTGCCTACGGAGCCTCAGGAATCACCGTGTTTCTCTTGTGGACAAACTCGAGTTCCACATTGATTCACTTGTAGATGTATTAATTACAAAGGAGATCTTCACTAGAGATGATCTAGAGGAGATACAGTATGAAAAGGGGCCACGTGGAAAGGTCCGCAAAGTACTGGATATTTTGGAGGGAAAGGGGGAAGAGGCAGCTAAAATCTTTATTTCTGCAAGTAGCTGCCTTGGAGAGTCCAACATAAAGGCTGATGATCAGTCTCTAAAACAGACATCAGGTAAGTGAATAAATGACACTGTGTTTAAAATGAAAATTTTAAATTAAACAATTTGTCCAATTCTTCAACAAATGGACATGTGGATGATTCTAGTTGTCCCAGACGTATAGTATAAAATGTGTGTAGTTATATAGTATTTTATATGTATATTATATAAAGTGTGTAGTTAAAAAGTATTTTATGTGTATATAATGTAATGTTTGTAGTTATATTGTATTTTATACGCATATGATGTAATGTGTGTGATTATATAGTATTTTACATGTATATCATGTAGTATGTCTGGTTATATAGTATTTTATGTGTATATAAGGTAATGTGTGTAGTTAAATAGGATTTTATGTTTTTATTATATAATGTGTGTAGTTAAATAGGATTTTATGTGTTTCAGAATACCAAAAGGTCATAGCAAAGCATAAAGCCATCTTGAAACGCAGAAGTGAGTGTATACTCTACTATAACACACGCCATGGAGAAAAGATCCCTTTTTCTGAACACTATGTCAATCTGCTGATTGTGAAAGGCCACCACAGTTTAGAAATTAAAAGACATGAGGTTTTAACCTTTGGACAGCAGCGCATTTCTCTTCAGCAAAAAGCTACAGAGCAAAGACTGATCAAGCCAGCACAGCTGTTTTCCAGTGAAACAGGCAAAAAGCCAGCCAAAAAGGTTTTGGTGACTGGAGTAGCGGGGATTGGGAAAACTGTCCTGGTCCAGAAAATTCTTTGCGATTTCAGTAATCACAAAGAACATCAGTCTTTTGATTTCATTATTCACCTGACCTTCAGGGACCTGAATCTTGTCAACAAGCCAGTGAGCCTAAGAGAACTTATTCTCCGTAAGAATGGACATCTTGCTAAGCATCTAGACACCATCACTGAAAATGACACTAAACTCTTGATCATCCTGGATGGCTTTGATGAATTTAAGCACTACAGGGGTTGCGATGTGGACGTCTTTTTGACTGATCTCGATGAGGAAGGCGAGGTGGTAGAAGTCTTGTCCAGCTTAATGTTAGGGGAACTCCTCTCAGGAGCCTCTGTGCTGGTTACCAGCAGGCCCATGGCTGTTGGCCACATCCCAATTGGAGCCATTGACTGCTTTGTTGTCATAACTGGATTCTCCACGGTTGAGATCCATGACTTCTTCCAGCGTTTCTTTCAGGATGAGGAGCTGGCTACTAAGATGTTCGACATAGTGGCAGCAAATGAACTATTGCTTACTCTCTGCTACATACCAGCCTTCTGTCTTATTGTATGTAGCATTCTGAAAGAAAGTAATGGTCTGTACCCAGATACTCCTAGAACAATGACTGATATTTACGTGCAGTACTTGCTGGCATTGGTCAAATCACACACAAACAATCGAATTGAATCATTAAACAGTGTCATTGGCATGAAGCATCAAGAGTACCTACAGGAAATATTATTAAAGCTTGGCAGATTGGCATATCAGAAACTAATGAATCAAGAAACTCTGTTTTATAGCAACAGTGATGAAATAGCTAGCTGTGTTATCGCAAGCACTTTTCTGGACAAGACATCCATTCAGGAGCCAGGCTGCACAGAAGACGTGTATTCCTTTACACATCTCACAATACAGGAGTTTTTTGCTGCACTTTATTGTGCCATGGCAGACGTACCCTTATCAGGGACATTAGGTTCAGGCAATGAATACAGTATCGAATGTCTGCCAGGAAACCTTGATCTGTTTATGAGATTCCTTTCTGGTCTGCTATCAGAGAGGAACCAAGAACTGCTCTCCAGAAATATTGGATTTGAAAAGCAGAAAGATAAAATGCAATCCTTCCGACTGAAGCTCATATCGGACACTCAAGCCACTTGTGAGAATGGTGCTTACATTCTAACACAGTTGCACTGTATTTTAGAGCAGCAGGATGTGCTACTAATGCAGGAGCTCAAGCTGCAACGTCTGCGTATCAACCTCAGTGACGTCACTCTCTCCACCATGGACCACAATGCTGTGAAGCACTTTCTCAATGAAATACATCTGACTATATCAGAAGTGGACCTGACTGGGACAAACATCAGTGCTGAATCACTAAGAGATTTACAGCCCTACTTGCTCAGATGTGAGAAGCTATGGTGAGTCTAAATTCTAAGTGTTACAGAGAGTATGCAGGCCTGATCATGAGTAAGAATTCATATTGTCAGTTTTTCAGACATGCATTTAAGGGTCTAATATCTAATCTGTCCTAGGCTGGGGGAAAATAATCTGGACCTGGAAGCAATCAAGGTAGTTGCTGACATCCTGCAAGAATCTGATATCTTAAAGGAACTTGGGTAAAGCTTTAATTCATCACCATTCCATTCATGAGTTACTCGGTTGCGACATAAAACATTCCAATAATAAAATATTTGAGCATACATTAACCTTATGGATACAGTTTAGGATGGACAGACATTGGTGACGAGCATCTTTTTGTACTCACAAATGCTATCAAGGCTAAGCAAATACTGACAGACCTCTGGTGAGTGGATATATTATAATTATAATAAAATAATAATTGTATTATTATTATTATTATAAAAAAGAAAGATTTTCCTCTATTTGAACCATCTGATTATATAACCATATTTTAAAAACTTATACCTCTTATATAGATTATATAATACATTAACCAGACATTGGACTATATGGAGGGCATATGTAATTTCTTTACATTAAGACTTTTTTTTTTTTTTTTTTTACTTTTGTTTAGGATGGAGGGGAACAGAATCACTTTTGCGGGCTTATCACCATTAACTGTCTTTACACCTTCTCCTCTTGAGAGAGTTGTGTAAGTTGAGCAATGATTACTATCAGAACTTTACTTCCAACACCTAGAACATGGACAATTATTAATGAAAGCCTTTTTGGTTGTAGCAATACAGTACTTGGAAATAATTATGGACTAGATTGTGTATGTCTTATTTGTGGGCCAAAAGACACTATATGGCCAAAAGTATGCAGACACCTGAGCAATCACACTCATATGTGCTCACTGGGGTTGAGGTCAGGGCTTTGTGCAGGCTACTTGAGTTCTTCTACACCAACCTTGCCAAACCATGTCTTCATGGACCTCCCTTTGTGCACAGGGGCACTGTCATGCTGGAACAGGTTTGTGCTTGTTAGTTCCAGTGAAGGGAAAAATAATGTTACAGCATACAAGGACATTCTGTACAATTGTGTACTCACAATTATGGTCAGGCATCCACAAACCTTTGGCCATATTGTGTAGGTATTGTCTTTTTTACTCAACTCATATGTTCTTGTCTTTAGTACTTAGTCCTTCTGATCTTTGCCTGATTTAAGGTTATTTGTCTTAATGAAACTATGACTGCATTAATTAATCTGTATATTTTTTTAAACAACAAACATGTCCATGTACTGTTCATAATTTCATAATTTAATAAGTAATGTTGCTTTATACGCAACTCAAAATAAAGTATGAATGCATTGATCATAAAATCTTACAATTCTGTATTAATAAATTAACAGAATTAACAATTATAATAGTACAATATATAGATACAGTATAGGATTATGGGTTTTTGTGCATTGTTTATTCTTGATTTTGATGTATATTCTAACATTTGATATTACTACTGTATACTCATGTTAAAGAGTTACGGAAGAACACACCTGTGATTTTTTTAGTGCCATTTGGAACAATGTAACTGATGATGAAGGAGAGCGGCTCAACAGCCTCTGTCCTAAGCCCTGCTTCACCGTGTCCTTCACAGAAAATAGTATGTGGAAAGAATGGGCCAACTGGGTTCTTCAGAGATGTGAGGTGAGTAGCAGTGAGAAGCTAGTGACGATCCTGTACAAAGTGTATGACATATCTGTCCGCAATATAGAAAGCCAGTGGGCCAAGACTTTCTATATAAACCTGACAAAACTAATACGGACACGAATTGAGCAGTGCATGGAGGAGGAAGTTCGACGGAAACTGGAGAAATTTGAGACAATTTTGACCTCATAGTGGATTTCTCACTGCGGGGATTTAGTGGAATTTAGAAGCTGTTTTATACAGCCCAAAGGGATTTTATATATATTATTTATTCATTTTTTATTACAGCTTATATTTTTTCTGTTAATATTGTAATATTTATTTGATGATTAATTGTATTTATATATGTATTTTTATTATTATTTAAAAGGTTATTTTATTACTTATACAATGTTATACAATTATACAATGTCTGAGCAACATATCTTCTGAGTTCATTTCATTGTTATTTGTCATTGCTATCATTAATTAGTGTTTACATCTGTTCTATATTAATTTATGGCTAACAATAATAAAGGAGTACATCAGTGGTGTTGTGGGAAAATAATTCTCTTTCTCCCTGCCAATTTAAGATCTGGACAAATTCTGATCTCGAAATAAGTGGAGTTCATCAAACTGGTACATGACAGCAGTACATTGTCACATTTTTATGTGAATTGCTAGCAGACTGGATACTTCTTCACTGAATCCAATTTAGAAGTGCTAATACTTTGTATGACTTCCTATGAATATATTACAATGTAGCATTGTGTTGGTTATAAGTTTCTCTTAACTCTTTATTGCTCCATTCACGTGTGAGAAAACTTCTCAATGTGAATGAGGCACTCAGAAAGACAGAATCACAGACCAACACTGGAACTGTCCACTTACATCACAAACATACTGCAGTACACTTGTGGATTCTTTTAAACTCCAGCAAATTTCAAGAGAAATATAATTTCGGATATAAAATTGGATACCTGTAGCTCCAACTGTAGTCACAAGCTGCTAAGCGGATATATACTCCATATGGTGTACATATGGGCTGACTAGGGTTACTAGATTTTGTCCTTGGCTATACTGGACAGGCCAGGGAATGGGGAGATACTCTTACAAAAGCAAGAGAAGAGGACAAATTACAATTTTTGAAGCTAAAAGTGCTAAACCAATACATTTCCTAACCTCATATTTGTTCTGGCACTGTGTAATACTTATAAAACCATGAGAAAACAATTTATTATTTATTCACTCTTTTCTGTAGACCAACCAATGCAGATGAATATTTATATTTAACTGCTTTTTAAAAGCAGTTGTAAATAAGAAATGTAATCAAATGGATTCACTTAACTTTTTATCCCAAACCCTGCCATAATGTAGCCTAACGTTGCCTATGTGCTTACTAGGGTTGAATGAATACCCAACACCAGCATTTACTGATGCATCCCTATTGCCTACACACCAGCTGTATCTCAAGCCGCATACTACCATACTAAATAGTATTATCAAAATAGTACCATTAGTAGTGTACTAATTTGAGGTTCTATGCAGCTGCATAAGACACCCGTCCCAAAGCCCTACCCCATGGGGTAACGAGAGAGAGAGAGAGAGAGAGAGAGAGATGCAGTCACAGGGCTAGCAGCATATTATCTACTTGATAGAAGTGGAATGCATTTATTGAGACTCAAGTGGACATTTCAGTGTCTGGTCAGTAGTACCAACTGGATACTGGACAATGGAACTCAAACCTCATCCAAAACCTTACACAAGGTAACCCTAGATCTGACATATGTACTAAGTGTGAAGAAGAAAAGTGAAAGATAGCCGTATGACAGCAGTACTCATCGTAAATAATGTGTCATGAATCCCTACATGTCAGTAAGGTCTTACTGCCCGTTAGGAGGGGTAAAGTAGAACTCACCATTTTAAACAAGAATATTGTGTAACACAGTGGAACAAGAAACGATTTCAAATGTCCTATAACCTTTTGTACCTCTTTCCATGTTTCAATAGTCATTTTATTTGTTCTAAACACATGGATCCACTAAACAGGGATACATGGCTAAAAACACATATGAGCTAACACTTTAAGAAATCAAACTGACACAGTCAGATTTTTCTGTGGCAGTGATGAATTTGAATATATTAATATATTAATAAGCTATAACTTCAGTCATGCTCTTAAAAGGACCACTGATTAAGCCTGGCTGTATCTCTTGCCAGTTTTCCTTTGGAAATTAAAGGGAAATGGAGTATCACATGCAGGCTGCCAGTTTTATATTGAAATGTCTGTGGCTTTCACCAAACAACACAATAATATTTTACACATTCTTTCCCTTTTGGATATTTTAATACGAAAAATTGCAAATTTAGAAAGACTATGTTTTTCCCCTATATTGCTATTTTTTTCCTTCCTCTTCCCCTTTTTTATTTCCTCTTTATGCTGTACTTTACATCTGACTTCACTGTACTGTGCATGTGACTTCAGTTTTTTTTTTTTTTTTATTCAATGAAACCCAAGACTATTACAAGAAGATGGCATTCAAGTTACAATCAACTCAATCAACCTTAGACACAACATAATTTTAATCAGGGGATTTAAATAAGTAAGTAAGTAGGTAAGTAAATAAGTAAGTAAGTAAGTAGGTAAGTAAGTAAATAAATAAAGACACCTGGCAAAACTTGACAAGATACATAGTAACCTTATAAACACAAATGCAGCCACATCAATGAGAACAAATTTATCACAGGGGTATTAACACTATTTTTATAATAAATGATATTTATCAAATAATATAAAAAAAGAAAACAGCTTTTTTATTTTTAATTTTTGACAGGGCTTTTAGATATTGTACCATATAATCCTTAAGTACTGTAAACAAGGGGGAGATTTTAAAAATCTGCATTTGTGGATAAAATGCTTAACCAAAAAGATAATGTTATATATAAACTTATATGGCCTTCTTCTTCATAGTTCCCATATTTACAATATCCAATATCTACAAAAAGATAATTTCAAATCAACGTCCTTTTTATACACGTGACTTCAGTTGTGTTTGTAGCGCGCTTCGTGAAACGTCATCGATATGCGCCGAGAGTTTCTGCACGCCGAGTATTCTCGCGAGTAACTTTTTTTCTATTCAAACTGCTGACTTGCGTGTTTAAACTCACCAGTGTAGCAGAGAGAGTCCGTAACGACTAAATGCATAAGTGAGTAGCACTGGACCTCGTTGAGAATTAGAGGATTTCATAACTCTCTACAAGAAGCAAAACGTTACTGAAACGTTAATTGTGCAAGAGCCGTACTAGCTAATTGCTTTTCAAGCCAACTCACTGCTTCTTGCAAACAATGACATTTGGGTTTTAATGTTTTCGCTTCGATAAACAGGTGAGCTGCCTGAAGAATCAGTTTTTACAAGCATGCTGCTGATTTAGCTGAGCAGAGGAATGAACGTTCAGTAATAATAATGATAATAATAATAATTGTGTGTGTGTGTCCCCATCACTAGTTTCACAAGTTCTGAATATGGTTGATGCTGGGATGTCGAACATTACGACTGGAGACGACATGTCTGCCAAGGAGCCAAGTGAGAAGAAGAGAGACAGTGAGAAAAAGAAGAGATCTCGAGTCAAACAGTTGCTGGCAGACGTGAAGAGACAAGTAGAATTCTGGTTTGGTGATGTAAATCTCCACAAGGATAAATATCTGAAGAATGTCATCGTGCAGTCAAGAGATGGCTGTAAGTGTTAAGCTTAATTAATACTGACACTGGCTTGTGTATTTACCTGTAGCCCTGAGAAAACTGACTAACTGTATTTTTCCTTTGTAGATGTTGATATATCTCTCTTAACAACATTCAACAGAATGAAAAAGCTGACCACAGATAGCAAGCTGATAGCTAGAGCTCTCAGAAATTCAGAAGTGGTAGAGGTAAAGAAAAAAAAAGACATGTACTATCAGCTGTTATTTATAACATTTAGAGAGTTGGCCTGTGTTTACATATGTATCAATATCTGCTGTTTTGTTTGTTAGGTTAATCTTGAAGGAACACAAATAAGGAGGAAACAGGCACTCGGGGAGAGCCCGAGAGATGTAGATGACCGCACAGTATATGTTGTAAATATCACCCCTTTACATAATCTTGTTTAATTTCTCAGATTTTATGATTCACCGGTAATTCTTTGAATTGCTCATGTTTTTCCAGGAACTTCTACCAAAAGATGTTACCCACGTTTGGATAGAACGAGTGTTCAGTAAGTGTGGGAATGTGGTGTACGTTAGTATCCCCAGGTACAAGTCTACAGGTGATTCCAAGGGCTTTGCCTTTGTGGAGTTTAAGAATCAAGCACAAGCACAGAAAGCAATTGAGGTATCTGATCTTTTTCAAATTAATTTAATGATCTTTCTCAGAAACACTTGTTTTACGTCCAGCATTGTACGGCCCTTTCGCGCCTATTAGTCTGTTTAATCTGAATCCGAGTGAAATCAATAATTTTGTTGGTTTGCTGTTTGGTTTGGGTTCACATTGCACGTAATTAAACACACCAAAAATATGTTGGATGAGGGGCATGTAGCACTGAAAATGTACTTGTAAGACTCATTGGCCAGAAATTCAGGGACAGAAGTGCATACAGACCTTTGTCAAGTGCGCATAGAAACACAAGATACCCAAGCACGGAGAACACTTATCCAGCACTAAATGAACGATTAGACAAATATGTAAATAACTAGTTTGGTATTTAGTTTTTATTAGTATTAAGCTCAGAGGTAATATTACATAAACGCACCTGTAATAGATGAGTGGAAGATTCCACTTGCATAAATGCCATCTTTAAAACTACAAAATGCATTCGCGTATACACTGATTAGTGTGAGAGTAAATACAAAAATTTGGACCATGCTAGTTGTTGAAGCTGTTTCTTAGGTTTTTTTAAATACAGTAGGATTCTGTCATGTCTTAGATGCTGAACAACCCTCCAGAGGATGCCCCAAGGAAGGCAGGAATTTTCCCCAAGACCTTGGCGAGAAAACCGATTCCTTTTCATACAGTACAAGACAGCACAAAAGGTAATGCAGCTCATATATATATAACAATTATAATTCTGTGTCAGGTCACAACCTAAGCCATGTACTCACATGACACTCCTTTTAATATTCATGTGAACCTGAGAAAGATACAGCTGTTAGAATTTTATACCCATTGCACAATACTTTTCATCAATTCTGCACAAGTAGTTCCTTGGAATGTTTTAGACCTGGAGTGCCACAAAGTGAACTGTGCACATATAGCAACATTCAAAAAACAAACAGAAATATGCCAAGAGACCTTCTTTATATATATATATATATATATATATATATATATATGTTTGATGTATAGATTAGTACATTGTGTACAAATGAACTGAGCTGTGTGAGCCTGTATTGTGTGATTAAAAATGGTATATAAAGGCTGTTAATATGCTCAGCTGGAAGAGTTTGTTTCACAGTTTAAAAAAAAACCAAACAAACTCTTATTTTACTCTATGTATGTGTGTGTGTGTGTGTATATATATATATATAGTCAGGTCCATAAATATTGGGACATCGACACAATTCTAACATTTTTGGCTCTATACACCAC
>CM075006.1:15761643-15804524 GCA_037576675.1 Pangasius sanitwongsei | reverse complement strand
ACTATTGTGCTATTTTACACTTAATTATTACATTTCTGCACCTGAATACTACTGTTACTGACTTTATTTGCAACTTTTTTATTCATCTATGTCTCTAATTGTGTAATTGTTCTTGTTTTATTACTGACTTTATTAGTTAAGCAGGTAGTTTTTGCTGTGATATAGAAATAAATGAAAAGCAAATTATTATTTTTTTTTTTTTTCCCAGTCCGATCCGTGACTCAAAATCCATAATATGACCCAAACTGTGAGTTTAGTGATCCGTTGCACTACTAATATATATATATATATATATATTATAAAGTATAAAGTGTTATATTATTATAACACTTTATTAAGAACACCTGTGAAACTGCTCATTCATGCAATTATCCAATCAGCCAATCAGCAGCACAATGCATAGAATCAAGCAGATACAGGTCAAGAGCTTCAGTTTCTGTTCACATCAAACATCACACATCAAACACAATGATTTTGAAATGGAATGGTCATTGGTGCCAAATGGCCTATTTCAGTGTTGAGAGTCTCAGAAACTACTGAGCTTCGGGGATTTTCATGCACAGCAGTCTCTGGAGTTTACACGGAATGGTGCAGGGAAGGGGAAGTAAGCAGCAGATCTGCGGGTAGTTGGTGAAAGAGGTCGGGGGAGAATGACCAGACTGACAGGATGGCTACAGTAACTCAAACAACCACTCTTTATAACTGTGGTGAGCAGAAAAGCATCACAGAATCCACAACACCTCAGACCTCAGGTTCCACTCCTGTCAGCCAAGAACAGGAATCTGAGGCTACAGCGGGCACCGGCTCATTGAGACCGGATAGTTGAACATTGGAAAAAAGACCAGATGACGGTGTTTGGCTGATTTGGGCATGAATGAGCATGTGTACAAGTATTCCTGTTGCCACTGAGTGTAAGTTTCTCTAGATGGTGGTCTAGCGATTCCTGGGCAGGGAACCAGCCCCAGCCACTGGGGGTTGCACAAGCCAAAGCACTCTCAGTGCCGGTCCGCAGCCTGGATAAAATGGGAGGGTTGTGTCAGGAAGCGCATCCGGTGTAAAACCTGTGCCAAATCACATACGCAGACCAAGGATCTGCTGTGGCGACCCCTAAGAGGAGCTTCCCGAAAGAAGAAGATGATGATTTGTGCATATTTGTTGTTTGCTTTCAGCTGTACCTATGGCAAAATGTAGTCTTTGACTAAATAAGTATTTACCAATGATAGATTAAAGAAATTTAGATACGTAACTATGATTTAATTATAACTACAAGGTACCATGAAAGTCACATTTTCTTCCTGATTAGAACTGATTGCATCCTGACTGACAGCAGTGTCTCCCCTGGCAATGTAAACAGCTTGTGATGTCCACAGTTCAGCAGCAGTACAGCAGAGCATGGCATTGTGACCTGCAAAAGCAGCGTGCCCATTATGTCTGGCTTAATGAAATAGGACAAGGAAACAAATGGCTAATTCTGATAATGACAGAAGAAATAAATTCAGAAATGTCTTTACAGAAACTGTAGCCAATAGTAATAAGCCAGTTTTGAAAATAGGTTGACGTGGGCCTTGATTTGACAAGTGAAGCACCGAATAACTTTTAAACTTTGAAGATCTGACTTTTAAAAACACTACTTCTTCATTTGTCCTTTAGATGTGGATGGATGGAGAGGAGATGATGATGAGGATGGAAAGAAAAAGAAAAAAAAGAAAAAGAGAGCACGCAGCGAGCAGAAAGATGATTTTGTTGAAGAAATGGCCACTGAGAAGGTGACTGACAATGAGCACGCTGCTGAGACCGAAGCAGCCGGCAGGAAAAGCGCGCAGTCTTCAGAGGGCACTGAGACGGAGAGTGTGACTGCCGTCAAAAATTCACAGAAGAGGGCAGATAAGAAAAGACGCCGGTCACACAGCTCAGAACTGTCTGGGGGAGAAGGCCAAGTGGAGAAGCCCGCCAAAATGAGGAAAGTGGATGAGGAGGCGAGTGACATGAAGGGTAAGAAGACTCTCAATTTAACAACCTTTGGAAAAAAATAATCTCACTCCCATAGTCACCAGGTTTAAAAAAAAAATAAATAAAAGGGCTGAATATTGTGTTTGTTCTTGGTGCAACAGCTGGGAAAGGATTTTATACTGAACACTGATAGCTGAAAGTGCAATTCCTTAAGCACTTTCAGTGATATGATCCTCTTAATTGCTTAGCTGCTTGGTTCAGTTATACTGGCAGTAGATGTTTAGATGTGACCTGGGTTGATCATTGTTCCCTAGAGATGTCATCTGAGAACAAAAAAGAAAAGGAACTGGAGGATGGAAAAAAGGATGACAAAGATGATTCCATATTAAAGGCCAAGAGGAAGCGAAAGAAGAAATATAAAGAGAGACTGAAGATTGAGGAAGAGGTTATTCCCCTCAGAGTTCTCTCAAAGTAAGCTTCTTTTTGGTTGTCTTTGGAACCAAGAAAGTGTAGCCCTTGCATTGAAAAAACATGAATTTAAAGCAAAACTCCACCATGAAACACATTAAAAGTATCTTTATTGAAATATTTAGATGTGTTCAGTGAATCTGGTGTAACCTTGTTGGTTGATGTTGTATTTGTGCGGCTGTGTGCTGCGCAGACGGCACAGCGGGACAATGCTAGCGCAGTTACAATGGCGTTTTAGTAAGAGAACATTTTCAACAATATTAAACATAAGCAATGATAAAAGAGTAAGAACAACTTTTCTCACTCATCGTTTTCCAGTGATGTTTGTCATATTAAATAGACTAATTATAAATTAAATAAGTTTAAACTAAAAAGGTTGAAGACTCTATTGAAGACCACATGTTAATAGATAAATATGGAGGTCTTTCAGGGTGGATTTTTTCCTTTTAATAACCCAGAAATTTGACTTTTCTTGCTATAATTTTGAAAAGAAAACATGTATAATTACAAGGCCTTGTCTAAAACCTCCCCATAACACCTTTTTTTTTTTTTTTTGGAATATCTTTATTGTAATGAGGTGTTGTGCTTCTTGTTGGTTGAAGGAAAGAGTGGTTGGAGCTGAAGAAGGAGTACTTGGCACTCCAGAAGCAGTGCATGGCCAATCTGAAGAAGAATATTTCTGACATTGAAAAAACAATGGCATGTGACAATCTACAAACTATTGAGGACAGTGGGAAAACCTGTGAGTAACCCACAGATTCATCTAAACTGTTTGGTGGAAATGTTTTCCTGTTCAAATTTAATTGTAGCACCATAGCACATGTTGTTAATAAAATAATTTAAAACAATGGAAGTTGAGCATTACTTTGGTGTACTTACGCAGGGGGTGACTGCAACCCTAAAAAAGAAACTCCTGATGGGCCGAAGTTTGAGAGTGGAGTCATCCTCAAAATCACCCACAACCAGCCTTTGCCTAACAAAAAAAGTGTCAAGGTACAATATTGTAGCAATTTGCATAGTAGTAACACTGGTGACATTATTTTGTAAGCTATTTTTAATTTTTTTTTTAAAAAGGATTGGAATGATGGTGTTGAGAGTGACTCGAGTAAAATATAAATTTCTCGTGTGTTGGTGTTTGTAGGACACGCTGTCTGAGATATCCGCAGTGCAGTACGTGGACATTGTGGAGGGAGATGCCGAGGGTTATATCCGCTTTAAGACTCCCGAGGATGCCAAAGCTGTCATCGCAGCTCGTTCCGAACTGCAGAAAAAGCACAGCTGGAACCTGGACGTCCTGACTGGTTAGGAAACTAAATACAAAACTGTTAAACTTGTTAAAACGTGCACTCTTCACTCTGCTAACTTTGTACCTTTCCTTTTCGTTTCACTGCAGTTACTGAATAATATGCTTTGAGGTTAAAAAAAAAAACTTAATAGGCCAGAACATTAAGGAATACGGGCATTCAAACATGGGCTATTTCAGATTTTATTGTTTGTTCTACAATAATTCTAGCATAAAACAGTAGGAGTGTAACAGTACAGCGTATCGTATCATTCAGTACAAGGCTCTCTATTTAATCTGTCTGCATATCAAACAATGCATCCAATGGACTACATGACAAACTAGACTATTTGTCGTAAAATCTCTTTTTACGTGCGGTGTAATAAACATTTAAAATTGTGAATAAGTCACGCTCCCACCTCTGAAAAAAAAGTAGCTAAGTATCTTGCTCTTTATTTTGAATCAGGAGAAGCTAAAGGCATTTAAAAAAAACTCATTTCTCCTAAGCACACTATTTTTCATGAGCCTATATATATATATTATAATTATAATTATAATTATAATAATACTGTTGTATTAGCTTGAACTGGAACTGGGGGATTCCACTAATCCTTAAGTTCTGGTGTATGGGAGCACTTTCAGGTTTATTCCCTCTGTTTGTGTTATTGGCTATTATTTTTGTCTTTCATAAAATGATCAAAAATAATCTAATTATTTCTTAAGGTGATCATGAACAAAGGTACTGGCAGAAGATATTGGTGGATCGACAGGCTAAACTGAATCGACCCAGGGACAAAAAGCGAGGCACGGAAAAGGTAAGTAAAGCATTAGAATTTATACTTTCACATTTTTTCCACCTCTTTCTGTATTCAGAGAAATCAGCAATTCATGAGATTCATTTTTGTCCTATTTTCCTTTCCTAGCTTATTTCCAAGGCTGAGAAAATCATCATCGCTCGGACCAAAGAGGCAAATAAGCACATTCGATTTGACGATTAACAACCTTCGCAACCGTTTATTTTTAAATATGCATTGCCAAAGCAATGTTAACGTAATTCTTTTTTTTTTTTTTCCCCGTTTTGCGCTGATAATTGGTTTGATTGTTTTAATGACATGAATTTTTCATTTAAATTAATATCAAAACATTGAATGTTTTAAAGTTGATATGGTAAATGTGTACCAGACCACCTACAGCTGTTCAGTGTAAATTCTTTTTACATTTTTTTTTTTTTTATAGTGGTTACTGACATTTATGTAAATATGTGGCGGCAAATTTGTTCATGAATGAATGTGAATGTGTTTAGATTACTGTGCATTTTAAATGTAAAGCAATAGGCTTTTTTTTTTTAAATAAATTGTTTCCCAAGATCTTTAAATTATTTATTTTAATCGCTCATTAACAACTCATTCCAGTTATGACTCATTGCAATTTTTTTTATGAAATGAATTAATTCTGCATGAAAATGAGAGAAAGTTTAAAAAAAAAAAAAAAAAAAAAAAGAATAGCACATACAGTAAGTAATATTTCAGGTCAAACATACAGGGACATTGTATAGGCTTATTTAGACAAACAAAATATTAATTATCAGCACCCTTACAAGTAATATTTTGTGATGTCTGCTCTCGCCAGAATAACACTGAATCTCTTCCTAACAAGATTGGAGACATTTGTTGGGTGTTGGAGAACGGGCCTTGGTCCACTTCTCCTTGCGGAACATTTTTGTTCTTTTTGTTCAGACGACAGGTTTTCATCATGATTCAAATACAGAAAGTGATTCTTTAAGCATTTCTATGTTGATTTGGAAGTATGTTTAGCTTATCTTGTTGAAAGCTCTATTTATGGCTGTGTCTGGTTTGACCACGTTTAGGGATGAGATGTCTTGGCATTTGGCAGAATTCATGATGCTGTCAATCATCACAAACACCAAACACCCCTAGGACCAATCTTCTTTTTCAATTTGAGTAAGTCTTAAAGTTATTACAATGTTTTTGGGAATAGGGTATCCGGAGTTGAAAATAAATTGCTAATTTTATTACAGGACACTAAAAAAAAAAAAAAAGTTATCTAGTAAACGGCTGTTAATGAACACTCACTGCATATCGTTGCTGCTGTGTTGTGTGGATGGAGATGAAGACAGCATCTCTATGGATATCAAAGATTTTGGTGGAAAGAATTAAAATGCAGAAACTTACCACAACCTCGAGCTAGAGGTGAAATTGTGTGATAAATCCATTCCAATTTATTTCTGATTCAACTAATTGTTTATTGGCTCTGGGTGGAGTTTAGTGAGACAGAGAAGCATCTCCCACTGAGATTTAGCCAATGGTCTACTGACGTGTACTGAAAACCTGAGGGCTTGGCAAGGCTGGTGTTCTCCATCCTACACTCTGGGATTGTTGTAGTTTCCTCAGAGGATTCTGATGATGGCTTGACTATCATTTGAACATTTATTAGGCTAATAATTACATAAATGAATCATGACAATAAACCAGAGCCTGTGACACAAAATACTAGTGGATTTTAGATACTCTCCATGAATAATGATTAAATGATAGATGAGATGTTATACTACAGTTTGTCCACAAGATGTCACTGTAGCATCAATTTAATTTACAGAACATACAGAAGATAGAGCATACTACATATTCTTTTCTTTTCTTTTTTTTTTTAAACATCCATATTATTTTGTATAACAGGTTTGTGGATTTAGTCTGAAATAATCTTCTATTCTTACTGGGGCAGCTAATTCAGGACTTTTTGTTGCTTGGTAGGTATTAATGAGCATACATTTTTAAATAAACATAAAAATATAGGGAAAAAACAAACACATTTTTTTTTAACAATACTTTGCTAGTAGGATCGAAATGCTGAGTTTGCAGCTAAAATAGAAAATACAGAAATTGCAATACAAGTACTTTGTTTCTGATTTAGTAATACATTCGTGTATTAATAAATTGACTTCTTGATATTAGGTCTGCTGTTGCTGTTGTTAAAATATATTGTGCTTATAAATATAAGATGAGCAATATGTTTTGCTGAAAAGACTTTAAAGACATGACCCAGTTTGCTTGGGTGAAAATGAACTGTATTTTATTCATGTATTTAGTCATTCAATGATTCACTTAAATCAATATAGAGTATAGCTCCTCTACACTTTCTGTAGAACCTGTCTGTGAAAAACAAATTTATTGTACAACCCTTTTGAAATATTTGAAATTGTTTAGTTAAACCTAGACTGTTCTGTTTATTAGTCTATTTGTGCTTGTATGGTCTGAGGATTTCAAACAGAAAAGAGCTACGTAACTGTATAAAGTTCACTTTAGGACACTGAATGCTGGCAGCGACAACAGCCTACGTGGACCAAGGACAAGTCAGCAGAACTACAAATGAAGCAAATATTTTATAAAGATACAAAAATGCAAGCCTATTTGGTAAATTATTTAAAAAATAATAAAAGAAAATAGTACAGCAGGATCTTCTCATGAGGAGAACGCACATGAGGAAAAATATTTTAAAATGTTTCTACATCGTCTCTTGTGTAGAGGCTCCAGCAAAACAGTTTTGCATGTAACAAACATCTTGGTAATTTGGTCAGGTTTTGAATTTAGACGGTTTAATATTGATTAGTGAAAACCAACAAAATGTAAAGAATCTGCTCCATTATTACACCAAGGTGACATCAATCTATTAACCATGATGTTCATGATGTAATGCTCAGAGTGGACTTTGTTCTACTGTTGTTCCTCGTAGTGACACTTAGATTTAGTGATCCAATAAAATTGTGAATAAGTCAAATTCCATATCATCAGATCATAGTCTAAAGGTGGCAGTTATGAAGTGAAAGGTTATAGTACTCTTGCCTGATTGATCACCGCAGTTTAACCTTTGAGAAATGCCCAAGTTGCTCCAGGGATTTCAACAGCATCCTAAGTTCCACAAACATGACAGTATAGCTGTCTTCACTGTATATCTGTCATATTTATCATTCACCTTGAATGGTTATAGTGCCTGAAAACAAGCTGAGAAAACATTGATATGAATAACTGCCTCACTACAAGAATACTGGCATGCATTAAAACATGTACTTCTTATTTCAAGTAGTGTTATGAACTCACACTTCCAGGGTCCCTGGTTCAATCCTGAGCAGTTTTGCATGTTGCCCCCATGTTTATGTGGGTTCCTCCGGATACTGGCCACCTTCTAAAACATGCTGGTAGGTGGATTGTCTACACTATATTGACCCTAGGTGTGCATGGCAACCTGTGATGGCCTGGTGTCCCATTCAGGGTGTATTCCTGCCTTCTGTCCAGTGTTCCCAGTATAGGTCTGGGATCCACCTGACCAGGATAAAGCGGTTACTGAAGATGACTGAATCAATAACAGTGTGTAATATGTGTCTTGCAGCCATGAAAACCCATCCTAAATCAGTTTAACTATAAGTTAACATGTCCACTAAGCGTAACTTTGTTGCATTAAAAAATGTTTTTGTCAATTTTTTTTTTCTTTCAGAATATATAAAGTAAACAGAACTATCAGCATTGAAAGTAGTAAACTTAATAAACTCCTGTTAACTCTGTTTACACTGTTTACAACACACTAACGGAAGTGTTAACACGATGTGTGGACTTTTACCCAGATCTGAGCCGGTCTAAGGGGGAAATTACTCAACCATGAATCAGACATCTTTCATAAAGTTACAACAAGCTTGCTCAATTATTATAGGACGTGCCTAAAATATTTTTAGAGTCCCAAACAATGTGAAAGTTTGTGCTGTATGCCAGTATTTGCCACACCAAATATATTTAAAAACCTGTATCATAGCATGAGTTTAAGCACAAACTGTTCCATTCAATATGGCATACTGTAGGCTACTAGAACTGCTGAGGATATAAGTATGCATATTTCAGCATACTATCTAGTATATTAGCAGGTTACTTTGACATACTATTCAGTACAGTAGTGTGTATTTATTTCCTTAGGCATATTTTATAGACTAAAAGTACCAAACTGTCACTTCTGTGGTACCATCAAGGGTTTTGTACCATTAGTATGTATCTTTCACCTGGAAACCTGAACATCCAATACCTTTATAAATACTTTAAGGTACATGATTGGACTTTAAGGCCCACTGATGTAGCTTTAAAGCCTTACTCTGAAAGCTACTTATAGATACACTACATGCACCTTCCCAGGTGAAAGATATAGTACATACTAGAAGTATACCCTTGATGGTACCATCCTGTGGCCCAGGAAAAGTACAGACTCATACCTTTATTTCTGAGAGTGTATGCTGTTTAGTACTAAAGTATGGATTTTGTATGGGTAGGTACTATACATACTATTAGTGTGGATCAGTGTGTGTGTGTGTGTGTTGTGACGTACATTTTAAAAGACAGCATACTATTTGGCAAGAAAGTATACGTAGTGTGCAGCAGCACAGTAACAGGCGTGTTTGGGTGTGAATGTAAAGTTGATCATAAGACAACTCATCATGCAGCGTTGTCCTGAAAAAGCCACACTGACGTAACCGTTCACCTTTGTGCTACTTTTTTTCGTCACACTCGATCACGTTCACTGTCTCGCGAGAAACTGGTCAGAGGGTATAAAAGCGAGATCAGGCGCTCTTTCGGGAAAGCTTACTAAGCGCGTCTGACTCTGAGTTTGAAGTTTGTCTTCCGGCTATAGACACAGAACAACGGGTGAGTTTTTAAATATTATCCCGTATTTTATACTTATTTTTTCCCCCCAAATACTTCCTGTGACTAGTCAAACAGTTTAATAGACTTTCTGAATCTTTTACAGTGCGAGACATGCCTCCTGTGGAAATAATGAACGAGGTGTGTACATATATTGCTCTTAAAATGTACTTACATACTGTATTTATCTAGGTCTGTGTTATTCTTATACCATCCCTGCTGAAAAAAAAAACCCCAAAAGAAACCGTCACAGAAATTCTAATGGTTTCAACTACAAATACCATTACAAACCATCAGCAAACTATTAAAACCATTACTGTTACTGGTCCTTAATGGTATCCACTGGACACAACATGCCAGGTAGAGACCCACAGGGACCATTAGAGTTTCCATTAAAACTCATACAATTCCCATTGTAACCATCAAAACCATTACAAATTCTATGAGTTTTTTTTTTCCCAGCAGGGATGTAATGTCTAACTACACACTCTCAGACATAAAGGTGCACTGTTCCACCAAACTGTACTGTTTCTTGTCACTAGGGTGGTACCATCAAACGGACATCTTTTGTACTTTTAGTATGTATTGTCATACTCTAAAAATCATTTAAGTCACATAATTGGACATTAAATTCTAAAAGCTCTTTAAGGGTACACTACATGTAACCTTGATGGTACCATCCTAACAAGGAAAAGTATGAGTTTGATACCTTTATTTCTGATGGTACAGCCCAAACTTTCATGTAGCATATTATAATGGCTATTTGTATTAATTAACCTTTGATGACATTTAGAATGTGGTTACTCGAGTGGCCAAGCTCCCGCTGGTGAGTTCCACCTATGGCATGGTGTCAGATTTGTACAGTAACACCAAAGACAACCATCCAACCATCAAGTCGGTGTGTGAGGCAGCAGAAATGGGTGTAAAAACGATCACTTCAGCTGCCCTTACCAGCGCCTTGCCAATCATTGGCAAGCTGGAACCTCAAAGTAAGCATCATCTCAGGAATGGATCAGTTTACATATTGTATTAACACAGAACAAGTTTTCTCAGATTATATTTCTATTTTTGTTTAGTTTCTCGGGCTAACGACCTCGCCTGTAAGAGTCTGGATAAAATTGAGAAGACCCTGCCAATTCTTCACCAGCCTTCTGGACAGGTGAGATAAAAAAAAATAGCCAGTAATATTTCACGGCAAACATCAACCAAAAAAGGTCTGCGGGTAGTTTTTTTTTAGTCAGCATGCTTAAATTAGGTAATCATCTGCCTTTGGCATTGATTTTCTAGCAGAGATCCTTTAACTTCGCTAACGTCACATTTCTTTACAACTCTTATAGCTTGTTACCAGTGCTAAAGTCCGGGTCACTGAAACCATGAATGGGGCCAAGGAGACCATGTCTCACACCCTGAATCATGTGATGGGCCGAACCAGAGGAGTAGTGCAGGAGAGCATGGAGAAGACGAGGATGGTTGTCACTGGTGGTGTCCACACAATGATGGAGAGCAAAGTGGCTAAACTCGTGAGCAGCGGTGTGGACACTGCCCTGAGCACATCAGAGATTCTGGTAGAGCGCTATCTGCCTGCACCTGAGGACAGCCAAGGTGATTTCTGGTTTATTGTAGTGAACACTGGAGCTGTTACCAGCAATTATAACAATGTGACTTGGCTTTGCTTTATTTCCATTTTAAAAAAGACATTAAAAAAAGTGGGACACTGCACTAAAAATAGCATTCATAATTTTTCTATGGATAAGTTATACAAGAGTATTAACTGTCTCTAAATGGCTTAAAATGGATCCTCTTTGATAGGAAAACAACTGAACCAATTCCAGCAGTCATCTGACCAAGTTTAACCCAAAGAGACCAATGACCTCAAATCCACAGTTTTTTTTTTTTTCAGTGTAGTGCAATCCTTTGTTTATATAACTCCAGTGAAAATTTCCAGACCTCTAAACATTTGATTAACCTCATTTCCTCAAATCTGTTTCTTTTACATGCTCTCCCAGAACACGAGATAAATGTGACCAAAGGTTTTGATGATGAGACCAATGAACCCAGCTACTATGTACGACTGGGCTCAATTTCTACCAAGCTGCGACAGAGGGCTTACCAGAAGGCTATCAGCAAAGTTCATGATGCCAAGAACAACAGCCAAGAGTCTATCTCTCAGCTAAACCGCACCATGGATCTGGTAGGTGACCTGCGAAGACAAATCTCATGTTTTCTCTATCTTGATGACCCTCACTAGTGATCTATGAATAGGCTACTTCGTGAAAAGTGTGTACTCCTGCTTGCTTAGAGCTTGAATTTGTGTATTTTGTACAAAAAAAAACAAATACATAGACAAATCTCAAGAGATAACGCCATGAGCTCTGTTGTTCATGCCAGGTGCATCAACACCAGTATGCAAATGGTTTGGTCTTAACACTGTAATAGCAGAATAATAAAACTTATTCTCTAGCTCAACTCAAATTTTACTCAGTGTCACACTGTGTACACTTCATGGCGAAGTTTCTCAGAACCACACATTGTCATAAGTCCAAATGAGAAAGAAAGCTCATGATATTGCAAGAAATGTAACAGCATTGACTGACTTTTCACTTTTTTCACTGAATGATGAACCTTTCTTCATTAGATTGAGTACACAAGAAAGAACATCAATGGTGCCAACCAGAAGGTGGTTGAAAAATTGAGCACATTAATGGACTGGAAGTCTACATCTCAGAGCGACAGTGACACAGAAAACAAGGCAGAGGTATAAACAATGTTAAAAACCCATTTTCTTCCTTGGCTAAACAAGAGCGTTGAGCCATAACACTTAAAAAAAGTTACCAGACCTTATACAAACATTTTTTTTTTTCTCGTCTGTAGCTAATCGAGTCCCGGACCTTGACCATTGCTCGCAACCTGACGCAGCAGCTACAGGCGACTTGTTTGACCCTCGTGTCCAACCTCCAGGGCCTGCCACAGAACATCCAAGAGCAAACGCTGTCCATTGGCCACATGGCCATGGATGTGTACACCAGGTTCAACAATGCTGCAGCTCTGAGCGACCTGTCTGACACGGTGCTCACCAACACTCGTGGTCAGCTGAAGCGCATGAGAGATTCCATTGACAACGTCATGGATTATTTGGTCAACAACACGCCACTCAACTGGCTGGTGGGTCCGTTTTACCCTCGCACAGAACCGACTAGAAAACCAAGAAGCCAGTCCAGTGAAGGGAGCAGTGTTCAGCCTGAAGTGGAAATGCAGCCACTTGATCAGGAACATTAGTTTACTCACACTAAGTCTTTGCAATATTTTCTGAATTTCTGATTTTTTAATGTTTTTTTTTTGATGCTGGTAATGTACGTTCTTTACTATAAAATACTATTCATTCTATCCCTCCCTCTACATCTATCTCTATCGATACTACTCTTTCTATCTCTATCTTCTACCCATGAAATAAACAATTTGCAGTATTTACACTATCAATTAATTCCTCAGTAATGTACAACCCATGATGACCAATTTAACAAATGAGTTTTGTTGCATCATCAGCATTATAACCATGAAGTTCTTTCTTATGTAATGTATTGCTTTTGTACTGTCTTTCTACATTTCTAATAAAATCATAATCATATAAACAATTAAGTGTGCAGTACTTTAAGGTTTTTTTTTGTGTTGCAAAGCAAATATGCCTTCAAAAAGAGTCTAATTATATTTCTAAGCATTCATTAAAAAAATAAATCTTACAGAGAAATGGTTGTGTCATAAAGAAAGTAACATTAAGTAACAGTGAAAAGTAAAAATTAAAGTAAAAGTAAAAACAACACTGCTGTAAGAGAACTGATGCACTTTTAAAGGCTTAAAGTGACCACATCAACATTCTACTGTGATGGATGGGCGTCACAATCAGTGTGTGTCCTCGCCTCATGCCCACTGATCCTGGGATAGACTCCGGAACCACCGTGACCCCAGTAAAGATAAAGGATAGTGTTAACTGAAGATGAATGAAAGAATGAATACACTGATTAGCCACAGCATATTATCATATAATAAAATTGATTATCTCATTACAGTGGCACCTGTCAAGGGGTGGGATATATTAGGCAGCAAGTGAACTGTCAGTTCTCAAAGTTGGTGTGCTGGAAGCAGGAAAAATGGGCAAGCGTAAGGATCTGAGCGACTCTGACAAGGGCCAACTTGTGATGGCTACACAACTGGTTCAGAGCATCTCCACAATAGCAGGTCTTGTGGGGTGATCTCAGTCTAATCGAGCGGAGTGTCTCAGTCACATCCGATCTGTGAGATGTGCTGGACAAACAAGTCCGATCCACCATCAAGTCTCCACCTCGCAACTTACAGGACTTAAAGGATCTGCTGATAACTTCTTGGTGCCAGATACCACAGCACACCTTCAGAGGCCTTGGGGAGACCATGTCTCGACGAGTCAGAGCTGTTTTGGTGGCACAGGGGGGACTTTGACAATATTAGGCAGGTGGCTTTAATGTTATGGCTGATAGGTGTATAGTTCAGCTAGACAGCAATCTCACCTAGCCAGCAGCTTTTCCACATAAAGTGTTAACATAAATACTGCCAGAGCTCCCC
Organism: Pangasius sanitwongsei; assembly: GCA_037576675.1. Classification (NCBI taxonomy): domain Eukaryota; kingdom Metazoa; phylum Chordata; class Actinopteri; order Siluriformes; family Pangasiidae; genus Pangasius; species Pangasius sanitwongsei. Next base: position 15,790,535 of record CM075006.1, on the reverse strand, counting down.
CTAAGGTTCGAGATGTAAATGAGTCTGTGATGCAAATGGCTCCTCTGACGTTTTATTTTCAAATCTAGTCAATGAGCTCAACCTGGAAGTTTGCTCTATCCAAGATGGCGTCTTTGTCGAAACGACTTGGACCATGTTTATATGCTAGATTAACAGCGCATATACGGCAACAGGGGCATCCTGTGGACAGTTGCTCATGTCTAAATAATACTTCATGAAAATTCTACAATTATAATTTTCATAATCTGTCTTCGAGTCACAGCAAGTAGTCACCCTATGTATTTCCGGGTGTGATTACGAATAACTTCCTGTGTCATGCAATTGTCTCAAACAATTTGGCGGTTTATAGGAAGTGGTTGACGAAACAAAGTCTTTAGCTAACTTAGCTGCTGTAATAAAGTGAGTTTTACTTCACGTACTCGGTTAACTAAATGGTTAATGTCGTTCAGTGGTGAAATATCTCGCTGTTTTCTTCTTTTGTCCGTCGCTTTGAGTGAGGCGGCTCAGAATGGTGTGTAGGGCGTCGTGCACCGCGGCTAGCTAATTGTCTCAGAGTGTTAGCGAACTGCGCTAGCTGCCCCACTGCGCCCAGCTGAGCTCTGCTTCTTTCCTACGAATAGCGGAAATAACGTGATAACGTCATAACGTTTAACTGCCCAGTGGATTTATGCGTTAAGAATGATGTGTAATGTTCAGGATGCCAGTGGGAAATATTTATGGTGGTATCTTCAGAGTATGGAGTTTCATCTCGATGTGGCTGCCAGCACGAAAGGAAAAACAAACATCAAGCATCTCAATCTGGGGATGTAAGTGCATCACGTTCCTGAGGTCTCCCATTCTGTTTTTGTTTGGAGTCTTGATTAGTGTACTTGAACTGAGAACTTGACTGATCTATTTGTAAATTAAACATATTTTTCTTTTCTTTCTACTTCTTATATGATTGCATCTTGGACAATGTCAGGCTGAGGAAAGTGTAACATTTAAAAAAAGAAGAAGAAGAAAAAGTTGGTTATAGTGACAATAAGCTTTCAAAAATCAATCATGGAGATAATAATAATACTTTATAAGCTGATCAGTACAAATACCTGCTACCACACAACTGGGGGAACATTTACAAAATGTGTTTTTAGGTGTTTAATCAAGACATTGTTGGAACAAAATGCAAATTTGTCCAACAAAGTTCATGTTTAACTCATGATTTTGCACACATTGTTATATTTGCATATAGTGACATGTTCACAAGTCATGTTTTTTACATACTGCTCATCTATACTGTGCAGATTGCATACACTGTACAGTTGTATATATTCACCATCTGTCCATTCATCTATCTATCTATTTGCCTGTCTGTCTATCCATCTTATTCCTTGCTCGTAAAATCTTACATGGCCCATAATTTCTTTTTTTCTCGTTTTTGTTGTCAAAACTGTGCCAGTGCCATTTCATTCCCAAAGACCTGGAATACAGAGAGGAAGAAAGTACGTTTATAATACGTACCTTTTGCACATGCTACATCCCAGTATAATAGTGATACTGTGACAGATTGTCACAGCACTTTTTTTTATTCACTCAGGAATAAAGAGCTGCTTGGACATTAAAATCAATTATACTCAACTTTTACTCAACTCAGCTAAGTTTTGAGTTGTTTATTTCTTCCTCTTTATCCTTACTAAATATTTTTTGTAGACATTAAATCACATTATTGACAGCATAGTATTCCCTATGTTTTCCTAATGTGGCACCACTTTCCTCAGGAAGTGTGTGTTCATGATCAGGGTCACACTGGCTCTGGAGTCTGTCCCAAGGCCCGAGCTCAAGGCAGGAACACACCTTCAGTGAGACGCCAGTTCATCACAGGCCACGGGCCAACTTTGTTAGTCTGTGGTATTAACACTGTAACTTCTGAAGCATGTTTGTACTCACTGTAATCTGGTTGCATATTGGACAGGAACATGTTTGATAAACCAAACAAGGAGGCCTCCTACCTTGTCGTCCATTTCTTGTTTAAGAAGTTGAACCCTACACGCGTGCAGGATGTCTTTAGGTAGGTAACAGTTAAAGATAAGACACAATCAAATACTACATTCTCCTACTTCTGTCCTCTCACAGTCCTTCACAGTTATTTGCTTTGTCATTTAGACATTGCTGGCCAGTTTTGGATCACAAGGCAGATGCTGAATTTCGTAAGGTGACATTTGGATGGCTCCAGGAAATAGCGGTATGTTGTAAAAACAAAAGAATATGTAACGTCCACTGTACACACAAGTTTTAACTAATATTCTAGCTAAGTTGTAATATATATAAAAGTGTATCTCTGTACTTAGAACGAGAAAGGGAGCAATTTTCCCAAGGTGGTCGCGTCACATTTACACTCTTCTTCTGGACCAAGATTCGTCAATCTTATGCTTCACTTAGCTAAATACGTCATGCTAAAAATGATGAAGAATTTTAGCACAGGTAGAATATTTGGACATTTTTCCACTCACTATTGTTTTAAGCAGTAGTACTGTACCACTGCATAACATAATATTTTTCTGTTGACTGTGGAAATTTAGATGGCACATGGGTTCCAGAGGCTGCAGCTGTTCCTGCAAGTTCTCAAGAGTTGGAGATGAAGCGCATTCAGATGCTGAAGAGACGCTTCCAGAGTGTGTCTGTGGAACAAGACGCTCTCATTCAGGACTATCAGAAGAGAGCTAGGTTAGTTAAAGTACTAAAGAGACACAAGTGCATGATTTTGCACAGTAAAATTGTCCCATATTTGTTGGAGTGTTTTTGGTTTATGAGAGTTGGATCAAAACTTTTTTTTTTTTTTTTTTTCCCCCAAGACATTTGGAGAAGTCTTTGAAGGACCATAAGGCAGAAGATGTCAAGTATGATGATTTGCTCAAGTAAGTTTTAGCTGACATTTAATGCAGCCACTTTAGTTCCTGGTTATTGCATACATCACATACTGTATGTGGCTACATTAAACCTATTAGGCCAAAGGATTGAACTCATTGTGTACTTCAGCTGTTAGTGCCACTCCCATCAGTCAGTAAATATACTGATTTCTACAATGCACCCATTTCATTTTATGACTCAATATATATATATATATATATATATATATATATATATATATTTTTTTTTTTTTTTTTAATGTATTTTGGTACCATTTATAATTGTCAGTTCTCTTCATTAAATTGATGATACGCATTCTTGTAGGAAATATGAGAACACCACCAACTTGGAAAAAGACCTTCTGGAAAAGATTCACAAGGTTTGTTGAAGTTTGATGTTACATGCATCACAAATTTAATTAAATACTAACATGCTTAAATGTAGCTGTATAGGGCACTATATTTACTTTTAATGACCAAGTGCAGGTCACTCAATCAGTTTGAGTTTATTAGTTTGCAAATGATGATAAATATGAAGAAAGATTTTGCTAATGAGATGCATGCACATAATTTGCAAACTCAAGCTCTGGCGTTCATTTCTATTTATATGTTTTCTATTGTATTTTGCCCCCCAAATAATTTTTGCACCAACTCCTCAACTTTGCTAACTGTCCTGTTTGATTTTAGGTTCGAAGCTTGTGGGCTGAGATCGATAAAGCTTTGTCCAGGCTAGAAGGAGAGCGGAGTATGTTGGCTAGTGTGATCGAAGGCAAGGGTGATCAGTATGTGCTGGATGGAAAGGACATTAGTGTGAAGATTCCTGCAGTTCTGCTGGAGAGAATGGAGAGGTTATCACATCAGGTCAGTCAGGAAATGCACAATTTTAGCTTGTCTTTAACATCTCATGTACACTCACCGGCCACTTTAATCTTCAGTTCCAATCTTCAACTGTCCGGTTATGGTGAGCCTGTGCCCCCTGTAGCCTCAGATTCCTGTTCATGACTAACAAGAGTGGAACCCCATGTGGCCTTTTGCTGTTTGTAGTCCATCCACCTTAAGGTTTGAGGGTTTGTGCATGCGGAGATGCTTTTCTGCTTACCGCGGATGTAAAGAGTGGTGGAGTTACTGTAGCCTTCCTTTCAGCTGGAACCAGTATGAACATCCTCTGACCCCTCTCATCAGCATTTCCACCCACAGAACTGCCACTTGCTGGATGTTTGTTTTCTGCACCATACTATCTAAAATCTGTAAACTATATTGTGAGAAAGTCCCATGGGATCAGCAGTTACTCAAATAAAATACTCAAACCAGTCTATCTGCTACCAACAACCATGCCATGGTCAAAGTGTCTGAGTTCATAGTTTTCCCCCATTCTGATGTTTGATGTGAAGATTAATTGAAGCTTTTGACCTACATTTGCTTGATTTTATGCATTGCCCTGCTGCCACATGATTGCCTGATTGAATAATTTGCATGAATCAGCAGTTGTATGAGTTCCTTTTAAAGAGTGTATACTTCCATGTTATAAACATTAAAAAATAACTGCAATGATTCACCCTAACCACAGATGTTCTCTTTTTATGGTGTACTTAGACCATGGCTGGCAGTTTGTATGAGGAAGGCCAGCCAGTCATCCTGCGGTTGTTTGAGCTTCTGAATGTGGGATTAAGACTCCTGAGCGAGGAGAGAGCCGAGCTTTCAGGTCCAACGTCACAGCTCAGCCACCAACCTCTCCATGAACAAGCTTTGCTCATGAATCGTTCAAAGGAGACACTGAAAAACATGAGGTATTGGTTTTAGGGCATAATAGTAAGCATAGGCTCTTTTTATTTTATTTTATTTTTTGGTGTGTGTGTTTCACTGCTATAAATGCAACTACCAAAACCACAAGAATAAATGTTTTATAGAAGTTGTGTTAAGAGGTAAAGCAGGCTAAGATACATTTATTAGTTAAATCGGCTGCAGAGCAACTGCAGAACTGATTATTGGGTTCAGGTGGGAGCAATTTGTGTGTCCATACCTACAAGGAGGAAGGTATCTGTTCTTCTAATATAAAGCCATGAAGACAATTAGTAGAAGGTAGAAGCTGTAAAATATTGTTAAAACTTTAGCTTGTTATTGTCTTTCTTAACTAAATGTTCCCAATGGTTAGTATTGATTTATTTAGGTGACTATTTAGGTCATTATTTTATTATTTACTTGTTATTGAACTTAAATATATTGTTGCTTTCTAGGCGCAAGTTGACCAAGGAGGATATACCACAGATTAAGAGCCACATAAAGAAGCTGGAGTTAGACTGGGAAGAGAAGTGGGCTGAATGTTTGAGCCACACTCCCTTGACTTCTTTCCTCAAAGATGATCCTGTAAGTTTAAAGTGGATCTGTTTAATGTTTGTCAACATTATCTCCTGATGAGCCTAAGATTACTGCTACTTCGGTTCATATATCATAACTTACCTTCTAGTTATAACCAACTACTGTGCTTAAATAATGAGGTTGGTAGTTAAAGGTTTATGGACGAAAACATGGTTCTTTTCCTTCTGAAGATGTTAACATCCATTTCAAGAGATCAATATTTAGGCATTAGGAATGTATTTTAATGTATGTTTTTAATAAGTCAGACACGTCTTGTATCATCACAGATTTTGGACTTCCTTTCTCCAATGCCTCCACTATCCTTTGAAGCAGCTTCTGAAGTTAGCTTTAAGGCTAGTATCTTCTCACAGTATCCGGCTAAACTTTCTGGTAAGTTAGTAAGCTTTGTTGCGTCGAGATTTTGATGTCTTTTTTTTTGGCTTGCCGCTGCCTTCATCCTTAATGCAGTATTAATGGTTTTTGTTTGTGTATTTTGAATTTAGAACTACCAGAACAGACCCTTAAAGAAGAACCTTGTCTCACTGAGCAGGAAGTTAAAACGGATGGTGATTTCTTAAGGTGCCATGATCTTCAACTTCTGGACAGATCATTAAAATCTTTCTTTTTTTAATGTTTGTGACTGGTTTCTAATAAGACCTGTTTTCTTCTCCAGCAGCTCTCTTCCAGTAGAGGACAAAACAGAAGACATACTTTTTTCCAGTTGCTTTGCTTCACCAAGGCCTGTGTCCCCATGTGTTGTGCAACCCTTAACTCCTACTTGTGTTAAGGTGCCATCACCTCCTACACCCAGCCCCGTTCAGGTAGGTATGCAATGACTGAAAATATTGGCTTGCTTGTCCTGTTAGACACACATCTTCTCTCCATTGGCTTATGAATAATATATTTTTGTACTACAAGTGTACAACTACAAATACGTCTTGCTGTGAAACTTGTACAGCTGTCATACTGAGCTGTGATTTGCCTGCACTGATCTTCCTCCTCCCACCGTGTTCTGATAAATGGAGTATATGGAAAAATGCAATGGTAAAGTGGGTGTTGTAACGAAGTTGGTGTGATGGGCAGCTTAGATCTGAGTCGAGTCCTCTTAATGTGTATTCTATGAAATAATTGTCCTTAATAAATGTAGCTATGAAAATCTGGACATGTGATTGTTAGCCAGTCACATCCAATTTCATGTGTGGTGGTGGTTTGCTCTTTTTGACATCAGTTTGTAATCGTAACTGATGCCAACTAAATAGTAGCGGTCTTGGAGTGACAGTGCTGTTTTGAATGTGAATGTCAAGCTACATGTATAGGTGGTGGGGAAACTGATACATGGGCAGTTCTGAACTATGTGCTGCTCATCACTAGCTTTCCCAAGATAATACCTGCTTTCTGATGACCGGGGTGAATTGAGGGAAATCACAACGGACAGATACGGAGCAGACAATCCTTGTATTTATGAGGGTCTGTTTTTGGATTTGGTCACAATTCTGTTTTTTTTTTAAAGAAGAAAAAAACAACAGAATTTAAAGAATCAGATTTTCCTTGGTGTCTTAAAGCCTTCTCTCTTTGGTTGCATTATGAAAACCTTGTATTTTTGTAATTGTTCTCTCGTTGTTTACAGGCTAGTAAGAGGAGATCCTTGCTTTCACAAACGAAGACATCTGCTGTGAAACCAAAGGCTCACATTCTGGAGTTGGAATATGAGAATCTAGCGAGTCAGGCATGTACCAGATTATCTAATATTAACTATTCAATATCCTGCGATTCTGTGGCAAAAAATGCATGTGTGGTGGGAAAGTGATACATGGGCAGTTCTGACCTATGCACTGTTCATCACTAGCTTTCCCAAGATAATACCTGCTTTCTGATGACCGGGGCGAATTGAGAGAAATCGCAACGGACAGATACGGAGCAGACAGTCCTTCATGTTCAAGTGTTTTGGCCTGTGTGTAATTAGACTGTGCTTACGTGCCGTGTGTCTGGCTTTTAGTTTGCTGAAGCTGTGACCATGAGTCCAGTGGATGGAAGAAAAGGTGGTATGGAGCTGGAGCAGTTGTTCAATACATTAGCAGACCCCTTCACAACAAAGAAGCAGCTCCCTCGCACACCAGAAAGCTTGAGTAAGATTTCACTGCAGTTTTTAAAAAGGAATTTCTACTGGCATTGGAATGATTTCAAAAATATTTGTGCAAATCAAACCTCACATACTAGCATTGTTGGGTAGATGAGGAAGGTGTTATTGTCTTGAGGGGGCTTCTGTACTTTGCCATTAGTTCTTCATTTTTGTGACTTGATTAATATATAAGGTTTTATTTATTTCAGTTATGGAGGTGAGATCATCATGGAGAAAAGCAGTGGAAGAAGGGAAGGCTGAGAAATATCATGATAGCCTCTCTTGGGTCAGAACACCGATTTCTGAGGGTAAAGAAAGAAGCCCCAGCCCAGAAAACCTTTCCTTGAGAGATTCTGCAATACTGAATGCTGACCCTCTCCCGTGTAGTCCCCTTCCTTTGCAGCAGAGGACCTCTCTCCACTCTCCTGTTGCCTGGCACACCTCCCAGCTGGAAGCTCTAAGCCAGAGCTCCAGCAACATCATCCACTTCAGCATTGCTCACGAGACCTTTCCAGATGCAGAGAATGATGTTTCTTTCAACTGCAGTGATGGCTCGCAGGAGGTCCAGGAGGTGGAAGACCTTCTCCTCCCCCCAGTTACGTCATGTTCTCCTGAAGTAGAGACTACACGCCAAATGGTTCGAAGACATCTGGATGAGTCCCCTTTTGCAGGGAGGTTCAAGGAGACAAAGTCTGACTTCATTCCAGCAGCACTAAGGACAAGTCCAGGGTTGGGCAGTTGTAGTGGGGAGAAGGTATTTTCTCTGGACTTGGACCAGTTGGAGAGTTTCTCATCTCCTCTACGAGAGGAGCTCACCCTGCCCAATCTTGTAACATTCTCACCTATGGATGAACTCTAATCAGTGTTTGGTGTCTTAATTCATAGTACAAACGGTTTAGGGAACAAATGCAGTTCACCTTTCCGTGCTATGGTGCCACTAGCAACAGACTGGTTGAGGGAACTCTGGGAATTGAAATCTGGAGGAACTCTGACCTTGAAGCTTTTTTCTTTTTAAAGTAGCTCTGTTCAGTCCTAACAACAATGTTCATTTTAACACCTGGTTTGTTCAAGTTCATCAAAAGCCCAGATTATCTGTATTAATATTTTTTAAATGTTCATTGTTATGAATGAAGTGAGCAATTCTAATACAAGATTGGACAGGTCTAAGATCATTCAACATGGATTTGGCTAATAAATGTAACGAGCATGATTTAAGCAGTTTCTCAATTGTAATAAAGTAACTTTGTGTACTGTTATTTTTTTGTGTATTATTAAATTAAACTGGTCTGTACTACCATAAACAAGCTCAATCGGTACACTTTGGGGTGTCACTGGACACATTGTCCTTCTGGTTTTCATGGTGGGGGTTGCAGTGGCAACAGGCTGAGGAGGTCAGTCCAGACTTCACTGTCCCTGGCCAGATTCCAGCTCCTCCTGGGACATCCCCAGGCATTCCCAAGCCAACTGAGAGATGTACTGTAATCTCTGCTGGGTCCTGGGTCTGCTCCAGCATCTCTGCCCACTGAGATATGTCTGATTACAGCTATAGCAGGAGCTGCCCAGGAGGCTTCCTTGTAAGGTGTCCAAACTATCTCTGCTTGCTCCTCTCACTTTGGAGGAGTGTCCTCATAGTCTATTCACTTATTTTGCTGACTGTTTGAAGGGGGTTCTACATGGAAATATTTTTGTAAAAAAACAAACCCCCTGTACACTCTTGGAAATGAAGGTACTTTTCCTTGGTGCTGTGGTTGTACCAGGAAGAGTATGTCTTGGTTCATTTAAACCGGGGAAGATGCAGGTAGTGGACATTTAATTAGCTTTTACAGCAAAGCTTTAAAGGTAGCCTACATCAGTGGTCCTTAAGGTCCAATCATTAGTTTAAATTGTTTTATAGGTACACTACATTCACATTTCCAGGTGGAAAATACAAGGTGCAAAAGATGTACCCTTGATGATAATACCCCAGCAACAAGGAAAAGTAGTTTAATTTCTTAGAGTGTAGGCTTCTAGATGGAATGTTTAATGGTTTTTCAAATGAAACAAAGTGAATAATCCCTTAGGATGTTATTTTATGAGTATATACTGTAATCTATACATTATTAAGGGAAAAGGGCTCCATCTAGCACCCGTATTGTTTTTCAGTGTGGCATTCTGGAGGAATCATATAACAACATTTCTCTTCCAGAGAAGTTTTTTCCAGTAGAAAGCTAGCACGATTAACCAAGGAGCCCTAGCCATTCAGACATGTCAGTTTGTGCACTGTAGTTACTGTTTTTAGCGTTTGGAAACGGACACCTGTTAGGCTGTGACAAACATTTTAAGATAGGGGGCAGAAGTAACCTGTGTAAAAATGTGTAAGGTGATAAAAGTGGAGCAGAGCGAGTGGCTGTTCTGGGCGGCTCCATTCCGCCTCCAGGACTCGGAGAAGGCTGAGAGCTCACAGCGAAGTAACGCGACGCAAACATGGCGCCCACTCGCAACGCTGCACACCGCTGAGAGTAACGACAGCGCGGGGGGAAAGTTTCCACGGAGAAGCGGCTCACTCTCGTTTTGGACGTCCAGTGGCCATTCGTGTGAGAGTCTGGAGACGGTGTGAGGGGTAGCTGAGAGCTGTGAGTGGTCTACATGTCGGCGCTCTTTCCTATAGTCGTGTAAACAGCTGGTATGTAAGTGTTACTGGGACTCTTTGCGTCTGAGAAGTTTCTTGGTTTTGAAAATAGCACCTCGCGCTTCAAATGTGCTTCGACGCAACAGCGGAAGTAATTTTGCACGGCAAAAACAAGGGAAAATATTGCAGTTTGGCTGCTGGCGCTTCACTTTGGACTTCCCGCAGAGAGCGTACGTTAGGCGCCGGGTGAAGCTTTATGGCGTGGCGTTGTTTTGGGCTCGCTTAAACACCAGCAAAGTGGCTTAAGACCAGCACAGCTAGCTCGATTAGCTCAGGTTTTTGTCTTTCCAGTGTCGCAGTGAGACACAGTCGTTGTGTTCAGTGGTGTAGTGCACGGGCTAGGTGAAGCTGACTTTGTTAAATGCCTTGTTGAAAGGATGCAACAGTTGGGCGCAGAGAACGGCCACTTTTCTAGGCCTCACGATCGCTGCACTTCAGCACAAAAGCTGCAGGTGGTTCAGGGTGTGTCTCAGGTATACACCGGAGTCATTTAGCTCTTGAGAAACACATCCGCCTGATCGGTAAAGCCAGGAAGTTTAGGGCGGTAGCTGATAACGCAACCTGGCGGAGGACTAATGGCTAAGTCAGCATCAGGCGGAATCTTTTATGTAGGGGGTATATCGATAACTTTCCATCCTTCTTTGGAAGTGAATCACCTTTTGAACAGTGTTGCCAACTCTTTTCAGGGGACAACGCATGCGCAAGAAGCGGCCAGAAGTTGCCCGGTGGCGTCACAGCCTAATTTGTATATTTATTGTTTCGTCACGCTCATTTGCATATTAACTCGTGTTGCATGAAGTTTTTTTTTTTTTCCAAGACGCGTAGAATAGAATAGAAAAGCGTTTATCAGATTTATATAGATTATAACTCCTTTAGTTGCTTTTTGTAAAAATGAATAATTCTTTGCTCATGGCACTACAAACCAACTATTCACACATTTACCAAAAGAGTCAAACCATTTATTTACATATTTCCAAAATGCTATAATTTCTATCAAGAGCAGAGACAAAAAAGAAGCAGTGATAAAATGTAGTTAGATATGAAAAAGTGTTTCGGAAGGAATAAGTAGCTTTTTATAACTTTATTTATTAGTTTAAATAGAATGAAGAATTGTATGGGTGGCACAAACAATGATGGTCAGTGATTGGTCGTTTGGAACAACGGTGGTCCATGATTGGTCACTTGGGAACACAGGCTCACATGAGTGCAACTCAGTCAGGCTTTACACACTGGTAATGAGTCGTCCAAAACCGCTCTCACAACTCGTATAACTAGCAAGTGTGAGCTGGAGAGGCGTAATGAGCGCATTTACATTCGCTAATGTCTGCTCCGAAAGTTGCTAGATTTGTCTCTTGGCTCTTCAGTTTTATTTGTATAGCGCTTTTAGCAGTGGACATTGTCACAAAGCAGCTTTACAGCAATAAATAAACTCAGAATATAAATTTTAAATGTATGAATTTTTCCCTAATGAGTAAGCCAGTGGTGACGGCGGCAAGGGAAAAACTCCCTGAGATGACATGAGGAAGAAACCTTGAGAGGAACCAGACTCAAAAGTGAACCCATCCTCATCTGGGTGACAACAGATAGTGCAACTATAAATAATTCCCTTCTATAACTTGTACTATATGGTCAAAAAAAGTGCAGTTGTGTAACCACAAAAATTAATTATAGTTTTCACGTGAAGTCTATTTTGTTGAAGTTATCAACTGTTCATCGATGGCGACCTGAGTGCAAACCTGTTTGTGGGAATTGCAGTCGTAAAGCTATCATAGCAATTGTTGTCCTAACAGTAGCAAACAGAAAAAAAGAACCGTAGCAAAACTGTTCATATTAGTTGAAGCCCAAAGCCATCTTCATGGTTTCCAAGTGGTACCATCCACAGTAATCTCATATATCTTCAGGCTGTCCGTGTGGGGCCATCCTCAGCAGCAGCGAGAGGTTTCCAAGTGATGAGAACTCCAACCGGAAGCAGGGCATCAGGATGGATCAGGCAGGTCCAGAGAGCAGAAGGGGTCAGGATCACTGGCATTAAATAAAGTTCCTAAAGGGCTCTAAAGAGCTGAAGGGTCTAGCGACAACATTACTAGGTTTGTTAAAACTGCTTTTGAAACTCACGTGTGGTTTCAAGGGGTTTCAAAGATTCATAAAAAAAAACAGGCTTTGTAACACTTTTAGTTGAAAAATATGCACTGTTGAAATGTTTATTAATATTAAAATCAGAATTATGATCCTATTTTGTAATGAAATTGCCTAAATGTTGTTCTATAACCCCACCAGCCTTCTCTCTTATGTCCCTTGTGTGTAAAACTTACATTTTGTGATTTAATTGGTTCTCTGTTCCCTCCAAAGGGCAAAGTGCATTGTGAGAATAATAGTCTTCTAGGAGACATCATTTGCACACTTAGCCTAAGCATTGCATTGTGGGCATGTCATGAACGCACTGGATGTTCTCTGATATCTGTTCGACTACATGGTTATAAATTGGCAAAACCTTTGAAAGCGCACTTTGTAGTGAACGATGTTTAGTTTGAGACATACAGATTGGCACCAACACAGTCCTATATAAAACATACATTTATCAATTTTAACATGCTTGAACTTAGTCCATATTACAGACACCTGCTAGTTTTCTTAACAGAGATTAGCTAAGTCTGTAGTACATTTTAGTGCTGCTGTCTAGATGAAGGCAGTGAAACATTTCTCCAAGCTACATGCATTACACAATGTACTGTCCTGCCCCTGGTGCAAGAAATTGTCCCATGGTTACTTCATGTTGGGGTTAGAAGTGTGTAAGTAGTGTGTGATATTTACAAAACCAAACTAAAGGAAGTATAACTTCTCACTATAAGAATTTGCTACATTCAACCTGCTGATCAATAGCTGTATGACCTTTACTTTATCTGCCTTGACCTTGTGACTGCATGTCATGTCGTGCGGAGTAGATCAGTGTTTAGTCTGTGAGCTTCAAGATCACAAAGTTTAGATGTGTGTCGCCTATAAATATATTCAGACCTTGTGGTTTGCCAAAGCCACACTGCCTAGGCCCATGCCATGAAAAGTTGTGGGAGTCATAAAAGAAAGGCACTTCATAGAGAGTGGGAGACAGAGGTAAAAGAAGGGCATGGGGCAGGAAGGCTGGGCCTCTTCAGTGAAAGAGAAACATGACACTGTCCTACTGTAGGTGTGCCCTTTCCACCTTCAGCTAGCTGACCATTGTTTAGGTAGAGCTTGGAAAGGACACTGCTGGCTTTGGTGTGTGTTTCTGCTCTCTAGCGAATATTTCCATCCATTCACGTGCACTTGAAACTAGTATTTAGAACAAGGAGCTAGCTCAAACTGTTGTGATGTGTGCTAGCATTTGGAATGAAAAGCTGTAATGGGTTTCATAGGCTAGCCCAGAGCCAGAAAAAAAAAATCATTCAGCACTCCTATGTAGAAAGTCCTGCTGTTTTAATGACATACCAGTTTTTGTGACAAGTCCACTAGTACAGGGTTTCTCAAACTTTGTACAGTAAGGGACCCTTTTAACTTAAAATTTCATTGACCCCCTTAATAGACGTTTATTTAATGAGCATAAATAAACTTTTTAAATATTAAACTCATTATTTAAATGCATACAATAATATTTTGGCTATTTATTGGAGCCATAATGCATAAATTCCTGAACTTTCCACTGGCAGTTGATTATTACTGGTTATTGAGTTTTGGGTTAAGCCCATTCAATTCAACTGCACAGTCAAACAGACTAAATAACTACAAGAACTCAAAAACACAAACACGTTGATTCATTAGTATTATTTTTGTTAGTTCTTCTGGAGTCAGCTGTGAGTGGGATCACTAGGCTGTTTTAATAGAGAGGATGAGAGTTTTGCCTCAAGGTAGGTAAGTGATTGCCACGCAGCAGCACGTACAGCTTGTGTTGTAATAATCTGACCTTTTAGAGCACCTGATTTGGGCAAAATAGCAGAAGTAACATGATGCATGACGCCTGTTTCCATATCAAAAATTGCAACTTTATTGGATTTTTGTTGGGTAAAACATTGGGCTTAATATTGGCAGTTTTAGCATAAATTCAACAAGCAGCACACTTCTCTTTCTCTCCCTGCCTTCTTCAGTTTGACTTTCTGTTTCTTATTCACTGAATAGCTCTGTTTCTGAGTGCTTAAAGGTTTCATGGCCTAATTTGAATGTCTTCTTGTATGTCAGGTGGTGATATAATGCAGGTGTGGCCATTTTAGGAGATTTCCAGTGAGCCGCTGCATTTGAATGTCTAACGACTGGATTGAGTTGGGTGGAGCTCGTGCGTAGAATAATCAGTCTGTAACCTTGAAGCACTTTCACTTGGATAAGGTTTAAACAATGATTTTGAGGCTGACTCACCCCTCCCTGACGGTTGTAAAAGGTGTTCCAGGTTTGGCTGTTAAATTAATACCTTCCCACATTATCTTGTGGTGTGGAGTGTGTAAACTCCAGTCATAACCTCTGAGCCGCTCTCAGTATTTATGACTCATCATCCTATAGTGCAGGGGAATGCAGACCGTCTCATGTGAAAATGCGCTCTGGATGTCGTGAACGGAAGAGCAATATCCAGTCACAGTCAAGTTGTGTTTGTTCATGAAGAGTTGTCTGGTCTCTGATTTGTAAGCATAATCTGAAAGTGGTTTTTATACCTTATTGATGACTGAAGGACAATGCAGGACAGAAAAAAAAAATCTCTGGTCTCCCACTTCTTTTTTTTTTTTGTATAAATCATGTAGCATGGTGCAGGTATAAGTGTGATGCTTGTATTGTTAGATCCTGCTTCATCCTATATCCTGTAATGGCCTCATCGGTGTACCTCTTTCAAATGAGGATGCGTCCTAATGGCAGTAAACGTGACAGTAGAGCTGTTTTGAGCTGCAGAGTATATCACATGTTAATCATTGTCTCAATTCTGGCCTTACCGCTATGACACAGAGCTGCAAATGAGCCCTCTAACACAAGCCCTTAAAGCCGGGTTATTATGTGCTGTGAGCTTGATCAATCTTTGACATTTCACATGAGCGTTTCTGTGTGGGGGTGTATGTGGTTTTTTTTTTTGGTTTTTTTTTTGTTTTTTTTTTTGTTTTTTTTTAAATGAATCACAGCACTCGTGATCCAAAAACCATAAATCATCAAAACAGTGCAGGTCAATAATAAACTATGCCACAGACTTCACCATTGTGTATGATACGAAGCAAATGATGTGTAGCAGTATAACCACAGTGTCTGTGGCATTTTGTCCATTTGTGTATCTTACAGCCTCATAAATAAATAAAAGAAAATAAGCTATTAATAAAAAAAGCTATTATAAATTTTAATAGCTGCAAATTGCCGCGGTAGTGTTTTTTTATTGTATTGTAATTGTTTCATTGAAGCAGTTTTTTTTAACAGTTCTCCAGCCTCACAGCACTTTGCTTGGAGGTTCAGACGCTGACTTATTTCCTCCACTGTAAAATGTTTTCCATCAGCTGGAACAGAAATATCGCTTCTCCCTCCTAAATCCTAGAGTCAGCTTAGAAACTACATATTAGTATGCAGAGGCTGGTTTTCAGAGATGCTTGCAGAATTCTGTCTCGCTACAATCAGCAATCAGCAGACCAGCATGTCTTCCCTGGAACGTTACAGACCGCAACCATGCTCATTTTTAGTCGATTTTGTGGGGCAATTACAAGAGGCATACCTGCAAATTTTGAGCTGGAGGTGAGAGATACTGCAAGATGTCTCCAGCAGAGTGTTATTTGTTTTCCCTGGCGCTGAATTCAGAACAAGACTTTAATGGCTAACATGGGTGGTGAATTTCTTGATGTGACTTTTTTATATTTCCTTTAGCGTAGTTATTAGACATGCTTTGATTGCCACCCGTGCCATATTTTTGTGATTTCTGGAGTTTAATGGGTGGCTTGGAACAGAAGCAAATATGTGTCATGTACCTTTTAAGATTTCAGGGTTTATATTTGATTTGTTCAGCACAATTCTAGAAATCCCAGCTCTTGATCTGAGAAAGACAAGTGTAGTCATTCTTTATATATCAAGGTTTTTAGTCCTACAGTGTAGAATGCTCAATTCTGTTTGGTCAGAAGGTTTTGATTAATTTTCTATAACCTCTGACAGTAGTGCCGACTGTAATACAAATCATACGTTTATATTAATGCGTTCATTCTAAAACATTTTTTGTTTCTGCAGTAATAACTTACTGATGTGATAACATGAACTAACTGGTTTAGTGGCTGTTCATCAACATTAAACGTCACTATAAACAGATAAAACATAAGACATGTAGTTCTCTAATAAATGAAAACATGTGAGTGTCGGCAGATTTCTATGGTACAGGACGAATACAATAGTTCAGGACATGCTGTTATTGGAAAAATAATTAAGTTTGGGATGGAGTAATCACCAGATTTAAAAAAAGAAAAATGTTCCCAACTGATCATCTCAGACTTGCTTCATACTTTCTGGAAATAATGTCCCTATTCCCAATAATTAGTGTGCAGAATTTACTGTAACAAAGAGTGCTACAGAAAAAGTTACAAAGTTCCATAAGTCATTACTTCTTAACTATTCATGCTGGATGCAGGAAAGCATGTCTGAGAGCTTAATAGTTTGGTTCAAGATAGCAGCTTCATATTTTGGGCGTTTGCTAATTAAAACATGCTCTTTTATGTGGTATATTTCTTTTTATGGTAGACCTTGTTATACATGGGCAATAAGCATTTGAATTCTAAGTGTGAAATTATTATTATTATTATTATTTTGGAACTCCTCATAAAGAACTCAGACAGTTTGAGTTCTTTCAGACATACACCTAGCTGCTAAAAATAATTGTAACATCAGTAATAAATATGAAAATTTGAAAGATCTGATGTGCTTTAGTGTGGAGATATAGAGGGCCAAAGTTGCTCCAAAGCATGAAAGTATTATTATTATTATTATTATTATTATTATTATTTCATTAAAAAAATACTTTTCAGCAGGCCATAAATTGGCAAATGTGCAACTGTGGACCCTTAGAAGTAAAAGAAATTCTGCTAGAGAACAATCCCTGAAAGTTTCATGCGTCCAGCATGAATAGTTCAAAAGTAATGAATTATGGAACTTTTTCTGTAACACAGTAAAATTAGGGCCCCACCACCTTTTTAGAGCCTCTATATCTCAGAAACTAATGCAGATACAAGCCTGAAATTCTGTACACTGTTTATTGAGAATAGTGCCGTTATTTCCATAAAGTATGAAGTAAATCTGAGATGGTAACGGTACTCTGCTTCATGCCAGGCCACATCACAACGCCCCAGCATTGAATATTTTCCTGTAACAACACGCCCTGTTATGTTTTCTTCCTTGCATAACTCATTTTTCCTGCCTGAGCAAGATTGTGTTGGTAGACTCCTTGTTCCTTTTACCGTTTCCTAAGGCTGTAATTAAATACTTGCAAAGGCAGACTTGGCTGCAATTTTAGATAAGCTACAGATGAGCTGCTGTCAAATTGCCAAGAATGTGGAGTCCTGAAGTGTTTTCTGATCACTTGTGGGGTGACATGAAGCTTGTTGACACCTCTACTGAAGGCTTGACATTTTGGTGTAGCTTATTTATTTATTTATTTATTTATTCAATGTGGTTTCTCATCTGTTTGAAATGTCAGCTTGAAAGCCTGTCCAAAGATGATAACTCTTTCTTTTTTGCCAGATTGATAGCCTGGTAACATTTTACATTGGATTCACATTCCTATGTAGATTTTCAGCCAAATGTAGCTTTGTGTGTGGCTTTACACCTCCTTTCACACTATCTTCATTGCCAGCGCCACATTGTGATGACAGGTGGCTAGGGCATGTGCTACATCTCCAATGGTGGCTGCTGCTGATGTCTTTAAGTGTCACATGGAGTGGATGGTGTTCTTACATGGGTAAGTGACCATTGAACACTGAGAGATCACTTCAGCATATAACTAAGCTCCTATGTTCTAGATAAGCAGTAGGCTGCTGAATTAAGCCACAGAGGTGACCTTATAAACTGGGTGTTTTGTATAAATGGGTATTTTTTTTTTTTTTTTTTTTTTTTTTTTAAATGGGTTTTTCTGCGACTGCCTTGGCATTGTCACATTTGGACTTAAAAGCTTGTGGTGTATCACTAGAAAAATGGCATTTTGTTAAGTGCTGAAACTTACTCTGTTTACATTTTTTAAGCTTAAATATAGCATACATTTTAGATAAGCTACAGCTGAGTTCTAGTCAAATTAGCATCAAGAAAGTGGAGCCCTAAAGAGTTTCCTCTGAAACAGCAGAAACTAATTTCAGTTGATGTAAGAATTAAAAATAATGTTTAAGAAACATTCATCCATTCCCCTGCACTGCCTATTGCTGAGCAGCATCCTTAGTGTTACCAGATCACATGGTATTCCTCATGATTGGACAATTTTAAATTATCAGCATCATGCAGTCCTCCTTCATGCCGTGGCGTGTCTGATATCTTTTGTACACTTTTCTGGCCCTTAGCTCCAGAATCTTGAAGGTTGAAATCTGATCGGCACTTCAGTGTATCCACCCACTGGTTTCCAGTGGGAAATCAAACTGCACACCACATGGAGCTTATCAATAAGATATAGTCATTGGAATGCCGAATGCAGAATGTTGTTTTTAAAAGATTTGTTTGAAGCAGTTGTGCGTCAAAGGGAAGCTCACATGTTTGCCGATGAGAAGGGTCTGTAGTGGGTCATCTGCTATGTCAATCAAATTGGCCTGTTCTCTGAAAGAGCACTAATGCACACCACTGCATGAATGTACATAACTGTTTTGTGAAAATGTGTGTATGAGAGACAGAGAGACACAGAGATTCAGACATTGCCATTCCCCTCAGGCAACGCGATCTTGAATGTGGCTGTCGTAAGACCTCACAGAGGCTGGGCACGGAGAATTGAGACAAGTGGTGTAGGGTACAGGGCTACCAGCCGTTTCTCCACCCCTCCCCCTGCCTCGACATAGTGGAGCGTCTGTCCGATACAAAGCTTTTGGCCTTTTGTGCCATGTATGAGATCAGTTACTATGGAGGAGACTGTGGGGAGAACTATCAGGTTGATGGCTGTTCGACTGTTGTTGCATCACTTTGCTTAAGAAGTGAATACTTTGTGCAAAGGTTTAATGCTTCTTTTTTTCTTTTTTTTTTCATAACAGCCTTGATTAGTATGGGAAAGCTAGAGTTTGACAATTTAAAGTTGGGAGGAAGATCAGGCCCTGGGGCTTTTACTGCAATTCTTTTTCAAACTGAGGCTAGTTTTATTGCCAAGAAATGTGACCTCAGCTTTCCAGAGACAAAAGAGCTTGGCAGTCTGCTTGTATGCTTGTGTGAGAAAGGAAGGCTCTGTGGAAGAAAAAAAAAAATGGAGAATGGAAGAACAACCGAGACTTGAAAACCTTGAATTACCCACCTGCTCTCAGCAAGTCTAAAACGTAAGATGGCTGAGTGTAACTGGTGACTGCAGCTTTTAAAAATGTTCTAGATTTTGACTTAGAATTGTTCAGACTATCAGATTAGCCTCTTTATTGGACCCAATTATTTGTTTAAACTTTGGACCAAATGTTTTTGTAGGACTGATGGACTTGATTTGGGCATACATTTTATTTACAGATGTGTTCCTGTAACCTGTTTTGATAGTATACCTTTGACCCTAAACACATTTGTGAAAGTGCTTGCTCCTCTCTGTGATAAATTTAGGTAGGTAGAATTCAGGACATGCTCTACATCCCGATTTACGTGCACTGTTTTTTTTTTGTTTTGGTCCCCCCCCCCCCCCCCATTCTTAGGCTGGCAGTATACTTAACTTCTAGCTATAGATGCAGGTATGCACATGACTGCTAGGCAAGCAGCATTTATCACATGCTCATTCGTATACCTTTTATGCATCTGGACAAATGATACCGGGTCAAAACCAAAACATTTCTGGCTGATAGTTTCCCCCATTAACCTGCAAAATATTAGCGTATTCACTCATGCGTATAACCCAATCTTTAGAACTTTACTTTTGTTAATGCTTTAAAATGTATGACTCAGATTCTATTCTATTATCTTTTATGGATACAGAAGGGCTGTATAGCAGCATGCAGGTGCCGTTGAACAGGCCTATTGCTCTTTGATGCACCGCTAAACAAAGCATATTGTCACCTGATCTGCTGCTACCTGCAAACCTGAGCAAAACCAGTTCTGAAATAAGGAAGGCCTGTTTCCCAAGTACGTCACATGGCATTGAATTACACAATTGTTTGTTGATGAGGTAAAAGTTCAAGTCCGCCTGGCATAATTAGTAAGGGTTATACAGTATTAATGCATGTTTCTTTAACGAGCATTTAACGCGTTTCAGTGAGTGCATTAATGTTAACTGTTTATATAATACACTTTTTTTATACACGTTTTCACACTGGTTACTTACAGGTGTGTTAAGTGCAAAGAGCAAACGCTGTGGTTGAAATATTGTAATGCTTAGAGCTGCAAAATGTCACTCATGTTGTATTGCATCGAAATCGATCATGTTTAGTGGGCCAAACAGGGTGATTGCTAGCCACTCTCAGCTCTCTGACTCAGCAGTTTGACCACAGCTGCTTTAACATACCTCAAGCTTAGCTGTAGAGCTGCCTGTGCATCATCTGCATTCAGAGTGACCATATATTATTTGAGCTGAAATGATTTTGTGTTTGCCTTTATATATATTTTTTCTTTTTTTTGTTTTAAATGGGGGAATAAATCTCAGTTTGGGCCTCTATAAATGCTGTGCTTAGTTTAAGCTGTTTCTGGCAACCCTGTCAGCATCGCTTCTCCTGGGTGCTCAAACTTGCAGAGATACCAGCCTGTATATGTGTGTACGAGTGTGTAATTTAGTCATAGTGCCGGTTGCTATGACAGCGGCAGTGTTTACCTGTGTGTGTGTGTGTGTGTGTGTGTGTGTGTGTGTGTGTGTGTGTGTGTTGACAGGACTTTGCCTCCTATTGCACATTCAGTGCAATTCAAACATTTGCACATTGACATGTGTATGTGCTGCTGAGAATGTTGTTGAATCCTACTAATGTCCTGGTATTACTAGGGTTTATAAATCAAGTGAGTGCTAGTTTTAGATCTTTAAGGTAGAGGTGTGCACTTTCGAAGGAATTCTGATCCCACGCAATCCTGCTCCTACTCCCCGTGAATGTTATTGGTTATTCTTGCCTGCAATTTTTTTTCCAAAAATAGACCATGCTGACCATGCTATAGAACTTACTGAGGATGAATTAATGAAAGCATAAATGGGTCTCCGAGCATTCCAAAGGTGTGCCAGGATATATAATATGGAAAATACAAAGATGAGAATGCTGTTTCCAAAAAGATTTTATAAAATGTTTTTAAAAGTGTTTATTTCTACAAAATGAGAATAAGCGTGTAATTTATGAGAGTGATTTATTACTTGTTGGGTTAGTTCAAATGCACAGTATCAAGGAAACTGCAGTTCCATCTATCCTTTACACAAAAAGGATGCCAGAGGCAAGTTCCTAGCCTGCTCAGGAAAGCAGAACTTGTTAACTTTAGCCGTTGGCATGTAACATTATAATTTATTTAAATATATCTTTTTAAACATATAAGCAACTCTGGGTGTGTTGTTTATCTTGGTTTAATTTGGGAAGACCTGCTTATTATTGTGCAGTTTCCACAAATGGACATCACAGGACCTTTGTAGTTCCTCAAAATGTACTTCCATATCCGAAAAACATGTCACAAGGTGTGGGGTTTTTCAGTATATTTAAACCTGGAAATCTCGCTTTAGAGGCTGCTGAGTTACTGCCGTAAGCGGTGAGCAGGCATGTTTACAATGTGCCAGAGGTTTACATTTTTGCAGAACAACTAGTGAGGTTCAGATCTTTTTTATAGTGTTTTTTTATTTTTATTTTTTTTAATAGCTGGATGCTCATTTTTTCAAATGACTAGACCACTTGTTCAATATAGTTGTCCTGTATAGCTTAAAAAAAAACATTTACCTTGTAAGAGCGCATCGTACAACCCCATAGGACTTTATAGTGTCTTGTGTACCACTTGTACATTACCCATTATTGCAAGACCATGATTCACAAATGAAGCAAGATGTAAGTAAGTTTTTTATTTCCTTCCCCTGTTTTCTCTCCAATTCATTCACCTGCCAATTCCCATCCACCTGCCAGCTTCCCCCATCATACAACAGCTTCCAGCTAGTGAGGGTGAAGGCTAACACATGCTTCCTCTGAGACGCATGAAGCCAGCCAACTGCATCTTTTCAGACTGCTGCATCACCAGTGCTATGCGCTCTCTCCCACATGCACAAGCTCACAGACACCCACGCAGTGTCACTGTGAGTGTGAAGAGTATGCCATCACTTCCACCCAGAGTGCACTGCCAATTTCGGTCCCTTGGCTCATGGCCATGAATGGCTGTGGCATCATCGAGATTCAAACTTGCAGTCTCCTGACAGTAGGGCAAATGTTTTTCTGTTGCACCACTCGGGAGCCCCATAAGTAAGATTAATTATTTCTACTGCTTGTTTGCCTGAAAACCTAAATACTGACATCTGAAGGACAAACGTGTTCATTTTTGAAATGGCTGTGGGCATTTGCCTGTCTCTCTGTCTGTCTTTCTTTTCCTCTTTTTCTCTATTCCTCCCTTTCTCACCACTTGTGGAATGTGAACTGTATCCCCTGCCAGTGAGAGAGTAATTAATGAGGCCCTAAATATGGTGGATCAGATCTCTGGCAGCCAACTCACTCACATCGTCTTGATCTCCTGAAAGACTCCTCTCTCCTGAGTTATTACTGGACCAGCATTCTTTGTTATCCTCCAAACCACACTGTCCTCTTCTTTGATATAATGACATCCTGAGCAGGTTGAGCTTAGGGAGACAGGAACTCTTTCATGTCACGGCCTGCGTGTTCAAAAAGTAATCTCTTCTACAGTCCTTTGCTGTCAGGTTGGAGTGTAGTTGCCAAGGGAACAGCCAGGGGATAAGCCACTATAGCAGTGTGTGAGCAGCGAGCATAAAACTTCAGCTTTAATTAACTGCATGTTCGTCTCTTTGGGATCAGTTTGGCTCTCTATGGATTTACCTTGCAGATTTAGAACATCTCTCAGTTAGAGCCCGAGGATTGAACAAGGAAGACAGTTGTGAAGCTGTGCATCTTTGCATTTGACCTGAGTACTGACAAGTAGCAGCATGGAGCCTGACATATCCTAAATTGAGTTCATTGCCCTCCCAGTTGAGATGAAGTGTATTTGATGCGAATGTAGGCTGGCGTTTTTATTGCTATGTTTATGTTTCTTGCACCTCAGCAGGGGTGAACTCATGCTTGGCAGATGATAGAACCCACTTTGCCAGGAATTGGACACTTTACTCCCATGACTCAGTGTTTCCTATGTCTCGTAATCTCTGGCTCAAAGCATCCTGATCAGAAGCATCACACCTTGATGGTATTTGTAGATGAATTTGATGATATCTGCACTATGACTCAGTAGTTTGTCACTGTGTGTGCTGGTTCTGATTCCAGATGGAATCCTTGATTGTCTAATTTGTGTTGTAAATATTTTTGTTTAATATTTGTTTGCTAAAAATATTAATTATAATTAATACTAAAAATATTAATAGAGTCAAAGAGAAAATGCGTGACAACTGAGTGTAACGTGCTGGTGTGACCGAGCAGCTCAGGTGAAATTTAAAGAAGGGGATTCTATAGTTTTACACCACCGCACTCTTATATTCTTGATTCTGATTGGTCATCAGGTGTTGATTAACTTGCTGTAACAGCACAGTTGCAAGGCAAGTCACAGTGTGACTCATTTTAATAGGTTATTGTTTCTATAGTAACTAATTTACAGGAACTTGTATTGCAGACAAACAGGTTTTGAGTGTTATTTAACAAAGAAAAGTACAAAAGAAAAATGCGGGGAACATTTATATGATGTCATCTTTCAATGAGACTGTTCCCAATAAAAGACTTTTGTAGCCGGCTGTATCAGATCATGTAGAAACTTGCCTGTCCATGGATTGATGTACATTTGTAACCCTTTGAAATCTTTAACCTTTGTCTTTAATATTATCTGAACTCTCTGTAGATGGGGTAATCACTTGTGAAGAGCTGGTGGCCAAATTGTGGTGGTGTTATATGGCAGAGCAGGTCAAGCCCATTCCTGTTTCGAACTGCCCTTGCAGAGAGGTTATTAGTTTAGAGGTGCACATACTTTTCCATGATGAAATGGCAAAGAAAAATGTTATCAACTGTTTTGCCATAGATAAAGATCAGATTGCCATTTCAGGATCCGTTCATGCAGAAATTCAGATAATTCCCAAGAGATCACAACAATTTTAGTCATGTAAGCAACATTCCACGGTTTCCCGTTTGATCCTGAGCTATGGTTACTGTCTGGATGGAGTTTTGCATGTTCTCCCTGTGTTCAAGTGGGCTTCCTCTGGGTTCTCCCAAAAACATGCTGCCTGTGAATGCCTACATGGTGCACTGCAGTGGACTGGCGTCCCACGGAGTATTCATGCCTCACTCCCAGTGTTCTCCGGATAGGATCCTAATGCACTGCATCCCTGACCTGGATAATGCGGTTCCTGAAGATGAATGAATGAAAGAGAAGCATTATACTTAACACGCTCAACACAGCAAGTGAGATTTCGTGATTGTTCTGTATAGGTCCAGCAACCCACCAAGCAGTGAAAAAGGGCATTTCTGAAAGCAGTTGAAACGTGTGATTTGTTTCTGGATATTGAAACCGGCATCTTGAGAGTTGTTTGAAATTTGGAACCTCGCACCAAAAAAGCTGAGGCTTTCTGCCGTAGATATTACAGCACAGTAATTAAGCTGGGGTCTGTGGGAGCTCATGGATGCAAGGATTGGCGAAACAGATGGAATGGAGCACTGGCTTTGCATCTGGAAAACTAAGACGCTTTAACTCCCACTTAAATAAGATGCCTTGTTTAGCTTATTTATGCCTGCTGTGTGTTAGGTATTTAGAGGTGAAAATCTTCACTATATTGTAGTCACTTGTCTTCTCATCACAGCAGCAAATCAAAGTGGGTTTGAAAGTGTGCTTAAATCATTTACACATTTTGCAGACATTCAAGACCGGAAACTAGTACAATTTCCAGATCAGTACTTCAGAATGAATGGGGAAGTCTTGGCTTGCCCTTTTCTCATTACTGTTTAGTGGAAAGTCTGAAACTACTTTCATTTTTGCTTCTGCACTCCATCTAATCCATTTTGCAGTGATTGTTTGGAGCAAAACCAAAGTGAAAAGTGCTCAGCTTCCCATTGGCTTTAGAACACTAAACTGCTGTAAATTGTAGTTTAGTTACAAGCTGCAACATAATTAAGTGAAGAGGCAGCCAGCATGTTCTTGTCCTGTCTTCTGATCAGGCTTGTGACAGTCGTTTAGTGGTTTTATGATCTTAAACACTATAGAAACCCATCAAAGTTAGGGTGCTGATGTTTAATTTTAATAGGAGGAGGCTAGCCCAGGCTGAGACACTGTTTCCATTGTGCAGACTTACAGTAACACTCCTCACACACATCACAGAGCGGCTCTGGGATGTTTCTGGAAGAGCATTGCTCTGTCCGGTTGCCCTCGGTTACCCTGCGTCACCCTTGACATCTGAAGGGAAAAGGTGTGGGGAGCTCATTGTTAAGAATTTTTATGAGTTTCTCTTGTTTGTGGGAAAATACTTTCCCGGCTCGTACGTAAAAGGGTTGTACAACTGGCCTTGTAATCTCTTTTTAAAGCCAGTGTCTGGCTGACAAAACACCATGACTGTCCACACTGCAGTCGCCCCCCCACCCAAGATGCCAAGTGACTTGGCAGAGACAGGGCAAGCATGTAAGGAAGCTAACTCAAAGAGTCTCTGTTTGGCACAGCCTTATATTGCAGCTTACTTTGATCAAAACATGGCCCATGCTTAATGATTATCATATGTAAATGCAGGCAGTTACCCTATTCACCATGGTAATGGGCACATTTCTACACTGAGGATTAAATGCCATTTTCGTAAAGGTCGTTATAATTCAGCAGACATCCTGTGCTTCTTTTCTGTGTTGTGGGACGTTCACAAGTGTCAGATAGTCATAAGAGAACTGCCATCGTTCTCGCAATGCATAGTTGCTGCTTTAGCAAGGCTTCCTGCATGAAAGTGACAGATTTCAAGAGGACTGTACACTGGCGTTTATCTCACTTTGATCATGCACTCGGCCAACATCTTGTGGCTAAATCCCTCTAATCTCTCATTCATGCATCAAGCAGAATGACTGATGAGGAAGATAAACAGGAGCACTAAAGCCTACTTTCTTTTTCCATCATAGTCTCCATCTTTTAACTTCTTAGAGAAAGAAAACATTCTCTCAGTGTTTTCAAACTAATATTTTAACTCGTACTTCTCTTCAGAAGTAGTGTAAAAAAAAATTCAAACACTTTTGGATACTTGGTCTTAAAACTATGAAAACAGTGAGCTTCACATGCTTTCTATTCTAGGCTTCTGTGAAACTAGCTTTAGTTTTGACTTCATTTTTACACCCCTATCCCATATATATATATTTCCATTTGGGCTGTTATTTATTAACTTACTCGTGGGTGTGTGGAGGAAACAAACATGAAATGAGAAGACTTCTTGTATACAGTATGTTATTTAAAGGTGCACTAGGTAAGAGTAGCCCATTTCTCTTCCCCAAGATTAGCTCTCTAAAGGTTGAAATGACGGTTCTAATGTCTAATGAAATGACTAGTGGGAGTCCCATCCAAACACAAACAAGCATTCCAGACCGGAAATCAGGTTTCCAAATAGGTTTTCTCAGCTACGTAATACTTTTGTCCTGAGGTCATGGCTTAAAACATTTTTTTTTTAAAGTATGTTTTACATCTTTTGCAGGTAAAAAAAAAAATCAACTGTTGCAGCTTTAATAGATGCTAAATATTGTTTATCTTTTAGGTTACCCTGACTGCTATTGTATCTGGTACATTTATTTTCAATTTGAGTTTTAAATACTATGCTAAACAATGACTGCAAATAGTTACTTTAAAGTCACGTACAAAAGCTGTAATGGCTCTCTTCACATCTTAATTAATGAGACTTGCCTTGCATCAGCCATGTTAATTACTGTTTAATAATGAGCTAATTAGATTTCTAATTATTATTTGTGTGCTGTGTCTTAGGCATATCCACTCCCTGTGAAGCAGGCATTATCATGCAGAAAGCATTGTGGTCAACACAATACCCCTGTCACTTTTAAAGGTCTTATGTGGGGGGTGTGCATGAACGTGTGTGCGCGCCTGTGTGCATACTATATTAAAGGAGAAAATGTCTCTTGAAAGAAGTTTTTCTAATGTTGTTAATATCCTGATTTATGGCCAAGGTGGCACTTCTTGCATTCCTCTAGCTTTCTATTCTCTGATGCTATAATATCGTCTTTCTGTCTTTGTATTAGAGGAATACTTTTGTTAATTATATCAGAGTTACAGTTAAAGTTTTTGACCCCTTTGTTACAGAGATAGCTGAAAAATGAATTTTCTGTTTAAAACAGCAGTCAGACCGAATGCGCATAAAGGCAATTCGCTGAAGAGGTAAAGTATGCGGTACATGAAAGAAATGCATTTGCTTCTGGTAGCTGTTACTTTCGCTTCATACAAACTTTATCTAGGTGATATTTGACCTGTGAATTTGCAAGCCTTGGTCATGTGTGCTGTTAGGGGGAAAAGAAAGAAAGACTGTGGTCTCTCTTAGTAGCGGACTTTTGTCTCAAAAGTGCTCGTCACGCCAGCTAGAATTGTCTTGTTAGCAGTCTTGGCACCTCTGTTGTGTTCGTAGATTTGGAATATGAAATATGTTGTCTACTCTGCAAAAAGCAGCTGTTGCTGCATATATTTCACAGCATATGCATCTGTGAAATCACATTTCAGTTGTTCAACTGACTCAGAAAGGCTGTTGTTGTCCTCACTGTGAATGTGTATTCACAACACACCGGCTCGCCTGTATTTATACTTGTGTAACTTTAAAACAGCACATGCCTAGGAAAGCATGACTATAACAGGTGAATGATGTTTAGACAGGTATATGCTTTCAACCTATAAGGGTACCGACTGACTTTACGTTCCACTGTCAGTACACACTACTGCATATATAGTTTTATATAAATACACAGATGTAATTGAGTGTGACTGGTATCTCCTTTCTGGCTGACCATTTAAGTTGACCACACAAAGATCGAGAAAGCGAGTGAAATCCTATAGCCTCAAAGTACTACTTTGTCTCTTTCAGGCACGTCCAGCCATGATTGAAGACAAGGGTCATCGTGTGACGGACTACTTTGTGGTGGCCGGACTGACGGACAAGTCTGTACCACTGGAGCACGATCTGTCCGAGACCAAATCGAGTGGTCCTAAAGCCCCCATCATTGACCTGGCAGTGATCAACAAGTCAGCAGGTGAAACGGTGCCTGAGGGTTTTACATGCATAGAGAGCACATACAGCGGCCAACCGGCCAACCTCAACCACGGCAGCCTGAAAAGCCCTGAACTCTTCCTGTGTTACAAGAGAGGCCATGGAAAACCTCCCCTAAGCGACATTGGGTGAGTGGATCTCATGGAAAAGAAATATATATATATATATATATATATTGCTAATTTTATATATAAATACATAATATATTTTAGAACATGACTGTAGTGGTCGGTGTCTTTGATCAGTGTGTTACATCCATTGTGAGCCAGTTAGGTCCTGGCGTTGTTGTTATAAGGGTGGAGAGCCGTTTTAATACAGTCAGGTCCATAAATATTGGGACATCGACACAATTCTAACATTTTTGGCTCTATACACCACCACAAT
>CM075006.1:15744734-15757045 GCA_037576675.1 Pangasius sanitwongsei | reverse complement strand
ACCTCAACATCTTCAGCTCTGCTACCTCTAGCTCTGACTCCTGTCTCTTCCTCAGTGACACTGTCTCTAAACCATACCCTTGATTCTCGCTGATATTTTTCTATCACACAGAACTCCCGACACCTTTCTCCACCCATTCCAACCTATATATATATATAATTATATAGTATAAAAGACACTTTGACCAGCTGTTTTCATCAGAAAAAGACAGTACATGTGAACACAGCTTAACTTTGTTTAGCTACCAAGCCACGTTAGTTCAGTCGAGGTATATTTATGTAACACCAACTAACTAGCTTCTCTGGCTAACGTACAGTTAGGGTCATAAGTTTACATACGCCTTGCAGAATCTGTTAATAATTTCAAAATGTTAATAATTAAAAAAAAAAAAAAAATAAGAGGATCATAAAAATTGCATTTTGTTTTTTTATTTAGTACTGCCCTGAATAAGCTATTTCACATAGCAAATATTTACATATAGTCCACAAGACACAATAATTAAGTGAATTTACACAAATGAACCAGTTCAGAAGTTTAGGAAAGGGGTCAAATATGCAGAAGATGCTGGAAAAGCAAAGAATGTGCAGGACATGGAGGACGTTTCTGAAGAACAGTGGGCAGTTTAACTGCGCAGGACAAACAAAGGACTCATGAACAGCTATCACAAAACATAAAAACAGTCGTTGATCATCCAGGTAACAACACACAGCATAAAGAATCAAACATATGTAAACTTTTGAACTGGCTCATTTGTGTAAATTCGGTTATTATTGTGTCGTGTCGGCTATTATTGTGTATTATTGTGTCAGCTATAACTTACATGGATATTCATGTACTGATATAAGTTAGCTAGGTTAGAAATGTCTTTAGTTGTAAAATAGACTACATTAGTTCTGTCTTTTCTCTGTCTGCTCTCACCGTTGTTGACATCCACAAGAATTATTCAATAACAGTCATTCCTCTTGCCAACTTACTGTTCCGTTCTTTTTTTTTTTTTTTTTTTTTTTTTTTGTCAGCGCATAGAACTCTGTTGTTTTTACGTTCATTCTGATAATTCTGGCGCCTTAATACCTTTTCATGTTCATTTGGCTTAAATGGTTCATTTGGCTCCGCAAAAACACTTAGGTGCTGCGTATAAGCCTTTCTATGGTTAGGAAAACCCTGCATCTTAGACCCTCAACGCTCTTGTGTGTGTGTCTCAGGGTGATGTATGAAGGGAAGGACAGGCTGATCCCGGGCTGTGAGGTGATCCAGGCCACACCGTACGGCCGTTGCGCTAATGTCAACAACAGCTCAGCAACATCACAGCGCATCTTCGTCACGTTCCGTCGCGCACCGCCCGTTCAGCCCCGCAACTCTCTGGCCGTCACTGACATCTGCGTGATAGTCACGAGCAAAGGCGAGACTCCTCCACACACCTTCCTCAAGTTGGACAAGAACCTCAACTGTGGAATGGTGAAGACCTCAGAAATAATCATTTATTTTCGAGTGTTATTGGTAATATTGATAGTGTGCATTTTATGTTAGGAGAACATGTGACCTGACAGTGTCTCCTTTTTGCTTCTTTTCATTCCCAGTGGGGGTCCAGTGTGTACCTGTGCTATAAAAAGTCAGTCTCCTCTTCCAACTCTATCGCTTATAAAGCAGGTAAGTCCCCGTTTTCTTTTTTTTTTTCTTTTTCTCCTGCTCAGTTGTGTTATATCAATATGATTTCTGTTTCTTTTACTCACCATCAGCATTTAATATGATCTCAGTCTGCCTTACATGGCTAACACCCTGACAGCCTCTTCGTTATAGTAAACCCTTTAAAGGTGCACAGCATCTTAGGTCGATGTTGGCAGGAGTGGGGTTTTTTTTTTTTTTTTTTTTTCCTCCCTTCCCCCGTCTCAGCAAAGATTTTATGTACTGGTAGTGCATCAGTGCAGCACTTCTGTGCAAACTGGCATTCACAGTTGCACAGTGACTGAATGAAAAGAAGCCTGAGGATAGCTCTGTGCTGCAGCTCTACTCTTGTGTAACCAGAATTAATTTGAACTTTATTTTCAAAGAAGCAAAACAGACTGTGGGCAGTACTTCCACTTATATATAAATCAAGTGTAATCAACAGCAGATCACAGTATGTGGTGATGCAGACCCAGTGAAGAGTTTCAGCATAAAAAAACAAGCACTGGGAAAATACTGTAGCAGAATCAAACAACTAAAACATTTTTTTATTTTTTTATTTATTTATTTTTTTTTATAAAAACACTGGCCGTAGTTCCGCTGCTGTAGCTTTAAACCATTCGCATTTAGGTAAAAAAGCTCATTGAGAAAGGAAAGTGTTTTCACAGACTTTGATAGGATTTTTATTTTATTTTTTCCTCTCTGGTCTGATTAGTCACCTTTCATGGTTTTAAAAGCATCACAAGGTAAATGATGCCATTCAGTCAAGTAGGTTAACCAAGAAATTTTAGCTGGATCTTTGCAAATTGTAGCTGAATACCCCTGCTTTACATTGTACGTGTAGGTTTTGTTTTTAATGGCACTCTATTCTCATGCAGCACAATGCCGCAGTAAAAGGCATTCATTTTCTTCTTTTAAGTTATATTATATTCTTTTGAATTATAGTGAATGCCCTGTGTTTGCCCATGTCTCTTTCATCAAAGAGCTTTACAGTGTTACATACACACTGACAATAAGAGGCCTAGAGTACATGAGTTGCTATTATTTTCTTGCCCTTTCATGCTATTAGAGCATGGTTAATATTCATAGAGCACACAGCTCAAGTCTTTATCTTCACACTGCCTTACTTCCTGTCAAGTGTGGTCTTGTTAATCGTTAAAAGCCAGGACTTCCTGACTGGCCCTATATTTGCCTCACTATTTTTCGTCTGGTTACATTGAGTGTCACCCATGGCTAAGTACTGCCAACTACCTGAGATTAGCCTTGATTCAAATAAGGAAAAGATACCTTTTGTGTAAATCTACTGTGTGTTTAACTATTGTCAGCAGTCCATTCATATATAATGATTATATTATCTATGTTGTTACTTAAGGGTGATGAAATGATAAATTGGCTCGGCTCAGTTTCTCAGTTCAGCTCATTTTAAGTGCCAAATTGTTTATTTTATCCATCCAAGCCAGATTAATAGTGGGTGAAAATGCTCAGGGTGCTTGAATAATCTTCAAGTATGTTCAATGTTAATAAACTGTCTCGTTTGTTTCAGACATTGTGCTGATAAGCAAGGCAGGATTTCAAAAATATTTCTTCTGCTAGTGTAGTTGATTAGCTAAGAAGACACAATGTTATTCAGGCTGTCCTGAGTCCTGAGAGCTCATTTTCTTCCCACCAGGTCTGATCTTTCGCTACCCAGAGGAAGATTATGAATCTTTCCCCCTTTCTGAGTCCGTGCCTTTGTTCTGCCTTCCTATGGGGGCCAAGATTGAGTGCTGGGCTCCCAACACACGCTACCCCTTACCTGTCTTCTCTAAATTCGTCCTAACCAACTCCTCTGGGGAAAAGGTAAAATACTATTCCTCATACAGGAAGGTTTTCATTAGCATTCACATTGTGGACATGCACTAATTTTCAGTCAATTACTTGTTATGCGAGGTATTTAATGTCTGTTAAAGCATCTTAGCCTGACAAGAAAATGGAATCCACCAAGAATAAAGTAAGAGTAAATGTATTAGTTGCAGTTTGTAGTTATCCTTCAAGAAGGTTTAATGTCTATAAAGATCAAACTTTGTACTGAGATCTGTCAGAACTTTTCAGCTATCTCCCAGGACCTTCTAAATCCTGTCATTCAAGTCAGAATTTGCCTCAACTTCTTCAGGTTTATGGTGCAGCCATCCAGTTCTACGAGCTCTACCCAGCAGATAAACTGACTGAGAAGCAGAAGATCCAGCTTGGACTCCTTACAACTGTGGACAAGAAGCCCATTCCCAATCGCACAGTCAACACCAACAAGTGCATCTGTCTGCTGTCTCGTTGGCCCTTCTACCAAGCTTTCAAGGACTTCCTCTGCTTCCTCTACAAGCTCTCGGTCAATAGCGTCAACCCTCTACCTATTGAGAAGTAAGAGAATAGCAGTCTTTCAGGATTCCTGTTTAGAATTAGTCAGATAGCCTTTTATCATCTGTGAACTTTCTCTGAACTAACAAGAGCCACCAGTTTTGCACTGTGACAAGTACTGACCTGTTTGCCTTTTTTTTTTTTTTATTTCCTGTTTCAGACACATCTCCCATTTCATGCACAATGTGCCGTTTCCCTCCCCACAGAGACCCAGAATACTGGTCCAGGTATGGCAACTAATTCCATGTTATTCCTAACATAGCGGGTAATAAGGTGATTACTTTAGTCAGCTTCTTGTTTTGACAGCATTAAGATTTTTTTTTTTTTCCATCCCTTAGCTCTCAGCACATGACAGCTTAATGCTGTCCCAGCCTGTATGTACACCTTTACCACTAAGGTAAGTTGGCAGTTGCATCATAAATGTTTTTTTTTTATTTTTTATTATTATTATTATTTTTAGTTTGCAACTGTGAAGTAATTGTGGTTGTGATGGTGCTGCTGTTTTCTAGAAAACAGGAACTCTTTTTCCAAAAGGCTTTGGAACTGACAATTTCTGCCCATTCCAACATTTAAACTTTCCAACCATTTAAACCCAAGCTTAATGCAAAACACATTCATACTTCTGTCAGCATAAGAGAATTTTTATGAGCTTTGCAACACACATACACGTACTATACATATACAACTGCATGCAAAAAAAAAAAAAAGGTTGCTAGGGAAGGGCCAATATGTGTTGAGAACTGTTTAGGCTAGTTTTGAAAATCATAAGCAATACTGTGAAGTACAACATTTCGGATGTTTTTCCTTTCTGGTAGGGTTAGCCAAAGTTTAGGGAAGGAATTGCTGACTCCAAGTCTCCACTGGGTGCAGCTGTTCCTCTCTCCTTTCTGGAATATGCATTCAGTGTGTGCTCTGTCTCAGTAATGAAACAGAGGACAAGTTGCCACGTCAAAGCTGTTAGTAGATGTATATGTAGCATTACACAAGGTTGTGGTATGGCAGTTTAAAGAGGTGATTGCAGTGAACTCCCGCAAGTTCTCTCCCTCAAGTTCCCATCTTCATCTCAATTCCTTTCACTCCTCTCCCACAGTGGTGCAGACTACAGCACTCTGCTAACTAACCTGGGCCCAGAAAACTGTGCCACGCTGCTGCATTTCGTCCTGCTGGAGAGCAAGATACTACTGCACTCCCTCAGACCGGCTGTATTGACTGGTGTAGCTGAGGCTGTGGTGGCGGTGAGTTGTGTCTGTGGGTTACACTTTGTATGCAGTACCTTTTGACCTGAAGACATTTAAAAAAAAAAAAACTTGTTAATGCCTCTATGGTGCAAGCAGTTAACCACCATATATTATACCATGAAATACAACTAAATAACATTAAATATTAATCAAATATGAGAATTTAGTGTAGATGTGATTAGACTACAGTATTTAGTTTTAAATTAAAATAATGGCATTTCAGTAAAATAAATGAGCCAGTACCACCAGCAAAAGCTTCAGTTAATGTTCACATCAAACATCACAATGGGGGCAAAATGTGATCTTGGTGATTTTGAGTGTGGCATGGGTGTTGGTGTCACCCATTGGTAGATTGAGTATTTAAGAAACTGCTGTGCTTCTGGGATTTTCATGCACAACACTCCCTCGAGTGAGCAGCAGTTCTGCGGGTGGAAACACCTTGTTGATGAGAGAGGTCAAAGAAGAAGGGCCAGACTGGTCCAAACTGACAGGAAGGCCACAAGGATTCAAATAACCAGTCTTTACAACCATGATGATCATGAAAGCATTTCAGAACACACAACACATCAGACATTTGAGGTGGATGGGCTACAACGGCAGAAGACCACGTCGGGTTCCAGTCCTGTCAGCCAAGAACAGGAATCTGAGGCTACAGTGTGCACAGGCTCAACAAAACTGTACAGCTGAAGAATGAAAAAACATCGCCTGGTCTGATGAATCTGGATTTCTGCTGGGACATGTGGGTGGTAGGGTCAGAATTTAGTGTCAGCAGCATGAATCCGTAGAGTCAGCCTACCTTGTGTCAACGGATCAGGCTGCTGGTGGTGTAATGGTGTGGGGAATATCACAAAGCACAGGTCTTCTCAAACAGGTTCCAGGAACATGACGGTGAGTTCAGTGTACTTCAGTGGCCTCCTCATTCACCAGATTTGAATCTGGTAGAGCACCTTTGGGATGTGGTAGAACAAGAGATTTGCTGCATGAATGTGCAGCTGAAAAATCTGCAGCAGTTATATGATGCAATCATGTCACCATGGAGTTAATATGAAGTACATTAAAGGCACAGTATACCAATGACCTATGTGTGAGATTGAGAGAGGGTGTGTGCTAAATCTCTGTACTGTCTGCCGAGAAAGATGATGTCTGAGATTTCCATTCGTCTCTCTTTCTTTCCAGATGATCTTTCCTTTCCAGTGGCAGTGTCCCTACATCCCTCTGTGTCCTCTCTCTCTGGCTGGGGTTCTGAATGCGCCCTGTCCTTTCATTGTCGGTGTGGATTCCAGATACTTTGACCTGTATGATCCCCCTGCAGATGTAGTTTGTGTGGACCTGGACACCAACACTATCTACCTGTGAGCTCTGTTCAAACTTTAAAAACCCTTTTAAAAAACTTTTATTTATGATCAGCAACAGCTAACAGTGTTAGCATTTTTGTGTCATCAGTCTACTAATATTTTAATCTTGCAATAGGTCTGATGAGAAGAGGAACTCTAGCTGGAAGAATCTCCCAAAGAAGCCTTGCAAGAGTCTGATTAATTCGCTGGTCAACCTGCACCACCAGCTTACAATTGGTAAGAAGGTTCTGTAACTCTTCACCTAAAAGGACCTTAATCTTACCACTTATCTCACTAAATATGGTATCTGGGTTATGACAGGATCAGACACTAAGGTCTGTGTATAGCTGGCTGGTAGAAATAAGTCCAGATGGCTGACTACACTTTGCCCCAGGGCTGGGGTCCATACACTGTAAGGTCCATGTACATAAAACTATTTGCTTACAAAGGACCAGATAAGCAACTAACTGGCGTTAACAATTACTTTTTAATGCTTAAACACTAATGGTTATATTACTTATAACCATAATCTAGTTAGAAGTGGTTATGATTTGCTTTCAAGGTGGTGCTACCACTTTTGACGAGTGCCATAGAATTTGACTTGGGGAACATAAACGTTGGTTTCTCTCTCCAGTTATGTTTAAACATTCAGTTTTCGTTGTTATCAAGCCATGTTATCAGTTACTAATCAGACTAGAAATAAAATAAAGGGGACCAGGGGAAATAAAATGAAAATCTATGCGAACTCCCTTGTCTGACTCTAGTTCTGTAGCTAATGGCTCTAGCCTTGTAGGTTGTCTCTGCCTAAATAATTTGCGTATAGCGATGCATGTGTTTGGTTAGGCTGCAGCAGAGGAACTGCTACAGAAGTGGTGCTGTTTTGTGTTCAGTAAACTACAGTTGCAGATCTATAGCCTGTTTTTTTTTTTTTTTCCCCCCATTTCCCTTTATTATTTTGTAAAACCTTTAGTCATACAGTATCTGTTTGATGAAGGCTTTCTAACTAATTCTTACTCGTATGAATGTCCAGTGAGGCGGACGGTCCCAGAAGGCTCGGCGGTAGAGATGACCCCGATGGAGGCTGACTTCACATGGCATAAAAAGATGACCGCTCTCGAGATGGAGATTCAAGAGGCCTTCCTGCGCTTCATGGCCTCAATATTAAAGGGTTATCGATACTACCTCAAACCCATCACCGAGGCACCCTCTGAGAAGGCCACTGCCGCTGACTCTCTCTA
Organism: Pangasius sanitwongsei; assembly: GCA_037576675.1. Taxonomy (NCBI): domain Eukaryota; kingdom Metazoa; phylum Chordata; class Actinopteri; order Siluriformes; family Pangasiidae; genus Pangasius; species Pangasius sanitwongsei. Next base: position 15,749,182 of record CM075006.1, on the reverse strand, counting down.
CGATCTGCAGGGTAACAGAAAGTTCAAATTCACTACATGAGATTCGGTTAATGTTTTCTTTTATTGTTTTTGAGGTATGAATGTTGCTCTTTCTTCAAAAGGCAGGAGAAACAACATTTTGGAAACAATGCTTTAGATAATAGACTTATAGGCGGTAATATGGAATACAGTACAGTACAGTAGAGGTGGCTGTGGGGATTTCCTCATTCAGCCACAAGAGCATTAGTGAGATGAGGGCTCTGTGCAAACCACTCGAGTTCTTCGCACCAACCTTGGCAAACCATGCCTTCATAGACCTCGCTTTGTGCGCAGGGGTATTGTCATGCTGGAACAGGTTTGGGGCCTCTTAGTTCTAGTTAAGGGAAATCTTAAATTGATGGTCATGTGTCCACATGCTTTGGCCATATAGTGTAGGAAGTGAAAGCAAAAAATTGAATAATATGATGCCTCATTATTCAATCATCATGCAATTGTGTATCAAGCCAGACATTATTTTTATAAGACACTGTGTTTATTGTAAAGTAGGTTGGAAGGTTGAATTAAAACCGAATGATGGAAAATGCATATATTATTATTATTATTATTATTATTATATGTGTTTTAAGCTTATTTTAACATTAATAACATTATATGTGTATAATGAGTAATCAAAAAGACTGGAGTTTTGTTAAAGCATATTAAACATTGAAAAATGTTCAAATTAAAAAAAAAAAGAATACAGCATTTCTTTATTTGTTTTGTTTGTTTGTTTATAAACTGTTTAATGAATAATATTCACAAGCACCTATAATTTCAGTCTCTCCTGTCATCAGTTGTGTATTTTGGTTTTGCTTCATTTGGGTTACTGCTTGGCCCTAATTTTGCTGGCAGTGGTGATTTTTTTTCTGTTTCTTTTATGGTTTAGATATGGTTGACTGTCTCACTTCTCCATGTTGTGGGTTTTTACTGGAACAAAAATGCCTCATTTGCACACATGGGACTGGTTGCACTAGGCCTAGTTTTAGCAATACTGGCTGAGTTACAAATCATACCTCACTACATATTTCTGTTGCACTACTAAATGCAGTTAATATTTCAAAGCCTTGGCTGGTTAAATGGTAAATGGTACAATGACTGAGTGATTTCGATTTATAACACACATGTACTCTGTACTTTTCCAGTATTGATATCTTGTACAACACTACGGCTGAAGGCACAATGTGTTGTTGATTCTTTTGCTCTTCTGCTTCAGGGTTTTTAAAGAGTCGAGATCGTGCTCACCAGAAGTTCTACTCCCAGCTCACCAAGACTCAGTTATTTATTCGCTTCATAGAGGAATGCACCTTTGTCAGCGACAAAGACACTGGCCTGGCCTTTTTTGACTACTGCATTGAAAAGGTATCTATCTCTCTTTCTCTCTCTCTCTCTCTCTCTCACACACACACACACACACACACACACACACACACACACACACACATGCAGTTCTCTGCCTTGGCACTTCAAACAGGTAGAGATTTTCACCTTCACACTGAATCTGCACATTGCCCCTTCTCTGATATTTTTTAATGCTTTTATGTGACTAGAATCACAGCAAAGTAAACGGGGTTTTTTGAGTAGTATGATATGTAAAGCACCTTCATCTGTACTGTTATCATGAGTAACAGAGTTTAATGATTGAGTTTGTTCCTCTCTTACTTCCCTCATAGCTTTTTCCATCTGATAAAGGAACAGACAAGGGCACAAAGGTGAGCCTCATTTTCCCTGAAAAATTTCTGCGCAACACTTTCCGCTACTCTGCCATCCTTATCCTGACAGCATGGCGCAATCGGCTGTTGTGCTGCTTATGAGGACAGAAAAAAAGTGTTAGGCTAAGCCTGGAGGCATAAAGTTTGATAACTGCAGATGGTGTTGGAAAGAGGAAGTGCCCCTTGCTGCTGAACTGAGTGCGGTTTTGCTGTCGAGCCTGTTAGACTCTTGGTAATGTAACAGGCTCCAGATCAGCTTTTCAGGAAGATTAAAGCCAGATGGCTGTTGCTGTTCATATGCAGTACCATCGGTTTAATGGAGTAAATAATTAACTCTGCCATCTGCTGTTGGAAATGTTGGCACATTGTTAATCTAAACACGTCGAGCTGTAAAAGACGTGGAAAATCCCTGTGTGTTTTGGAGGAATTAGTGATCATTAAATCGCCAGTCACTATGTAAATATTGTTAAGAGAAGAAAATAATAAAGGCTGAGTTTTTCTTTTGACCAAATATATGTACATGTGCATCTTCTTAGCTTCTCAGGTTGTTTAGGATTTTCACAGCACAAAATAAAATCACTTCATGATTTGTAGTTGACTTGTTTGCCCATTGATATCAGTTCTGAGCATTATCCTTAACTTTTTTCGAGAAAGCAGCAGTGAGTGTGGAAAAAGACGTTTATTTTAATTATTGCATATTACTGATTAACAGTATCATTTGTGCAGCCTTAGTTCTTAGAGGAAATGGGTTGATGTTCCTGGAGCAGCTTCGGTTTAACTGGCTCCTCTTTCTTGCAGGTTGAAGGAGAGCTGTCGGAAGACACCAGGCTGGTAGAGCTGGATGAGTCTCAGAAGAGCGAGCACACTGTCTTTATCTTGCCTCCAGAGCCCCCTGCCGATGATGGCCCAGATCCTCCTCCGAAATACAGGTGTGTCTCTAACACACACTCACACTTTTTAGTTAAATTACAAGTAAATTTTTAAGTAAATCGGAACCTGTCGACATCAAAAATGCCATCCATTTGAAAACTTGAAATCTTTCTCTTGAAATGCATGTGCTATATTCGTACTATACCAATAATTTAACTGGTTTTTTTTTTTCTGTCCTGACATTTGCTGGTTTTCTGTTACTTTGCAGTATAGTGATTTATTTAGCCACTGATCTTATGCCACACTTCTTACTTTACCTGAATAGCATATGGAGGCTCTTGGATCCATTAGCACAAGGCTAGCGTCATCTGTTTTTATACTTGTCAATACCTAGCGTCCTACAATCAGTTTCATTCCAGCCTTGAGCCAGTTTGGCAATGATTGCAGATCCTGATAGCCCGTTACTCAGCTGTCTGCTCTGCAGTGACTCACCATCTCGCGCTTTTCCTCCAGACATGCTTGGTTGACTGCTATCCCACAGTTTTTTTCCACTGCCAAGGGAGACATACTATCCCTAACTACTCATGCCAAGTTTGGTTACACTTGTTGCCCAAGTACCATGCGAGCTGCGCTGGGAAATATGGGTGGGACAAAACGCTATTGTCACAAAACAGCAGTTTTCAATAGTAGTGTAGTGATGGTTTTTACCAAAGCTTCTTCACCCTTGATTTTTCACACCTTATTTTTGGCAGGTCAAAGAGACAATATCACACTGGCACACTTTCTTCACCTGTATTGTTTGATGCCGTTACAACTTGCTCTCTTGCTCAGTAGTTTGCACTGAAGAAAACATTTTAACGTAAAATAATCAGTATGCCTGTTTTTCATACTTACTACCGCAACAACCTCCAGAGAACTTTCACAGTTGTCATTATGTAATAGGAGACCAACATAGGTACTCGACTTCAGTCCATATAGTTCTGGATTATGATTTGTAACCGTACTGTGTCATCTGAAGAAAGCACCTCTTTCTCCACTCCAATGAACTGGATACTGTCTTTTATTGTTTACTTATTACCCTAGCTCAATCATAAACAGTAAACACAGTCCCCTGTTTATGTCTAGTGGGTGTAAGTACAGGTAACATGTATTCTGTTGATGTCATTTTTCTATTTGTCCAATCCCATACACTCACCGAACACTTTATTAGGAACACTATACTAATACTGGGAAGGTCCTTTGCTCTCAACACAGCCTCAGTTCTTAATGGCGTGGATTCCACAAGATTCTGATCCTTGTTTACATGATTGCGTCATGCAATTCCTGCAGATTCTGCAGGTGCACTTTCATGCTGTGATTCTCCCATTCTACCACATCCCAAAGGTGATCTATTGGATTCAGATCTGGTGAAAGGGAAGGCCACTGAAGAGCACTGAACTCACTGTCATGTTCACGGATCCATTCTGAGATGACTTTTGCTTTGTGACATGGTGCCTCATCATGATGGAAGTAGCCATTAGAAGATGGATAAATTGTGGCCATGAAGGGATGCGCATGGTCAGCAACAATACTCAGAGGTTGATTGGTTGACCTCAGATAGATTGACATGAATGATTGGAATTTATGGTCCCAAAGTGTGCTAAGAATCATTCCCCACACCATTACAGCACCTATACCAGCCTGGACTGTTAACAAAAAGCAGGTTGGGTCCTTGCATGTATGCTGTTGGCACTACATTTTTTCAGTCTTCAACTGTCCAGTTTTGGTGAGACTCTGCCCACTGCAGCCTCAGCTTTCTGTTCTTGGCTGACAGAAGTGGAACCTGATGTGGTCTTCTGCTGTTGTAGCCCA
>CM075006.1:15672900-15734852 GCA_037576675.1 Pangasius sanitwongsei | reverse complement strand
CAGTCTGCAGTTAAAGCACATCTTGTTCGTTTCATTTGAAATCCATTGTGGTGGTGTATAGAGCCAAAAATGTTAGAGTTGTGTCGATATCCCAATATTTATGGACCTGACTGTATGTATAAAATTGGGTAATATATTATGATATTAAAGCCTCAGAATAATCTTTTCTTGAGAATAAATACACACACACACACACACACACACACAAAGAATGTAAAATGCATCCCTAAAATAGCATTCCGGTACACATTATGTAAACATTTGTAAATGATGTGTTTGTGTGTTTCTTGTGTTTGATTTGACTCTACAAATGGCTGCCACATGCATTCTCCTCTCTCCTGTCGTGTGCGCACACATGGCGCCGCCCTAGTGATCATGTAGTGTAGTGCATCCTGCCTGAAAATGAGACATGCCATTTTGTTATTGTTTTAGCCCACATCACCACAGCTATTTAACAGGCTATAATTTTAGACAAGCTAGTTTCTTAAACTGTCTTTCTGCCACGTATCAAACTGATTACATCAGGACTGCAGAAGTTAAATCATCGTTTGCTCTAAAGAGACTGATTAGTGATTGTCTTGATGCCAGTAACACTGATGTAATGTTGCTGCTGCGCACATACAGTGCGTCCATGTGCCTACCATAACCTCTTTACACTGTTTTTCTGTATACAACAGTGTTTTTTTTTGTTTTTTTTTAAAACACTCTGTATTTCCACAGACAAGTGCCAGAGCCAGTGATTTCGGACCCTCTGGGCCTGCTGGAGAGGCAGGCAGAGAAGCGCAGCACATCTCTGACTCGCAGTAACAGCGTGGGCGGGCCTCTACAAAGCCTGGACTCCATCCAGCGGCCCAATCATGGAGTGTCCACCACCAGCCTGCCCAATAGCCTACAGGAAGTGGTCGTAAGTGCTGCTGGTTGTTCCGTTGTTTGTTTTGTCCATAGCAACTAAAGTGTTTAGATGCGGAAGGGACAAAAATAAACTCTGAAAACATTTGAGGACATGTGAGTTTTCTTCTCATATCACAGGACACATTGGGTCAGAAGCGTCCCAACCCAAAGCCAGTCTCAGTGCCTTATCTGAGCCCTCTGGTGTTAAGGAAAGAGCTGGAGTCCTTACTAGAAAATGAGGGAGATGAGGTACATGCTCACGAACAAACATTTTATTAAAACTTTACTGGGCTTAATTTACTCAGGATTCTATGTTGCTGCAAAGCGTCACTCTGTTTGTCATGTTTTCTTCAGGTTATCTACACTCAAAAGTTCCTCACCCAGCACCCTATCATCTTCTGGAACCTGGTGTGGTATTTCCGCCGGCTGGACCTGCCCAGCATTCTGCCTGGACTCATACTGACCTCTGAACACTGCAACAATGGAGTACAGGTCTCTTAACGTTGTTCTTATTGCCTCTTTTTTAACTGATTATTTATACCTCTGCCACTCGGTGGTGGAAGCATTATCTTTATAATAAGTCAAGGCATCTGGACGTGTTTTATAATCTTGTGTTTGCCACTCATCCAATGGATGTCATTATTAGTACTTGAAAATAAATTAATAATCTAATTCTCAGAACTCCTTCAGTGTTGCTCTGTAGTAAATCTGATGATGCTGATGTGACACCTGATGTGCTCCTTGTGTGTGTCCTGCTGATACAGCTGCCTCAGACATCTCTGCCTCAAGACAGTAAGCAAGTATATGTGCAGTTGCTGTGGGACAACGTGAACCTCCACCAGGAGCCCACTGAGCCTCTCTACCAGCTCTGGAGGACCTTCTGTGAGTACTACAGGACAATATGACTATTACTGAGCAGCACAGATGAGCTTTAATCTACAGTATCTATATCACCATAAACTAGAATATCACTTTAGATTGCAGTAGATTGGAGTAGATGAGAAAAGTTGAAAGCTTTTGAATGATCTTTACCTTTCATCTCCCCTGCAGTGAGGAAGAAGGGCTCTTTGGCTCCCACTGACCACCAGGAGATACGGACTCTCCTCAACAGCATTGTTAGGAACATCCAGACCAATGATGTCTACGGCCCCATAAACCTGCTCCTTAGGGAGATCAAGCGACACCCGGAGGTCAAACGGCAGAGGTCAGAATTCAGTTTAGTCACCTCATCCAGTCAAGCATGTGTATGGGGGCATATGCTAAAATTTATGTGGCCATTGTGTATTGAACGTTCTTGTTTTTCTTCAATGGTATTGTTCTGGAAGGTCTTTTAATGAGGTGTTTGATAAGATAACACATGAAAGAATATTAGGATTTTTATCCCAAATTAATCTGAAGCAACTCATACAGATTTTTAACTTGCTCTGTATGGAATATTTCATACTTTAAAATTGTTTTACTATTTACAGTATCTCCTATTTAATTGTGTTTACTTGTATTTAGTCTTTTGTGTGCTTGTTTTAGTTATGTAATTTTATTCATTTATTTGTTTATTTACACTTTACTCCTGCCATGAATATAGCCCTTGATGCTGACACACTGTTAAAAATTAAACAACTATTGATTTTCTCCTGTAGGAGTATATACAGACAGATTTTGTTCCTTTCACTTGTGGCCTTGGGAAGAGAGAACATTGATATTGGTGAGTAAATATTGGTATGAGCCTGATTAGTTTTGGAACATTTTGCCTCCATTTCTGCTCAAAGAAACATCTTTTGCTTATCTCACTATCTTTATATTTTGTGTCTGTAGAGGCCTATGACCGGGAGTATCAGCTAGCCTTTGAAAAGCTGAGCCCAGAACAGCTGAAAGTGCTCTCTCCTATTGACCGGCCACCCTCCAACAGCGTGCAGTGGTGCCTCAAGTTCTTTGGAGCTCCATTCATCTGACCTGGCTGTAAAGGGAAATCTCATTTTCCACCAGGTGTCAAGAGCTCAGACATTTGGGACGTATAGAAGTGCACTCAGTCATCGTATTGAGGAACTTGCTGACCGGCTCTTGTACTGTCAGTCCTCTTGCTTGCACTTTTACCCAAACATGGTACTTTATCATCCTCCAGCGCCAGGATCAAAGCTTGCTTCTTACAGTGTTTGGCAACACCAGTATGTTCTATATGGATATTTATTGGTGTAAATCTTCAACTGTCTTGATACTAGCACCTGTTTATTTCCTTGGACCAGTGGGAGTAAAGAGGATGGAAAAGTGCTCAGTCCCATATCACTGCCTTGCATCCCAGTAGTGTCCGTCCAAACCTACCTGTGGAAGGAGTCCAGTGGAAGTGAAGATATGTTTTCTTGAGACCAATGGCAATGGTCTTAGATAATGTGCACTTTCAAAATTGATTTTTTTTTTTTTTCTATTTCCATTGTTTGTATATATTTTTTCTAAGATGGGATATTCAAACTAGACTGCCTTTTACAAAGGGATCTTGACCTATTTCTATGGAGTCAGTCTTAAATGCCAAGCCTATATTATCGATGTGGGTCTTGAGTGTTGCAGTGGAAGGATTAAAGTGTGTGTATGTGCATGTGCGTACATAGCTGTGTGTGTGTGTGCAGTTGTATAAATCGGCTAATCATTCGTTAGGAAGACTGTGGCAGCAGACAATCAGTTTTTGTCATGAACAAGGTAGCATTGTAATGAGATCAGGTTCAGCAATAGACAGTAAAGTACTTTTACTGGAAGTTAGCTTTTATGCACCTTTGGACCTTACATGTACATTTAAAGATACTTATGTTGTAGAGGAAAATAATGAATGCGTTGGGAGTATAACTACTGAAAAGAAAGAATTATCCTTCATTTATTCAGACATTCTTGTCTTGAATAAAGTCATGATATTTTGCAGAGAGAAAAAAATCATAATCCCTTTACATGTACATGTGCTTGAACAGTCCAGTTGAACTATAGTATGAATGTACAATATCTCTCAAATATCAATATTTTTATCTGTTTTTAATTAACATTTTATGCTATTGCTCAATACAAATGCATTTTCATTTTCAGTAGCGTCTCAAGTCTTAAACTCCACTTTGCTTACATCACTCAGTCAAAGTGACCTCAGTAGGCAACAATAATTAGTCCTCTAAAGAAAGATGATCAGCAAATCTCAGTAGTTCTAGTGCCTTTTTATTTAGGGAAGGTAGGTTTTACTACTAATAAATTAACATAGAGTGCAATCAGTCTGCCTTAATTTATTTATCCTTATCTTTTCATATTCTTTTATTGTGTAATTATTTGAAAGCTCATGTGAAGACAAACATTGTTCCATGTTTTTTTTTTTTTTTTTAATCCTTGTAATATAATACAGGGTTGTTTGGGGCAAGTTTGAAAATATTACATAGAGCCATGCAGTGATGCATATGTATAAAGTGGAATTGTTAGTAATCCAATAACCACTGTTCTAGCAACAAAAATCTGAGTATAACAAATGTAAAATGTAGTAATATTTTTCCCCATGAGAAATTAATATTTTGGTAGTGGGACTTTGTAGTATTCAAATGAAAGCTTGAGAAACAATCATTTTAAGGCTCATTGTTGCAAGAATGTAAGAATGAAAAGGCAGTATGTGTGGACCGCTTTGATTTGAATGTATTGAATGTATTCTTGGAAGTGTATGGGACAGTGAGGACATGGTTTCTTTTATATTGTTTACACATTTGTAACATTGTAAGCAAACTGATCATAGATTAATCCCAGTGTTGATGTGAAATATGAATGTGACACATTTTACTCACTGTAGTCAGAGCTGACCTGAGATCCAACACTGTAATCCTGCATCCTGAATATGGCCATAAGTGTAGGTGAGACTGATCCAGGATCAGCACATATCAAACCAACTACATGAGGATTCAAGTCAGCTTATCATGTTATGATTACGTGATCTACCCGTCCTATATCCACAATATAACATTCCAACAGCAAAGATTTCCCCATCTGGGGTTCATTGTAATATATCACACTGTATACTATTTGCTAATGATGGAAGAACCAACCGACCTATTTATAGATAGACTTGTATTTTACATAGCTGATTTACATTGCTTCATTTACTGCAGTTAATATTTTAGCTCCTCGCTGTTCCTACTTGTTCAGTGTATCTGGTTATGTACACAAATTGCAAAACTGATACTCTTCTGTCAAACATATCCTGGTGGAGTTATATTAAAGAAAATGCATAAGGATCATTTCTGCATAGTCTAGTGGGTGAATATGGCACACAAAGACTACCATATGATCCTGAAAAAAATAAAAGATCCAGGATCTACATGATGCACAGGTAGTATGTCCGGTCCGTAGGTCTGTTCTGTCCAGACGTTGACTTATCTACCGTCTAGTGTCCTGTGAAATGGGTATGAGTTTGTACAGCATTACGTTGTTCTCCAATAAACATGCTTTGTCCTAAGTTAAGGTTTTGTTTTTTGTGTGTTTTTTTTTTTTTTTTTTTTTTTTTTTTTTTTTAAATAAGCTGTGTCTTTAATAATTTGACATTTATTTGTGGATAGACTAGGAATTTTGACAGTTCATGCATTCATGCCATAATTGCTCATATAACAATTTACCATGCCCGATAGGTAGTAGTAACATCTTGTTAATAAATGTTTGAGTTGCATTGTTTCGACATAACTATGACATCTAACATATTACAAACAAGTTTTGATAGCAGTTATTCTAGCTTTTGTTAAACCATTAGTTTGTCACAAGTGATAATGTTAAGCATTATCTTAACATTTTTTACAGTAAATTTTACCTTGTGTCATTTTGGGTGTTAAAATATCAAGATCTCTAAACATTCGATTTTATTTTATGCTTAGGCCCAGGACTCTGGATTAAGAAATAGAGAAAATAAGAAATTCTCTTAAATGTGTGTATGTGAGAAGGGTGTCATTTTTTATATCTTGGTTGGGATGAAATGTCCTCACGAGGATAGGAATAACTGATCTTGTAGGATGGGGACATTTGACTGGTCCCTACGTGGAAAACTACATGAATATAAAGTATAAATGTATATGTATGTATATAGACTGTATTAAAAAAAAACAAAAAAATCTAAAAGATCCTAAAAGTTAGAGTTAGGTTTAGGTGTAGAATAGCAATAATTAGCTGCAACGGAAGGTCCTCACCAGGCTAGTAAGGCAAAACGTGTGTGTGTGTGTAGTTTAGCACACTACTGATTGTTTTTCTTCTCAGAAGAACTTATCACCCGATCTGAATGTCCGCACTTCAGGAATGTCAACACGACGCAGTAAACAGCCTTTAAATGCCTATATATGGCGGCTGGATGCTAAATGACTTCCTGTTGCACATGCATTGCACTACCTAGACCTGGTATTCATCCTGTTCCCGTGACTAAGGATGTGTGTATTGTATATTTTGCACATTCTTTTACGTTACACAAGCTGCAAACTTTGTCCCCTACAAACTACCTGCTGCTGACACGAGGCAAGCAGGAAACGGTGGTCGCTTATGTCAGTGCGCATGCGCAGATCGCATGTCGCTGTGTTGTTATCGTGAGTGTAGCGGCAGCTCGAGCGGTCCTCGTGAGCTGGACTTGCACTCTGAACTGGACACAAAGATGACAAGAGCGAATGAGTGGAGTAACTGCAGATCAGCGAGCAAAGCGGAAACGCGGTTTAGAAGCAGGTTAAATCCCGTGACATTTGAGTTGTTGGTGCGAAACTCTGCGCTTTCTTTGTGTAAAGCTATTTAAGCAAGTCTGTCAGTCAGCCCACACAAGCCAGGCGGATTGTTTATCTGGACAAGCGCGAGGCTGTGTGCTTCATGTGTGTGTGAGAGATTGAGACATGAGTGTACCTTTGTGGAATCAGCTCCAGGCTGGGAGCTCAGAGGTGGACTGGTGTGAAGGGAATTATCTCATCTATCCAGGAATAGCAGAGTTTTACAACACGGTACGACTCTGCTTCACTCAGTCGCATGACTCTATAACCACTCTTCCTCACTCTTTCACGAGTTTCATCATAGCATTTCAGCCTTTCAGTCATGTATTGCTTCATTAATAACACAAACTCGATGTTTCCTTTGTTTTGCTTTTTGTTTTGCACTAGTTTAGATGAAACTACACTCCATCCTGTCAGCTGTAGTGAAACACAGACTGCACACACTACATGTCTCTGTCATGTCTGCTTTCCAGGTCACTCACAGTTCCTCTCTTTCTATCTATATTTCTCTTCAGATAAGCAACTTTTTATTCTTCATTCTGCCCCCTATTCTGATGTGTCTTTTTCGTCAGTATGCCACGCATTTCAACAGCGGCATCTATCTGATATGGACCCTCCTAGTGGTGGTTGGTAAGTTTCCTGACCTAAAGTAACCTCACTGAGGAGCTTACACAAGACTTGCTTGGCTCTGAATAGCAGAGGTCACAACCTTTTGTTATTCCCCTTTTTTTTTTAAATTTTATTATTTTAAAATTTATTTTTATATATATATATATATATATATATATATATATATATATATATATATATATATATATGATTGAGGTGGAACCACAATGCAGCAATAAATGAGTGAGAAGGGTTCTTACTGTGTGAACTCCAGCTTGGTCTGAGCTGCCTTCTGCCAAAACACACACCAAGCTGCTAGACTATCTGTGCCATTTCCTTAGACTATCTTTGTGACTAAATTAATCAACATATCAATATTTGGAGATTTTCTAATTGCCGTACTGTTGTGTTACTTTCTTCCAAACAACCGACGGTCTACCAGCTTTCCCTGTTCTCTGTTTTAGCAGACTTTTAGAAGTTTTAGAAGCAGCTCAGATCAAGTTGGATATTTCAGCAAGTTTATGAGTGGTCTTTAAGGAAAAGAGAAGTTACATTTCCATAAAATCCGTTTTTAAATTTAAGCTTAATAACTTTCCTGACTTTTTTTTTTTTTTTTCCCCAGTGATGTTCCCCTCAATGTACTTTTTCATTCCGGAAATATTTTCGTGTCTCAGCTAGGGAGAATGTTCATTTTAAGGTGGCCATAAATACACCAGCAAGGCCACATGTGAGAACACTGACCTCCTCAGACTGAGAGGAGTTTGCTGGAAAACAACAGTCGCCTCTGTCTTTTGTCTCATTTGTCATTCTCACGCTGTTTGAAAACACATTTCGGTTAGGATTTTTATCAGCACAGCGCTTAGCGCTGCTGATCTGTCAGCAGTTTGACTGGTGTCCCTCATGCTGGTTGTGTTTAGGGTTTGAGTAGCGAAACAGTGTTGTGTTAGTACATGAGGGTAACTTTAACTTCTGGTCTGGCCGAAACATAAAACATCAGCTAACTCGGTGCAAACACCAGTCATTTGAGTCATCAGAATATTTTTCATAGCACAGTCACTCCCAGTGGATTGCCGACTTAATTTGTTCTTCATGCTTTCATTTATTGATTGAGAAACATCCCTGTCATTTGCACCAGAATGTATTTAAGGGATTAGGATTGGACTTTATTTTACAACTGCCTTCAAAACTAAAGGGATAGATAGTGCTCATAGTAACAAACAGCAATTTTTGCTAATTATATCAAAGCTGTATCTGCACTGAAATTGAAGTGGCAATTTTGTCATTATTTTAAGGACACATTTGTCTTGTTTGTGAGAGTAAAATGCAGTACTTGGGAGGAAAAATGCTGACACAACCATGCAGAATGTTTGAATTGCTTTCTCTGGGTTTATTGTGTACCAGTTACTGGCATGACTACAGTTTAACAGAATGAAAGAAAATCTTCTGTCTCATATACACTTGCTTGGCAGGTTATTTTAAATTTCTGTTAATAGTAAAACAGGGTGAATGTACGTATATGTGATTGTGGAAGCAAGGTTCAATAAAAGGTCATTTTTGTTTATCAGTTGAATCATTTCTCATCAGTTGGAATTCCTAACGAGCCATACTATTCCCACATATGTTTATAAATGTAGTTTGATATATTCTGCTTTCTCAAGAGAGTAAAACATTGTCCTATATAGGTCATACGCTGTGTGCTTGGATTGTGTTGGAAAGAGAAACTCTGTGTACACTTTATACAGGAATTGGTTCCACTTATTTCCACGCTACCCTGAGTTTCCTAGGACAGATGCTGGATGAATTAGCAATACTCTGGGTTCTTATGTGTGCCATTGGCATGTGGTTCCCCAAGAGATACCTGCCCAGGATTTTCCGTAGAGACAGGTGAGATTGACTCGCATCTCATGCACAGCACTCGTTTAGCAACCACGTTAATTTAATTAGATTTCTGCCTTATTGTATCTTCATTTTATACCACAACTCCGTGTCCATAAGTATGGTGCATTTCTCTCTTTCCTCTGTCCATCTGTTTCTCCAGGTCAAGGTTTAAAATGGTTGTAGGCATCTTCTCTGGGATCACCACTGGTCTGGCCTTCATTAAGCCGGCTATTAACTCGATTTCATTAATGACACTGGGAATTCCGTGCACAGCTCTTCTCATCACAGAACTTAAGAGGTCAGGAAGCCGAACACCTTTCACTAAACATTCGGGATTATGATATTGGCATTCCAGAGCTTTTCATTCTAGTGCATTCAATATTTTAATACATTTACAGGACTAAAATAAAAAGTGTACAACACAATCGTGACTTCACAGAAGTGAAGTTATTTGTTAAATGTGCGGTGCTTTGTTTTAGGATATCTAAACCATCATTGTGTAAAAATACATCATTTGTTTGTACACTCACCCCACCCCAGTAAATGTTTTACTGACAGTTCAGTAGTGAGAGGAAAACATTTCATGTGAAGAAATCTCCTTAACAGCTAAAAGTTTCTCATCATGAGCAAGTGTTTGCTAGACAGATTTAATCCTATTTAATCATAAACCAAAAATTCCTGGGTTAGATTGATTGATTAATTGGTCTATACTAATATAATTGGTCTATACTAATATATATAATATATATAATATATAATATGTAAAGCTAAAAATCAATCATGGGCTAGGAATATTGTATATTTTGGTGTAATTTGTGTTGTTACCTGATAAGAAGTAGTTTTAGTTCAGTGGGAGCTCATAGTAGATCTGAAATCACCTGTATACAGCATGTCATCATTAAACTGATCATGAAGTTCTGGACCTGATTCAGTGACTACGTGTTTGGTGTTGCACTGCAGTGTACAGTATGTACCACAAGTGTTCATTCCCAGGCTCTTTTTGATAGACATAATATAGCATGATGTCATTTTTCTCAGAAGAGGAAGTCTAGTTCTTATCATCTGCTTTGCTCAGCTGTGTTTAGCAGCATGCACGGACAATTTGTTCCACTTGTGCTGTGAGACCTGTCATGGGATCACATAAGTAACTTTTTTATGTGTGTAAGGGAGTCTATAAGCCAGAGTACAAAACCAGAATATTTCATCCATCTAAACCAAAGAAAGTCTTTTATATAGCTGTATTACATTCTTTCTCTTGTTTTTTTTTCTTCTTGTTTCTCTAAAGTATTAAAACATGTACAATATCAAACATAGACATGGATATTCTATATACCACAGAAATCATTTCCTTCAGCAAGATGTATAGTGTCTAAAGAGTTTGTTTCTTAATGTTGCTATCAGTTGCAACAGTCTTTGCGCTAAAGACCCCCCCCCCAATCTGCTGTCCTTCACTAATCTTCCAGGGATGTTTTTCTTCTCTGCTTATAGATTCCCTTTCCTTGGTTTTTCACTAATGTGCTTTGGTTAGGTCATCCTTTCTTTGTTCAACATGTGTAATTTGTTTGATAGATGGAAAAAAATAACAAGTTAGAGATTGCTATCAAGGTTGCCTTCTCTAAGACTTGGAAAGTTGTAACTTATTGAGGGATAAATCTTTATTACTTGGCATCTTAAAATCACAGCTTTGTCAGATAGAACCTAGATGCCAAGGTTTTGATATATTTTAATGAACTTCATAAACTTTTTTGTTCCTACTTTTATGTCTTTCCTCTTCATTGATTTACATTCAACACCCTCCAATGTCCATATTTCCTCCACTCCCTATGTCTTCTTCCTGTTCTCTCACTGCTGGGGCATTTGGCAGACCATAATGTTCTGTCATTGTTAACCCCGCGCCTCAGGATTAATGTCAGTTACTGAGGCCAACACGCAGTTGACAGCGGAGACTACGCTGGCGCCAACAAAGCTCCTGAAGGAATTTAAGCGAGTTCTTACAGGAGTCGTGTCCTGGAATGGCTTGATTGTCTATTAAGATATAAAGCATCTTTGCCTGCTTCATGTTTTCCAGTCTGTAAATAATTTTTTAGAACAGTCTGAATGCCTCAGACAATGGAGGCGACGAGTAGGATTTTCTTCGATCAGTGCCAGTCGATTGCATTAACATGCATAAAAAGAGTGTGAGCAATGAGCAATAGCACAAGAGAAATAAAAAGCTTTAGTTTCTAAGATTACCATGCAGATAAAAGTGTCTGCTTCTATCAGTGTGAAAACTGCTGCATTTTATGTGCTACACATGCATGTTTCCCAGGTGCAATCATCAAGTCAGCATGTTCCCAGTATCTGTGTGAGTGTAAGTCACTGACTAAGGCTTAAACAATGCTGACAGTGTTCTTCATGACCATCTGACTCTTCAGCAAGCAAAGCTCACACTTCTTCTTCTTAGACGTCTGCCTCTGCGGGTCAGATTTATGTCTGTAGAATAGAACAAGAATAGAACAAGCCTTAAATGTTTGTCTGTGTCTCTCTCTTTTTGCCCTGCAGTCCTGTAACTGTCACATTTACTACGGGGCTTTGTCCGTGGATTATGACTTGGACCATGGATTACTTCATATTTTATTTGATATAAGAGTCAC
Organism: Pangasius sanitwongsei; assembly: GCA_037576675.1. NCBI lineage: Eukaryota > Metazoa > Chordata > Actinopteri > Siluriformes > Pangasiidae > Pangasius > Pangasius sanitwongsei. The sequence continues at coordinate 15,723,106 of CM075006.1, read as the reverse complement.
ATTTGTGTTTACTGTGGAAGGCAGTTGTTATTCACTTGATGCTTATAATTTGGTAACACAGTTTGACAAAAAGCCTTCTGTAAGAAGCAGTTATGGAAAGAGTACAAACACACACTGACTTAAAATAAACATACTACTACAGTAGTAATAATTCACTTGAGTAAAAATAAAAGTAGTAATCAAGAAATTACTCAAGTAAGAGTAAATAAGTTGATTGGTTTAAATAAATAAATAAATAAAAACTACTGTCACAACTAATCTGAAAATGTTCTATATCTGAGGAATGGTTTGTTGAACAATTATGTGTACTAACCAAGTGAGCTATGCTGAAGTCAAGTCAAGTGGGATTTTATTGTCATTTGTCTATAGAGCTTGTACACAGTGGTATGAAATGTCCTTTCTCAAGGATCATGGTGCAGCACATACCAGTACGCAAGACTACATAAAGTGCAATACACCACAGTGTGAGATGAGTGCAGGACGATAGAAACAGAGGACAATAAACACACAGGATAATATATAGACAGGACAATAAATACATAGAATAATAAACGCAAAGTCGGTAAATACACAGAACAGAACAATAACTACACAGGACAATAAACACACAGGACAATAAATACACAAAACAGGACAATATATAAACAGTACATGGGCCGTAAACTGTAAAATGAAGTGAAACTGAAGTGAACACCTCAATTATCAACAGTATATAAAGAAAGGTAATGTTGCTATCTGTTAGGGTTTCAGTAGATTGCTAGGTTCATGTTAATTCAGTAGTCAATAGCTACATAGTTAGCTATCTAGCAAATATGCCCCTTACACATTCTCCTGAGCATTACTTACAGACTATAGCAGCAGTTAGATATATGAAGTTTAGTAAGATGTCTTAATTTTTAGATTTTTAGATGGGTTTTGATATAATTTACAGATCATTATCACAGTGTTTCCTTTGAAGAATTTAAAACTGAAGATACCTGATAAATTGAAACAGGGATGCTCGTCAGTCTCGACTGTCCTGGGCATTGATTCTGCTGACCAAAGCATTTAAGCGCCTGAAGTGTGTTCTTTCAGCAGGATTCGGCCTCGCAGTAATTTGCAAATAGTGTCTTTTAATTGGTTTAGAGTTTTCCAGGCAGAAAAGCATTATTTTTTTCTTACTCAGTAATGGTGATGAGAAATAAATGTAGCAAGGCTGAAATAAAAAAAAAAAAAAAAAATCAAGTAAAATTATTATGATTTATTTATACTCAAAAAAGGTTCCAGTACAATGAACCATGTACTCAAGTAATTCTTGTAGTGCTTACTGTCCACCCCTAATAATGAGCATGAGCTAAATGAGCCTAAATAATTTGAACTGAAACAGTACGTCAGTGCTCGTATGCCTATTTTGTTAAATGAGACTTCCTGGTGTTAGAGAAAGTGTTTGTGTGCATGTTTGTGGAGTGAAGAGAGATAAGAGATAAACAGACTTGGTCTGGCAGAGATACTATGGCCAATACAGAGACACTACTTAAACACTTATCTTTTATAACTAGTGACAGTGCAAACTGTTAGAGATCTTTTGTAAATGTGTTTGTTTATGTTTTTGTGTGTTGTACAGGTGCGAGAATCTGCGTGTGTTTAAGCTGGGCCTGCTTGCTGGTCTGTGGTGGACTTTAGCACTCATGTGTTGGATCAGTGACCGTATCTTCTGTGAGATGTGGTCATCTGTAAACTTCCCATACCTCCACTGCGCCTGGTGAGTGCATGGCTGTATCCACTCTATACGTTTAAGTGAGCACAAGTAGCACACTTGACTATCTATAGGACCTGCGTTTGGTCATTTCCGTGGACTGCACTTCAATTAGCTAGAAGTGGAGAGAGCAGTTATCCAATCTCACTCTTGACTGAAATATTTTTTTTTTAAAGATACATTTTGATGCTTTTGATAATTAATGAATATATGTTATATGTTATTTGAATCTGTAGGCACATTCTGATCTGCCTGGCCTCCTACCTTGGCTGTGTGTGCTTCGCTTACTTCGATGCAGCCTCTGAAGCTCCAGAGCAAGGCCCGGTGGTTAAATTCTGGCCCAGTGAAAAGTGGGCCTTCATTGGAGTGCCCTATGTAACTCTGCTTTGTGTTCACCACAAGCCAGCCATCAAGGTGACATGATCAGCCAGCGCTGGTTAAAATATCAGACATCAATGCACTTTTATAGACTGAGCATTCTTTAGACTGAGGATTCAGTGGCTCCATGAAGTGTTTTGTTTGTATTGTTTATTTATATAATTCACATAAGCATTTTTGTTTTTTGAAACTATTTTTTTAATGATCTTGGAAACCAAGCACAAAATGAACACAGCTAAACGCGGACATTACTTTTGGTCTGTAGGGGAAATGCGTTATTTCCCCTGAAAAGTTTTTCAGCAATACAAATAATTACCCCTTCAGTGCACACTGGATTTGAGAATGCATATTACCCTTAGCAAAGTACTTTCTAATAGTGTGATTGTTACTTCTTCATACTAAAGACTCATTTTCATTACTTGAGTGTAAAAATGGAAGTGAAAAATGATCATGGTAAACTAATATCAAACCACAATTTTCAACTGGTATTAATTATTTTCCTTCAAAATAAAGTCATTTTGCTATGAACATTGATTTTGCTATGAACATGAACTTACTGGTCTAATCTTTAGTCATATCAAATTGTGTGAACCCACTGTATGTCTGTATGAAGGATTACAATTAATGTGTTAATATTTTAGCCTTAATGCAGTTTAACACAAATGTTAGAATGTGAGCCATTTTGCGCTGCTGTATTACACAATGTACTGGGAAAAGTATTGCATGGAACTGCATTATAATCAAGTGTTCTAGCAAAAAAAAAAAAAAAAAAATCCCTAGTGATTACATTACTTATATTAGTGGTTATATTACTGCATCATGTGTCCACATGTTTCCTGAGGGAATGTCTTTTGGTATTGGGAAGATAACTGCATGCTTTGTTGTATGGAGGCAGGAAACTCTAAAGTCTGTTTGCAGATAGTTTCCGTTTAATATTAGAGAGTGAAAGCCATGCTCTTGAAGGAAATTGCATGACATGATCTCATTCTCAACACATTCACAGTGAGCCAGCCTTGCAGTGTTTTGCTATGACATAAACTGACATTTAAGTGCCATGGCAACGGCATCACCATTTCAGAGGCCAAATCGCCTCGTTTAGATTGATGTCTAAATCTGTTTTTGTATAGATATTAATCTAAAACAGTCTCTTTTGTGAGTGAAAACAAAATAACTGCACTTACAGGACACAGCACAAACCCCAGTACATTTTTGTTCTCTACTCAAAGGAGACACAAGGACTCAGGCAAAGACTATTTTTCCTGTTTGTAACAAATGATTTTGTAAGTATTGCTGATATGTTTGTAATTTGTAAAATGTAATGACTTTTTCTGTTTTATTTATGTAATAAAAATGTTCCATATTTCCAGCAGTGTTGTTTTGTTTAATGTAAATAAAGCTGCAGTATTGTATATTAAGATCTCCTTAACATAACTATTATACCTGGAGTGCTTATCTTAATTCAATAAACCATTCAAGTGTCCTTTTCTTGAGCTATTGAGTTTGCTATAAGCTTATTATTTTCAGTGAACATGTATGTGTAGGATTAAAATAGGGTAAATGTGTCAGAAACGTTCTCGATAGGTATTAAAATGCTCCGTGGTAGTTGACACAGAGGACACCCTTTACTCCACTTTCAGCAGCTTTCTGCTGTCTCTAACATACATGTTTCTTGTCCTTTTAATCAGTGGATCTCAAACCAGTCCCCAGACAGATGGTCACTGCTTCATAGAGTGTCCATTTTCATATCAAGTAGTACAGACAGAGAAGTATTGATCTGAGCAGTGGGCATGTGTGTATGTGCACTTATGAACAATATCCAACTCTGCATTCTCACTGCACTGTGTATGATGTCACTTCCACTTGTTCTTTCTCTTGTCTGGTCTGTCACATGTACACCTTTCTCTCAGAGTGTTACTAGTTTTCAAACAATTTGTTATGTTGTGAGTTCAAATCCCTGCACTACTAAGCTGGCATTGCTGGATCCTTGAGCAAAACACTCAACCTTCAACTGCACACTTGTATCCTGCCTCGAATGTTTCAGATAAAAGCGTCAGCCAAATGAGCAAATGTCATAATGTTTATTGAAAATCTCAGTTCATCCCCCTCCCCCCAATAAAGACAACACATAGTGGACATTCAGGAGTGTTATAAATACGTAAAGAATACAAACTTTGCAGAAAAGTGTAAAACTAAACTTAGTCGCAATAATAGAACCAACAAAAACGTGATTATCGCAGTGCAGTAACTTCAGTGTGTTGAGGTAAATACAAGAGCACCATATAAAACAAAAGCATAAAAAAAAAAGCTGCCATAATTTTTTTAGTTGTTTGCCATCACTGAACTGCTCAAATGCTGTCAGAGTGGTTCAACAGTAGTCTGTCCAAAACTCTGGCTCTGTGCTGAGCTGAGAGACACGGGCTGATGATCTCTCCAGTTTTCTCCACTCTCCTTTTGAAACGCTCTCTATCTCTCGCCAGCTCCATCCAGCACGACCCATCTCGTGCTGCCTGGCTTGCAAAGCCCCATGCCTCGAGGTTGTGGATGGTCACCTTCTCACTGAAACACACCTAAAAATCACAGTTACAGAGTGAGAAAAATTCTGACGAGTAAATTAACATGCCAACATGGTGCAACAAGAGTACGCAGAACAAAACTCAGAAACCTCTTCTAAGAAACAGGGTTGAAGTAGGGTTGTAATAAACTGCATGATGTTGGGAGCATACATCCTACATCTTACAACTTGGCTTTTAAAGCAAGGTGTACATGCTTGAGTGGACATATGAATTACATGTGTGTATTTGTCATACAATTTGAGTCATATTTGAGCCTCGTCACTGGATGTGACATTCTGAAGAACTGAAATCATGATATTTCTTTGTAGTCGAGAGCGGCTAAGTTGGAGTTAAATGTCCTTTCCTGTGAATTGCACACTGTTGCATCACTATTCTCAGCAAACAGCACTCTGTTTAGGAATCTTTTTCTGTAACCTACACTTAATACTGAAAATATTCACTATTCACTATTCAGTCTTTTGATGGAGATTAATATACAAGCTGATGAAGATAAACATTAGTCATAATATTAAAAATCATTCAAGTGTTATATCTAAATATCCACATTTGTTCCCTAGGATTACATATGATAAACGCATGATGTAATATTGATGTAATATATCTACCTTCTTTGCACGTTTCTTTGTGCTCTGTTCAGGATTGTGTGCCTCAGTCTCATTGGCTGTGGGGCTTGAATGGGTGTGGTTTTGTCGAATCTCTGATGGCTTTATTTTGACTCCAGTAGGGTAGGAGAAGCAGAGTGGATTATAGGGATCACTGTTAAAGGATTCCCATAACTCTCTGCTCTCTGCAGACATCTCTAAATCACCTCCATCTGACCAATCAGAATCTTCTTCCTCACTCCATTCTGTTTCATCTTTCTCTTGAGGACAAGGAGGAACAGGTTCCTCCTCCTCATCATCACTGTCTGAAGCCTTTACTTTATCTTCAGTAGGGCAGGAAAAGTGGAATGGATTGTAGGGATCACTGTTGTTCATGAAGGACTCCCATAACTCTCTGTTCTCTGAGGACATCTCTGAATCTCCGACATCTGACCAATCTTCTTCCTCACTCCATTCTGTTTCACTATCACTACCATCATCACTTTCATCCTGCTCTTCAGACTGACATTCAAGCCAGTCTGAGAGCAGAACTTCTGCCATTGCCAGCTGATCAGACTGGATCATCACCTTCATTTGTGGATCAACAGTCTTACTGAAAATGGTGGCCATTTTGATTTTGCTGTTCCAGGTCTCGTGTTCAGGCCAGTCTTTGGCCTCTACAGTTCTATTCTTCGCCTTGCCCGTCATGACCACTTTTTCGGTGGTACACAAGAAGAGCATCTTCATGTTTAGTAGCTCTGTAACACTCATACAGTGATGGATGACTTTCCTGAGGACTTCACACAGAAAAAAGCAAATGTTCTGTAACACAGAATGGACAGACTTTCCCCTGTATGAGCAGAGTGACCGCCTTTCACTTGTCTTTGTCATGTCAGGATAAAGATCAAGATTCTTCAAGGAGGGATGGTACATGGCTGTCTGTGGTGACCACCAACAACAGAACAGAAGACGTAAACAGGTGGAAAATGATGCCATCGCAGTCACACTCACTCTGTAAGCGTAAAAACAGTAAAAACAGTGTGAAATTACTATAACAGGGTCCTTGTAATGGACTAGAAAAATATTTTTTCTTAAAATATTTTAATGAAAAAAGGTGTACTCTGTTGTTAAGTGAAGATATTACAGTTCATAAGCAGCCTCCAAAATATATTTAACTTTTCATGTATTCCATTTTGATGAAACAGCTCATAGCCTTAAAAAAAGAAAGCTTTTAAGCTTTCAAGAAACAAATCTGAAAAAAAAAAAAGTCTTAAAAGACCTAGAATTTTTCAAAAGAACATACTAAGAAATCATGTACAATCCTCTGTACGATTCATTACGTCATGATATTTCTGTTGTGAATACTCGAATTCTAAATAATAATATTATTTATGGAAATTACAGTCTAGTCAATGTTTAGGTCACTACGTCATGTACATGACGATGGCCTACGTGACATTAGTCACTCACGTACGCTGCGTGGTAACCTAGGCAACAGTCCAACTATTAGAAGTTTTCTAATATCTCTAAAACATACTATAAATAAAATGTTTATTTCTTACTTATCCAAGTAAGACAAAACTGCCAGCTCTCACCTCTGATAAATGACAGTTCAGCCAGTTGCCTGGCGCGCGCTCCAGTGAAGGTTTCGGGATGAAATGCTGAAATTGTTGAAAGTATCGACAAAAGTCGTTGATTTCCCTGAATGAAGCAGTGCCATAATGAAGAAATAATAAGCCGTGTCTTCGTTCATAAACGTCTCTCGCTGCCTTTATGTTTCATCTACTTTTCTTTTCTTGGCTGTTGCGTCTGACGCTGTGAGCGACACCAGCTGCTTATATAGAGAGCGCTGACGTCAGCGCGAAGAGGAGGAGGCGGGAGAGGCAGATTTCCCCCCCAACATGGGAACCCGAAAGTCACGTGACCAGAATGTTCTCGTGACGTTTCGAGAAACTCCCACAGAGACAGCAGCGGTACAGGATTGAGGTCGAGTTTCGTCATACGTTAAAATGGAAATGAAAATTCAAAACAAACCCAGTCTGGGAGACAAGAAAACAAAACCGTGACTACACACCACCTAAAAAAGGACCGAAAATAATGAATACAAATTATGTAATATGTTGAGTCCATAAGATATGCTATGTTATTTGTTATTCCTGTCCATGCAATTGTTCTTATATGATCTAATAAATTAATTCATTCATTTATTTAGTGATTAATTAACCACTGTAGAATTGAGGCTGGACTACATAATGCCCTATAGAAACCAAACTTGAAAATCAAACCAGCAGTGTTTGGCTACACATAACCCATAGCAGTACTGAAATTAATAGACAATGAGTAATATCCTTTACTCATTAAATATCTTATGTCTATGCTATTTATCTATTCAGGGTAGAATATACCTGAGTAGTTGTACTTTGTTACTATATTTAAGTATTATTTTGGCATATTTATACTTTACCTTAGTATTGAAATTAAATACTTGTACATTTACTTAATTACATTTCCAAAACAAAACAAAAAAAAGTACTTTTCATTCCTTACATTTTTACTGAAGGTTCAAGGTTCAAGGTCCTTTATTTGTCACATACATATTTACTACATGTGATGTATTAATGTAGTGAAATGTTTTTCCTTAGTGCCTCGTCCCACAGTGCAACAGTGATACATAATAACCGGTCCTTAACCGTGGTGCCTCCGAACCAAGTGGTGATGCTTCCGGAGAGAAGACTCTCCACAGCGCCAGTGTAGAAAGCCTTCAGCACCCTGTGAGAGACCCTGAACCTGGCCAGACGTCATAGATGGTAGAGACGCTGGTGTGCTCTTGTCACCAAACTGTTTGTGTGTGTAGTCCATGAGAGGTCTTCTGTGAGATGGACCCCAAGGTATTTGAAGCTGCTCACCCTCTCGACTGTGGCCCCGTTGATCAACAGGGGGCTGTAGTTCCTCACCTACTTCTTCCCATAGTCAATAATCATCTCCATAGTCTTGGTAATGTTCAGGGAGAGATTGTTATTCCAACACCATGTGGAGAGTATATTCACTTCTTCTAAGTAGGCCTTCTTGTCCTTGTTGGTGATGAGGCCTACCACCACTGTGTTTTTGAGAAACTTCACCAACTTATTGGAGCTGTGTGTGGCCGTGCAGTCGCTGGTGTAGAGGGAGTACAGCAGAGGGCTGAGGACGCAGCCCTGAGGAGCTCCAGTGCTGAGGGTGAGTATGGAGGAGGTGTGGTTTCCCATCCTGACCACTTGGGGGCATCCGGTCAGGAAGTCCAGAATCCAGTGGCAGATGGAGGAGTTCAGGAGTTAGACCTTCAAAGTACTCGTCACAAATTTTGAAGGTCTGTCATTCAGCTAATGACTGTATACTACACATCAATGAAATGAAATTGAGTTTAGCATCCAGTCAGGTTCATCATCTAGTGTCACCTCCGGGGTTGTGTGTTCCATTCCCACCTCCACCCTGTGTATGCATGTTCTCCCCATGCTTCAGGGGTTTCCCTCAGGTACTCTGGTTTCCTCCCCCAGTCCAAAGTGTTGTAGGCTGATTGGAACTTCCAAATTGTCTGTAGTGTGTGAATGTGTGTGCGATTGTGCCCTGTGATGGGTTGGCTGCCATCTCGTGCCCTGAGTTCTCTGGGATAGGCTCAAGGCTCAGCATGGAAAATGGATGGATACTGAAGTAAATTCCACTAATATTAACTAATATTTAATAATATCTAACTAAGTTAGCCTGTTGTCTTTGCCAATGCCAGGTTAGACTGGCATCGATAATATAATTGGCTAGCAAGTCAAATTATAGCTAATGGTAAATACTGAATGATGTTTTCAGTTAAAATGATGTAGCCACTTTACATCAACAATCATCGTCTAACATCTCTCAGTACTTTCTCAGTAATTCATATTCACAGTATGATACCTAATACCTAGCAATGTATGATAATATTATTGGGCTCAACCTTAAAAGCACTCCCTAAAACACAAGTAAAACTTTCATGCTGTTAATAAGCTTCAGTTAAAAATTATCCAGCATTTGACCTATTTCTGTGTACCACTGGCCTGAGTAAGGGGTTAACAGGCAATGTAATTATCCAGATCTTGTGATCCTGACTCCAGACATGAAAGCAGGCCTTTATGCGGATAAAGAAGACATTCAGCACACACACACTCAGGCATTGTCTCAATACACAACCTACTGAGGAACCCAGCTTACATCGGTGAGCAGAATTTTGTGCATTAAAATACAATGCATGCTTTTTATACATTTTATCCTATGGTTGCTTTAGTCCAATAATGTAGTGTACTAGTGTTTAAGTGCATGGACATAATTCACCTTTAAGTAAATTACTGATGACAACTTGTTATGAACCTGATATTAAACTATTCTTCTTGTGAATAGAAAGGTACATGACAGATTTGAGGAAAGTAGATGAAGGTCTGGGGTAAAAAGAATCATGCTGATGCCTAAAGACATGAAACAAAACACAGGAATATTTGAATGAAGAGTTTTGTATTGGAAGAACGTTGCATGATGCAAATAAGCTACATACTTATATAGAGTGAGTTTGTCAGTTTTATCTCCATATCCAATTTGAGTTTTAAAAATATGTATGTATGTATATATATATATACATATATATAAACCCAAATAAGTAGCTTTGCTTTGATTTCAGTCATTGACACTGGACTTTGACCTACTTTCATTGCATACTGGTATGACACAAAGCAATGCATGAACTCTAAATTGTTTGCAGACTTAACTCTGCCGTTTAGTTATAGTCACTGCTCTCTGTACAAAGTTAAAAATACTCTGCCTGTCTAGAAGTCATCAAGTTTAGTAAATGCCTAATAATGGTAGATCAACATTCTGGAAGACATTTTGATACTCCTCCAAGGTGCTTCATCAGTTCATCAATTCTACTGTGAGATACAAGGTGCTGTTGAGATGCTTTCATTTATAGGGTTAGCATGGGAGGTAAGTGGTGCAGATAACCATGCACACATCTATGCTGAAAAAAAATATTCCAACCATACAAAACCAAGTGCAACTAATACCACTAACACTATAAACTTCACAGCAGCATGACTATTTTAGAGTTGAGAAGTGAAATTTAAGACATATACAGAGAATGCTATGACATAATACATGAATATGCGCACTATAGAGGAGTGTCCTAAAGGCACAGTAAATAATCTGACTTTTACAAACAAGTGGAAATTCCAAAATTCTGTGTGCATGGTGCCTGGTGATGTACTGGATTCCCACTTACTGAATATTAATGAATGATGGATTTTGACCTACTTTGATTGCATTTCCTTCCACCTCCCAAAACATACCAGTATATGGACTCTAAATTGCCCCTAGGTGTGAATGAGTGTATAAATGTGTGTGCGCATTGTGCTGTGTGATGGACTGGTGTCATAACCAGTTTCCTGGGATAGGCTCCAGATTCACTGTGATCCTGATCAGAATAAAGCAGCTACTGAAGATGAATAAATGAATGAATCTACTACTATTAATGCTCCTGAGTAAATTGGTTGTGCTGTGTAAAAAAAAAAAATTAACTGCATATTTGTATAGGGTGTCATGCCTGGTCTGGTCATCTTTAATATGTGACCTGATACCGTGGGCTGAGCGTATGGAGGAGTGTGAGAGTAGTGTAATGGAGCCAGGGGCCCCAGGGAGCTCCACCATAGAGCCAGGGTTGAAGAGGCTCTCCTTTGCATACCAGAGCCTCCTGGAGATTCCTTATGATGCCATTCTCAAACAGCGGGACACCCTAGAGGTCCTGGACCTCAGTTATAACCTGCTGGATGAGTATCCTTTAATGTGCACTTCTTTCCATGTGTGTAAATAATTGAATTATATATCAGCCTATAAAACAGGCATTTAAGGCTCTTTAAACTCCAGACATCATAGTATTCTGCACAAGACTGTACATGAATACACACACACACCCACAGTAACGCACACCCACAAACCTTCTGGCATGTGAATTTGCCACATGGTCAACCTCTCTTCACATTTTGCCTTATGTCTTCCCTTTTCCCAAAAGCAATAGCCCTTAACTCAGCCATAAACGGAGCCCAGCTCTTCTGGCGGAGCTGGACAAGCTGAGCACTCTCATCCTGGATGGCAACAACTACAGCACTCATGTCAAATTCCCCTACATGCCAAGTCTCACCACACTGTGGATCAACAAGAACAAAATAAGCAACCTTCCCATCATAGTTGAGGAGATACGCTGCAAGTTCCCCAATATCAAGTAGGCTCCATTTGGCCATGTCTCTTTCTGTATTAACAATAGTTGATTCATCAGAGAATAAGTCTCAGTATCCTTGAGTCTCAGTAAGATGTTGAATATGTTGTTGCTGTCTGCTGTGATTGCAGGATACTTAGTATGATGAACAATGAGGCAGCGCCCAGTTACTTTAATGGAGGCAGTCTGACTCAGTACATTGATTACAGGTAAATAAAACAACCCAAAAATTCCCATATATGAAACATCTAAAACCTTTTAATGGGCTCAACTACATTACCAACTTAATATATATTGGTTTGGTTCAGTGATTTAAAGGTTTTACTCAATAATAAACAGCACAGGACTTCAGATGTGTATATTACTCCATCAAGTGGTCAACATGTATACAGCTATGCTGTTCTGTCCACATTTAACACCAAGTAGATCCTTTTAGTATACTAATAAGAAAATATCAGATTTTAATGAACACAAAAAATATAATAAAATAATATAAAATCTTTTGCATCAGAATCTTTTGCACAGCAGCCCCTTTAAAATATTGAGACCAGAAAATCAGTAGATTTTTGAGAGAAAGTAATTTTTTTTTGATCGACTGCATTTACATGTCTAATTTTAAACTGTACTACTAAAATGTCAAAACTCAGCAGTAATTTCTTTATTTCACTGTTTTTGTTCACTCACATCCTAACCATAATGACATATGTCATTATGACATATACAGTATGTCAATTTAATTTATAACCCATATAAACCACACTTATAAGTGTGGAAGTACACAAAATTACATTTATTTTGAAACTTGTTTTTCTCAAAATCATTTTTGTCCCAAAAAAAAAAAAGATAACCTTCTACATGACATGTATTCATGAGATTTTACATGTGCATTCCTATCCCTATTTAGAAGCTTATTAAAACTTATTAGAGAGGAATTTCCCCAAAACACTGATAACTGTTGGATTAATGATAGAGTTCCTACTGAAAATAGCATAAAACAATTTGGGGGGAAAAACAGCACATGGTATTTTATTGTTTAAACAATAAATAAATTATATTCCAACAAACTGTTCTGTAAAAGTCCTTTTTGTTAAGTACACATTAAAATGGACTAGATTTTTGATTTTGTAATGCATGCAAATTTACACATATTCAATTGAATGCAGCCTCATTTACATGAATTTAATTTGCTTGGAGAAATGTTCCAATAAAAACACAAGAATATCAGCAATCTACATCAGTGTGACATCTACTGTTTTATCAAAATTACCATATTCAGCTGTATTGTCTTGCCTTATGAAATCAAGTATGTTACTTGTGTCAAAAATCAAGTTTCACTTGTCTTGCCTTTGATGAAGCACTTTTGCTTACATCAGCTTTATGTGCTTAAATCTCAGAACGTATTTCTCTCTCAATTGTGAACAGATAATTGAATTTTGTGGTTTGTAGTTATGGTTATTAAACAAAGATTCCTACTGAGTTCAAGCTGATTTGGGTCCATTCTTATTCTCCAGGCAGTATGTTATCAGTCAGATCCCTAGTCTGGAGGTGCTGGATGACACAGAGGTGCAGGAGACAGAGAGAGCACAGGCCAGGAAGACTTACAGGATGCAGAAGAGCAGAGATGGCAGTAAAAGGAGGAAGGAGCTCCATCACTGACGCCTGCTTCGTCCATCTGATCCTACTGAGCTCTACGCCAAGCCTGACCTGTGGTGGTGATATGAACTGACCTGAAATCCAGACTGATACAAATGCATGATAATTGCTATTTTTACACTTGTACCAACTTTCTTTCTTTCTTTTTTTTTTTTAATGAATGTTGAACAATATGAACAAGTACTAGATTGGTTGTCTATGAACTAGAGGTTGTCTATGAACACTATACTTTTCAAGATAAGCTATATTGTTTTGTCCATTAAAAACATTTTAAGCAATATCCTACTCTTTAGGATTTTTGTCCTGTGGACAACAATGAAAACGAAGATGAAGAAATAAGATGAATGAAATAGGCCTACTATATTATTTATTACACTTGCTGTTTTCTCTGCACGTGTTGATTCCTTCATTTAATAAGCAGTTTTTCTTGTACAGTATAACTTTTAATTGGTTCCTGCTACCCAAAACAGGAGTGGAACCTCTGGAGACCTGTGTTTATTTTATTTATAGGTTTCAACTGTTATAAAAACACCTTTTAGGTATAAAACTTGGATCAAATAGGCGTAAAACTAATTACTTTAACCTCACTGACAAAGAGCTGAATCATTACCGTATTACAGCCAGAAAGCGTTGTTTAATACCATTATTCATTGTAGAGTCAAATTTTAAAACATATTTACACATCTATATGCTTGTATTTCTATTACTAGTGTATATATATGAATTACAACTGTCGCGAAATAACACAAGAGAGAATATTAAAGAGAATTTACGAATTGTATTTATTTGAAGTCTGTGGTACTACGTGCATTACGGTAGGAGAGTGGTCTACTGGTTTTTGGTTCAGGTAGTGCTAGTAGCCGAACTGAGTTCCAGAGGTCGGGTAGTGTTTAAAATCGGTAAGTCCTGTGGAATAACATAGCCTCACTTGTGTGGATTTGGGGAAACAACATGTTATATTTTGAAATTAATGTGACCTTTAACAATGCGAGTGCATGCTTCTGTTAGCTAGCTAACCTTAGCGACAGCAGACAGGCCACTGACAGATCCTCATGAGGAGGACGGCAGAGTGAGATCCATGCAGGTACACAGCAGCAGCAGCAAGAAGCTGGTTGTTTGTGCACACTGATGTTTATTTTGCAAATTGCGTTAATGCTAGTCCGTTATGTAGTTTCTGAAGCAGTCTCTGGAAGCCCAGGTTGCTAGCTAGTTGATTTAAGTTGATATCTACCAAACTTTTAATTACATATAACGGAGGAGGTTTATTTGTCAGTAGTCTTACAATGTCATTAATAAGAGCACACATGATTATATATTGATTATATATAGGCTGCTTTTGCAGAATATCTCATTTGTTGCTTGATTATTCTTTATAGTTGATTTATAGTTCCTAGTAATAGAAGGAGAGATTATTTCAAAATAACTACAGCACTATAATTGTGTTTTGGAGTCGATATAATGCATTAAGTCTGTATGAATGTGATCTGGTCTTCTTAACCTTAACCCTAACCATATGCCTATTCATTCATTCATTCATTCATTCATCTTCAGTAATCACTTTATGCTGGTCAGAGTTGCTTAGGATATGGAATCTATCCCGGAAATGGACCCTGGATGGGATGGCAGTCCATCGCAGGACACTTATTTACACCTACTGGCAATTTAGGCTAGCTAATTCACCTCCATGCATGATTTTGGACAGTGGGTGGAAACTACAGAACCTGGAGAAAACCAATATGGACATGAGGAGAACATGTGAAACCCCATACAGATAGTAGCCAGAGCTTAGGATTGAACTGGGGATCCTGGATTTGTGATGTGGCAACTCTACCCACTGCACCACTGGGCTCCCAGTGTATAGGTTTAATACATGCAAAAATGTCTCTCTAAAAATGCATGTTTAAAATCATAAAAATAATCTAAACACAAAAATTGGCCTGAACAGCACAGTGCATTATTATCTGCTAGAGTCTTAACTTTGGAAGCTGTATGTGTGATGGCTTCTCAAACCCTTAGCCTAACTCTAGTCTCATCCCTGAAGGTTTAATATATGCAAAATGGTTCAAAATTGCTGATGAGTCTTTGCAACTATAGGTCTGGACTGCTAGCTTAATTTAACCGCTTTAGCTATGTCACCACAGAAGTGTTCTGCTGGCTGTCCTCTGGCAGTTCATTTAAAAACACTAATGCTAATGTGCTAATGTTTTTTTTGGCAGACCCGGTAACCTATACACATTTTGCATAGGAGCACCACATTTTAACATCAGAGTATGTTGGTACGAGTTATCACTCAAAAATACTCCAAAAGAGCAGATGAGCCAAGCAACACATGAATCTGGAATGACTGACAGTTGCTCAGGTGTTTTAAAGTCTCCGATATTAACTGACAGCCTGGAAGCCCCGCCCCTTCCCCTCATCTTACATTAGTAATCTGTCGTCTCCTCTCAATTTTCCTGCTCGAAAGATCCGCAGATGCAGTGCTCTCACTTTCTGCCAAGGTACATGGAGAATATTTTGAGTTCATTAGTGTTAAATAAAAAACTGAAAAATCTCAGCTGATAATAGTCAAAAACAGTGCATGTATGTATGTATGTATGTATGTATGTATGTACACCACTGTTTTTTATTTGATGAAAGTGATTGATGAAAGGAGAGGAGACTGTGGCTATCAAACTTGTTTACTGACCTGAGTTTGCCAAAGTTGGCTTAAGAGAAATCTGACAAACAGTTTATTTTAGCTGTGTGTTGCTCTGTGGCTGTGGTGGTCAAAGGGTGGTTTTTGTCTTCAATTAAAAAATGGCTCAAAATGGCTCAATTGGCCTACTTTGTCATTGCCACATCTTTTGTGACTTTGAAATGATTTTTCTGATTTTGGAATATACTGGTTAGTTCGCTTGCAGGATAGAGTGAACCGCCCTGCTTTTCTGGTTTCCTGAAGCATTTTCTCAAGCATAGGCTCATTAACTGCAGCAAAAGATATTACTTTGCTACTCACTATACTAGTCATGTCTGTCATTTCCTCTGGGTCAGTGATTTCTCTATTTAACTGCTTGGGTCCAATGAGCATTAGTTTAACCAGTTCTAATCCTCGAACGTGTAAGTTTGAATTAAATATGGGTAAACTAGATCTTATCTCTAATACTGTGTTGTGTTGCAAAAGCTCTAATATCATCGTATGACCTGTCACCTGAGCGCTTCTTCAGTCCCTCCCTCCAGTTTCACAATGATCTTCCATTCAGACTTTCACAATATACACAATCACCTGTCTGTGTTTTTCACTAGACGTCTAATGACAACATGGCTGCTGTAATTCATGTAACGTCAAACACCACAATCCAATATTAGTCACAGTCTTGTTAGCTTTTATGTTTGTGCTTCATAGTTTATGGGAACATGTTTTGGAGATTTAATTTATCGGCTTTGGATCTGCCAGACATGAAGGTTTTGATGCAAACACTAGATTATTCAACAAGTATCCTGGCCTCTATTTAAAGTCCACAATTTCACATTGCCCTTCCTCTGTGGCTTGTCCAATCGCAGATGATGTAATCCTGCTCGTCACGTACCAACCTCTCGAATTTGGCAGTGCCTCAAGTCTTTACTGATAAATAGGGGCATCAGAAGGAGCTAAAATGCTCAAGTCTAAGTGGCAGGTTTGGACGTTTAATTGGGTCTTGTTTAAGACCATGTTTAAAATCAGGTCTTGGGTGTAACCATGTGTTGTGGTTAAATGATGTGCTCTTTATGCATATGTTGTTTCTTAGATAATTATTCTTACTTAATTATATCTTTTTCCCTACATTATCAGGTAACACAAAGGTAGCTTGTGGGTAAGGAGAGAGTCTTCAGCTATGAGTAACCCTTACGCACACATCATTGAGCCTCTGAACTCCCAGAAGCCTGAATGCAAGTTTTTCAATCTCAGAAAGCTTGGAGATCCCCGATATGGTAAGAGAATTGCTGCAGAGTCACTGCATTTTTCCTTTTCCTTTTTTCAAATTTTTTTTTTTTTTTTTTTTTTTTTTTTTTTTTTTTTTTTTTTTTTTACACACCATTTCAGCTAAGCATGATCTTTTGAGTGCTCTAATAGTGACTTTAGTGTTGATGCCATATACTCATTTTTTTGTTAGTTGTAGTCTAATTCCTGTACATTTGTCTTCTAATGTTCTTTTCATGTGGAATTGATGCAACTAGCATACACAGAGGTGATGTGGGGAATGTTTAACCAAAGGTGGACGTAGAACAGCAAATGCTCTCACGTGATAAAACCAGCAACTGCCAATGACTCTTGCCAATGAAACTTGTTGCATGTTATGCCAAACTTTTTTTTTCTTTTTTTTTAACATTTTTTTGATGTGAGTTCTCAACTATATTGTAAAAAGGATTGTTAAAGAAGTTGTAGTTCTGTATTTAATAAAAAAATCCTCGTGTGTGTGTTTTTTTTTGAAGAGTATTTTAAGTCCTTAACATTAATCACATTAAACTGAGGATACCTGTAAACACTCCGATCGGAGCTGGAAAGAGCTATTAATAACATTAATTTATTTTCTGTTTTAAATACAGAACACCTACCTTTCTCCATCCGTGTGCTGCTGGAGTCAGCGGTGAGGAACTGTGATGAGTTTCTGGTAAAGAAGGAAGATGTGGAGCGCATACTCAGCTGGAAGCAGACCCAGACCCAGACGGTGGAGGTGCCCTTCAAGCCTGCCCGCGTCATCCTGCAGGACTTCACGTAGGGTTAATTACACTTTAGCCTTTAACACCGTTGACTCCTTGTCATCTTGGCTTTTCTAAGCTTTTGGCTTAGTTTTCTGTTTTTCTTAAGTGTTTCTTAAGCTATTCATGCTGCTTGTCCCTCCTTATAATATTTATATCAATTGTCCTTCATAAGTCTAAGACTTAATTGGTAAATTAATAACAGACAAAGAACACTGTCTTCTGGTGTGTTTAACAGCTGTAAACAATTTAATTGTATTTTATACGACAGTACTGTTGAATTCTCGATTCTGATTGGCCAGGCGGTGCAGATTAATTTTCTATAATAGCATGGCTCAGACAGCAGTTTGGCTGCAAGGTAAATCGCAGGTTTATATTAATGAGCTCTTTCTAGCATGTTATTGCTCTATGGAAGCAACTTACTCAGATACTTGCATGGCAGGCACTCCATGTGATATGATGAAGATTTCTATCAGAAGAAGTTTCTGTAGCATTTTTGGAAGTAGTCTCCAGTGTCAGCGCTTTGTAACAGTCAGAGGTAAAGCTGTTCCTTTAAGCTTTCCAAAACAGGCGTCTTTAGCACAGAGGGCTTTGTGGTTTCTTGGTAACATGACTTTGGGATGTGCTGTTATAGGAAAAGAAACAGCTTTGTGGTGGCATCGCAACACCCTGCAGCTGATTATTTTCCTACAGCAGCACTCTCCATTGTGTTTTATTCCTTACATGTCATGCTGGCACTATTTAATGTACAAGAAATTCAAAATTCAAAGGTTTATTTGTCACATGCGCTTTTGTATCTGGTACAAAGGTACAGTAAAATGAGATGTCACAGCTCCAAAGACTGTGCGTAACAGTCAGATAGACTATATAGACGATGTAAAATGGGTATAAGGTAAAGGGGAATGCAAGACAACACATGCAACAGCATGCAAAAAAAAAAAAAAACATATGAAAAGGTAGTTATTTGGTGTCTCTAAGTGTTGCTCTGCTATGAGTGTATATCTCTGCTGTTGACAGTGGGGTACCTGCAGTGGTGGATTTTGCTGCAATGCGTGATGCAGTAAAGAAGCTGGGTGGTGATCCTGAGAAGATCAACCCTGTGTGTCCTGCTGACCTAGTCATTGACCATTCTATTCAGGTGGACTTCAACAGGAAGTAAGTTATTTACCATGGTTAGGACTGAAATTACATTTAATCTAATTTATTTCAGAGATATTAAAGTGAGTTTCCTCTGGGTTTATACTCAAGCACCCTGTAGAAAGACCCTTTTAAATGCTCAGATGACTATGGCACAAGCTGCAACACAAATGTACTGTACTTGTTATTGAGTCAAGTTGGCTTTGTGATATGTGTTATTTGTATTAGCTGGGTCTAGGATTAACTGCCTAGGATATGCTTAGGATAAACCTCTAGTGTCAGAATAATATAAAGTTAATTTATCAGATCCAATTATGAGAAATTCTAATTTTCAAGCTCTAACTAAGTGAGCAGAGATTGTAATGAGATTTTACAGGATTGTATGATAGTTAAAAATATATAGGAAAAAAATTCATTCATTTAAAAGTTGTTTACACAAAATGCAGCTCTGTCAGTACCAGTAAATCATTTAAATCTCAGTATTGTATGTTTAATGGGAGGTTTGGGTCTCTGGTATGTTATCTGCAGTGTCAAGCCCAAGTTAAAAAAGCACGTAATCATACTGCACTCACATTGTGAACCTTATACAGCAAGCCTTGCCAAGTTGGACATGTTTTAAAGGGTTACCTTTGACCACACAGATCATGTGGCCCACTCACTGTTCACCTAAATCTGAACTGAATAGATGTTTAAAACTTTTACACAAAAGAGCTTTTACACATTCCCTGGGTAAACATATTATTATAAATTAAACATTTATCATAAATTATTCACATTTGAAGTGTTACTATGTTCGGAGTACATTACTAGAAGCCGCAAAGTATATTTAAAGTTATACCTATATTAGTTCCGCTTTGTTTTAATTAGAAACATTTGTTGATGTGTATGATGTTTATAAGACACCAGTTCCAATCTCACATGGTACATGTTTTTATCAACATGCTCATTTCATGCTCATGCTCACTTTTATTAAAATTCATTCCAGGTCTGACAGTCTTGAGAAAAACCAAGAACTTGAATTTGAAAGAAACAGGGAACGTTTTGAGTTTTTAAAGGTAATCACATGTTTTATTTTAGCTTCATGAGTTGACAGTAAAATACTTGCACACAATTCCTTCCTACATATTTTAACCAGGAGTGATAAGTTTTGCCTTCTTGTCCACAGTGGGGTTCGAAAGCATTCCAGAATATGCGCATCATTCCTCCAGGATCGGGAATAGTGCATCAGGTGAACCTGGAATATCTAGCCCGGGTCGTGTTCCAGCAGGATGGCTACTATTACCCCGACAGCCTGGTGGGCACTGATTCACACACAACCATGATTGATGGCCTGGGAGTGCTGGGCTGGGGTGAGTATTTTACTGAAGGTGCACAGTTGCAGCTCTCATAGAATTACCTAAATATACTCTGTATGGCCAAAGATATGTGGAAACCTAACGATCACACCCATATGTGGTTCCTCCTCAAACGGTTGCCTCAAAGTTGGAAGTATTGTCTAGAATGTCTGTGTATGCCGTAGCATTACAATTTTCCTTCACTGGAACTAAGAGTCCCAAACCTGTTCCAGCATGACAATGCCCCTGTGCACAGAGCATAGTCCTTGAAGACATGGTTTGCCAAGGTTGGAGTGGAAAAACACGAGTGTCCTGCACAGAACTCTGACCTCAACCCCACTGAAAACCTTTGGGATGAACTGGAATGCTGACTGCACCCCAGGCCTCCTCACCCAAAATGAGTGCCTGACCTCACTAACGCTCTGGTGTCTGAATGAGCACAAATCCCCACAGCCACACTCCAAAATCTAGTGGAAAGCCTTCTCAGAAGAGTGGAGGTTATTAAAACAGAATAGGGGGAGTAAATCAGTGGGATGTTCAACAAGCACATATGGGTGTGATGGTCAGGTGTCCACAGTCTTTTGGCCATATAGTGTAGATGTTTAACCTATACAGTTTGGTTATTGCTTGAGAGTTTCTTAACTTTTCTGTGTGCAAATACTTGTTATAGAGAGCAGTGAATTCTAACAAGGTGTACTATCACTATGTCTGAGCAGGTGTGGGAGGTATTGAAGCTGAGGCGGTTATGTTGGGTCAGCCAATCAGTATGGTCCTCCCAGAGGTCATTGGGTACAAACTCAAGGGCATGCCAACCAAGTACATCACTTCCACTGATATTGTCCTAACTGTCACTAAGGTACTCTTTTTTTTTTGTGTGTTCAGAGAGGATAAGAATTTTGGGCTTCATTTATCAGTCTTTTAGTAAAGCTGTGTGTGAATGTTTGCATAAAGTAAACGTTGATTTTCTTCGTGCATGTATATGTTGATGAATGCCAATCACCCATAAATTACCAAGTGCCTGCATGGCACAGCTGATTTGCTGATTTGATGTAGTGACGCCCACAAAACTTCATATAGGTTCAAGTGCACAGACAGTTGTGAGCACAAAACGATTGATCAGGGTAAAGCCCAAAAAAACAAAAGTGGAAGTTATTTTGACTTACTTATATGCCAGTAAAAATATTTAATAATACAGTCCCCTCTGAAAATATTGGAATGGCAAGGCCAATTTGTTTTGGCCTTGCTATACACTGAAGACATTTGGGTTTTAGATCAAAAGATGAATATGAGACGATAGATCAGAATTTAAGCTTTCATTTCCTGATATTTACATTTAGATGTGTTAAACAACTTAGAACATGGCACCTTTGGTGGCAGATCACCCAATTTTTAGGTGAGCAAAAGTACAGGAACACATAGTATTAAAGTAAATAACACTTATTTGGTTATTATATTTGGTTGGATATCCCTTGCTTGCAAAAGCTACATCATGTCATCACATTCTTTGAGTTGTTTGTTTCGGGGGGTTTCTCCCTTCAGTCGCCTCTTTAGGAGGTGAAATTCATGCTCAACTGGGTTAAGGTCTGGTGATCGAATTGGCCAGTCAAAAACCTTCCACCTTTTTCCCCTGATGAAGTCCTTTGTTGTGTTTGCGGTGTTTCTTGGGTCATTGTCATGTTGCATGATGAAGAATGTTTCTGTAGACTGAATTAATTCTGCTGCTACCATCATGAGTTACATCATCCATTAAAAGATTAGTGAGCCTGTTCCCAATGCAGCCATGCAAGCCCAAGCTATGACACTACCTCCACTGTGCTTGACCAGTGAGTTTGTATGTTTTGGATCATGAGCAGATCTTGTCTTTCTCTACACTTTGGCCTTTCCATCACTTTGGTAGAGGGCAATCTTGGTTCCAGAACTTTTCTGGCTCATCTCTGTATTTCTTTGCGAATTCCAGCCTGGCCTTTGGATTCGTACTGCTGATGAGTGGTTTGAATCTTGTGGTATGGCATCTATATTTCTGCCCTCAAAGTCTTCGTGACTTCTTGTCACTGACACGAAGTCAAAAAGACTTAGCGAGCAGAAATATACAGTGTTTATAATGTTTCTGAAATTCAGAAAATATACAATGCTTACAATGTTTCTGTCATCAACTGCTGTTGTTTTCCTTGGCCGACCTGTTCGATGTCTGGTTGTTGGTACCAGTGGTTTCTTTCTTTTTCTGGACATTCCAAATTGTTGTTTGGCTATGCTCAATGCTTGTGTAATGCTTCTGATCGATTTTCCCTCTTTTCTCAGTTTCAGAATGCCTTGCTTTTCCCCAGCTGTCCCTAGACAGCTCTCTGGTCCTCACGTTGGTTTATCGTTTTTAACAACAAATGCAATCTTTATAGATGAAACCCAATTAATTGTTTAAACAGTCAATCTAACAGGGCACACCAGGGCAACAAGAAACACTGGCCAGTCACGTTAGACTATTGTTGATCACTTGAAAATGGGTGGGTTCAAACAAAAGGCGCCATGTTCTAAGTTGTTTAACACAGATGTAAATATCAGCAAATGAAAACTGAAATTCTCATCTATCGTCTCATATTTTTTTTTTTTTTTTTTTTTTTTTTTTTTTTTTTTTTAAGTGTGAAACCCAAATGTATTCAGTGTATAGCAAAAGCAAAACAACTGGCATTGCCGTTCCAATACTTTCGGAGGGGATTGTATGTAATATTGATAATAACAAGCGAGCACTAAATCTTCTCTCAGCTGAGGAATTTGTTTACGGTTTATGGCTGTCCTCCATTTATATGGCAGCACTTCTTTTGTCAAAATCAAATGATTAGTTGTGTTTGTCTTAATTTATGTGTTTGTGTTGGCTTATTTTCTTTATTTTGTTTATATTCTTTAATTAATGCCAATAGTATAAAAAATGACTGGTTATCACAAAATTTTCTTTATAGTATTCTAACTCTCAGTGAACTAGCATGAGGATGTGTTTTTGATAGAGACTCCAAAGCATGTCTATAAGTCGCTCTGGAGAAGGACGTCTGCTAAATGCTGTAAACATAATAATAATGGACAATTTAAACTTGACAGTATGCTCCATTTTTTTCATAAGTGCAGTAATCCAAGCAAACGATATGATTTGAAGTCAATCAAGTTGAGATGTATATTAGTTATGCGTAAATTTACACAGACTCAGGAGCATGAGTAGGATATGTAAATTCAGAAAAATGTTCAAGATTTTCATGAATAGCAAATTTCTTGTGGAAATGCTCATACAAGTATTTAGGCAAAAAATCCATTCCTATCCACCTTGATAAATGAGGCCCATTGTTAGAATATGACTATTCATTTATAAAGTAAACCTGTGGCTTGTGTCTATATCTCTTATTTGTCATAGCATTTGCGTCAAGTTGGTGTGGTAGGGAAGTTTGTGGAGTTCTTTGGGCCTGGTGTGGCTCAGCTTTCTATTGCAGACCGTGCCACTATTGCCAACATGTGCCCAGAGTATGGTGCTACGGCCGCCTTCTTCCCTGTTGACCACATCAGTGTCCAGTATCTCGAGCAGACAGGTAGACTGGCATTGATTTCAGATCATCTATTCAAACATTAAGTGCATTTTTGTGTCAAATTCATACAATATATGGCCAAAGGTTCAGTTCAGTGCCTGACCTCACTAATGCTTGTGTGGCTGAATGGACAAATCCCCCCATTCACAGTCCAAAATCTAGTGGAAAGAAGAATTGATATTGGTTATAACAGCAAAGGGAGGAATAAATCTGGAATGGGATGTTCAGCAATCACATATGGGTGATTGGTCAGGTGTCCACATACTTTTGGCCATATACATTCACAGTTCACTTTATTAGGAACACCTACACATTCATGCAGTTATCTAATTAGCCAATCATGTGGCAGTCCAAAACATCATGCGGATACAGGTCAAGAGCTTCAGTTAATGTTCACCTCAAACATCAGAATGAAGAAAAAGTATCATCTCTGTGACTTTGATCATGGCATGGATATTGGTACCAGATGGGCTGGTTTGAGTTTTTCAGAAACTGCTCATTTCCTGGGATTTTTCACACACAACAGTCTCTAGAGTTTACACAGAATGGTGCGAAAACAACAACAACAAAAAAACATCCTGTGAGCGGAGGGTCTGCAGGCTGAAACACCTAGCTGATGAGAGAGATCAGAGGAGAATGACCACACTGGTCTGCGCTAACGCAAATAATCACTCTTTACAACT
This sequence comes from Pangasius sanitwongsei, assembly GCA_037576675.1. NCBI lineage: Eukaryota > Metazoa > Chordata > Actinopteri > Siluriformes > Pangasiidae > Pangasius > Pangasius sanitwongsei. The sequence continues at coordinate 15,698,488 of CM075006.1, read as the reverse complement.
GTGGTGAGCAGAAAAGCGTCTCAGAATGCACAACACATCGAACCTTGAGGTGGATGAGCTACAACAGCAGAAGACCCCATCAGGTTCCACTCCTGTCAGCCAGGGACAGGAATCTGAGGCTATCATGGGTACAGGCTCATTGAAACTGGACAGTTGAAGATTAGAACAAAAAAATCACCTGATCTTTTTCCAGTCTTCAACTGTGCAGTTTTGGTAAAAAAAAAATAAAAAAAAAAACATTGTTGAAGCTGCTGACCTTTATCTGCATGATTTGTTGCATTGCACTGATGCCACATGATTGGCTGATTAGATAACTGCATGAATGTACAGGTGTTCCTAATAAAGTGGACGGCGAGTGTGGTGTAATTGTTTCTACTTTCTAAGTAAGAGGTGTGCCTGATATGTAATGGCTTTTTGTGTATGATTAGGGCGAGATGCTGAGAAGCTTAGTTACATTACTCAGTACCTGAAAGCAGTTGGCATGTTTAGGGACTACAGCAATCAGGCTGAGGATCCAGAATTTACAAAGGTATACTTGCATACACACACACGCATACACACACACACACACACACACACACACACACACACACACTGTTATGTTGATATTTTGATTAGATTAGGACCAACATACCTGCTGGATATGCTCGAGCAATATAAGCCTAGTAGGACGCTCAGGTCATTAGGAACTAGTCAGTTAGTTAAGCTGAAACTAACTACTAAGGATGGTGAAGCGGCTTTTAGTTTTTATTCTGTTTTTAGATGGAATCAGTTGTCATAGAGCCTCAGAAGTGCCACAACATCAGACATTTTTTGCAATATTTATTTCTGCTCCTTTAAACTGAATTTTAACTTGCTTCTTATTCTGTGTATTTCCCTTAATTTTTATCATTTAGATGTTTTTATTTTTTATTTTATTTATTCTTTTTATTTCTAATGGTCTTTTTCATACTGTTTTATTCTATTCTATGCTTCTTCTATTCTTCTATTCTATTCTTATTCTCTTCATGTAAGGTTGTTGAACTTGATCTCAGCACAGTTGACCCTTGCTGCAGTGGACCGAAGAGGCCACAGGACAAAGTGGCCATTTCGGAAATGAAGCAAGACTTTGAGACTTGTTTAGGAGCCAAGGTACATAATGTTCCATTTCAGTACAAACCACACTGAGCCTTTGGTTTTACCTTAAGTAATGTCTATATGAATCTGTATTTTGACACTCCTATCTGATCTACTTTTCTTTACCTTGAATTTGAAATCAGTTATTTATTAATGTTTTTTGGTTTAGTTAAGATTGCTTGTCTCTGTCTTTTTCTTTCTTTTTTTATTATTATTATTATTATTATTTTTTTTAGCAAGGCTTTAAGGGGTTTCAGGTGCCTCCCGAACGCCATCATGTCAGCGTACCATTCCAATATAACGGGGTGGATTACTCCCTGTCTCATGGCTCTGTGGTTATTGCTGCCATCACCAGCTGCACAAACACCAGCAACCCTTCTGTCATGCTGGGTGCAGGTACGTATACGCTATGTATACGTTAATGTCATTTCTCTGTAACCCAGTGCCATCTTTCTGGTGCGCTAAGTTTTTAGTGCGAATGTGTAATATGGTAATTAAATTAGTATCTCTAAAAAGCTATCTTGCTTATCCGAATAAATGATAAATGCTTTCTGTATCCCCCCACAGGTCTCCTGGCAAAGAAGGCCATCCAGTGTGGCTTAAGTGTGAAGCCTTACATTAAAACCAGCCTGTCTCCTGGTAGTGGAGTGGTCACCTATTATCTGAAGGAAAGTGGTGTAATGGAGTACCTCTCAGAATTAGGGTATGATATCAACAAGTCATGCAATAAATGAGACTAACTTCATATTAGACATAATGTGAAGTAGTTAATGCTATGGAAACGTAGAAACAGGATCAGTACACTGCGAAAAATGACATTTTAGCAAGTTAAAATATCTTGAACATAGACAAAATGATCTAGCATTTCCTATCACAAGATTACAAGAAACCAAATATGAGATTATTAAACCTATTGCTAGACATTTTGAAGTAGCCTTGTTCTATTGGCTAATTTTGCTAATTTTAAGCATTTATTTCTAGAAAAAAGCTAAATTATCTGCCAATAGAATAAGAAGGTTTAAAGCTTAAAATAGTAATATGTCTAGAAATAGGCTTATTAATCTTATATTTGGTTGATTGTAATCTTTTAATAGGAAATAATAGATAAATTTGACTATATTCACTTGGTAAGATGACAGTTTTTGTAATGTAAATATGTTTTGTATTTATTACTAATGCAAGATACACAAGAAGATATGCAATCAGATGTGTAGTTTTTGTGACAGATATAAAACAGGGTGTTTTTTGCACAGTGATCGATCACCAGATTGATCATCTTTTTTTAAGCCTCCACAGAAATGACAGCATTAGAATGTGCATTGATGTGTTTGTCTCTTGTTAGTTTTGAGGTGGTCGGTTATGGCTGCATGACCTGCATAGGAAACAGTGGTCCTCTTCCAGAGCCAGTTGTAGAGGCCATCACTCAGGTAAATATTGAATGTCTTTCCTGTAACTGTGCATGCTGTAAGTCTGGAAGTGTTTATCGAATATCATGCTATGAGAATTTCTCTTCTCAGGGAGATCTGGTAGCCGCAGGTGTACTTTCTGGCAACAGGAACTTCGAAGGTCGTGTACACCCCAACACACGTGCCAACTACTTAGCTTCTCCTCTTCTGGTCATTGCTTATGCAATTGCAGGGACAATAAGGATTGACTTTGAAAAGGAGCCCATTGGTAAGTGAAATCTGAATATGTCCATTGTCTTTTGCATTTTAATATCCAGTTTACTTGCATGAGTCATTTGGTTCAGCAAGTGAAGTTAAGCCAGTAGGTTCTTTTTGGTGTGTGTTGGAATAGCGGTAAACACAGAGGGGAAGAAGATTTTTCTAAGGGACATCTGGCCGACGCGAGAAGAGATCCAGGCTGTGGAAAGGAAGTTTGTTATCCCTGCCATGTTCAAAGAGGTGTATGAGAAAGTGGAGGTTAGTAGTAAACAATGCTTAAGCAGTGTATGACTTGTTCAGTCTGCTCTTAAGTATATAGGCTGTCATCATCAAGTTTTTTTTTCCCCCTCTTTTTTTTAGAAAGTAAATGAGCGCTGGAACTCTCTGAATGCTCCCTCTGACAAGCTCTACACCTGGGACCCTAAGTCCACCTACATCAAGTCTCCACCTTTCTTTGATGGACTGGTAATATAATTTCCTCACTACTATCTACTCACTACTGTCTCAGAGGAACAGCAATTCATAGATTGGTTCCAAGTTTCACACTACACAATTACACTATAAAAGTAAAGAAGCAGTGTAGCTCGTAGAACTAGCAGAAGTGTTTAAAACAATTACAAGACTTGCATTTAGAGCTTGGCCAAATTGTCTGTTTTATATTTTAGACCAAAGAGCTTCCAAAGCCCAAGTCTATTGTAGATGCATATGTGCTTCTCAATTTGGGGGACTCAGTGACCACGGACCACATCTCTCCAGCCGGAAACATTGCTCGTAGCAGTCCTGCTGCTCGCTACCTGACCAGTCGTGGGTGAGACGTTTTTGATATTCACCAGTTGTTCTCTGGAATGTCACTTACCATGTAGTTTTTAAAGATTAGAAACAATCGATTGTTTCCAATCTTTAAAAACTTCATCTCTTCTCCATGTAGACTAACACCTCGAGAGTTTAACTCGTATGGCTCTCGGCGTGGAAACGATGCTGTCATGGCTCGGGGAACGTTTGCAAACATCCGCCTTTTCAACAAGTTCCTCAACAAGCAGGCGCCTTGCACCATCTACCTGCCTACAGGGGACACGGTAGGACATAGGGATCATAGGATCTGACCTCATATGTAACGTGCAACACCAGTATAAAAACACATTTAAAAAAATGCTGCTGTATAAGAGTTTTTCCCAAAGACTTTTATTTCTTGACATTGTGTTTCTTGATTCTTGTGCTACCAAGAATAGTCTTAGCTAACACTACTGATGTGCTAAGAATGTTGTGTCCTATTGCAATGGCCCAAGAGACTACAAGAGTACAGTTGTCTGCAGAGCAATTCTCTCTCTCTCTCTCTCTCTCTCCCCATATTCATTTATATTGTTGTTAGTCACTTCTAGGTATTTCTTTGATTCCATACAGTTGAGTAGTGGGCTTATTCGTCTGCATGCACTCAGTTGTCCCATGATGTACCTATAGTTATTATATAGCCCTGATAATTTAGATACATAATCATTTAATTTAAAAAATCTCTTCCGTCTCTTTTTATGTTTTTCTGACCTGAAAAAAATAAATAACAGGCAGCTCAAAAGTCATGTATAATTTTGACAGAGGAGGAGGACTGGTTTGGGATTTGATGTTCTCAGTGCAATTGCAGTTTGTCTACTATGTAGAAACTAACTAAAAAATTTACAAACTGCTCCTTTAAATGATGTTCCGTGCCACAGCTGGATGTGTATGATGCTGCAGAGAAGTACCAGGAGGCAGGCTATGCACTGCTGGTGCTGGCTGGGAAGGAGTATGGTGCAGGCAGCTCCAGAGACTGGGCTGCCAAAGGACCGTTCCTGCTGGTGAGTGTCATGTACACATTTTACCTAATGTTAACGACTATGAGGTTTCTTGCAGCAATGAATCAAGGATTAGAAGAGGAATAATAAGTGAAGAATTGTCTGCATTTCTTCCTGTGAGTAAAATTGTCCTTGTACAATTGTCTTTTGATGCCCTCAGGGTATCAAAGCTGTACTGGCAGAGAGCTACGAGCGCATCCACCGCAGTAACCTGGTGGGTATGGGAATCATTCCTCTGGAGTATCTGCCTGGAGAAACGGCTGATAGCCTGGGGCTAACTGGCCGAGAGCGCTACACTGTGGTCATCCCTGAACAGCTCACACCCAGAATGATTGTTGACATTAAGGTACATTTTGCTTATACGTTATTTTTGCTGCTCTGTTTTACTCTTTGCGTCAGAACAAGACGCAACTCTTCAGAGGGCCATTCTTATAGATATTTACATGAACAAAAAACTTTCACATCCAGTTTTTCAAAAGACCCAACATTCTCATATATGCTTATGTTAGTGTTTAAGGCAGCCTTTCTCACTTCAATTTACAGCTTGTTCCTGCTCTCCCCACTTAGCAGGATACCGATGCCTATGTAAGGTCATATAGATCACTTTCAGGCCTCCATGTCACCTTGTGCACTATACCGGTTCCATACATCTACAACATTGAGGATTACATGTTATCAAATATGAGTACACATTTCGTGGTTAACATTTTATGGTTACAATATTTCTATACCATCAATTATTTTTATGCAGGGTGGCTTTAATAAAGCACTTCTTTATTTAAATTTTGCAATGCAATTACGCCTCCTCTGTTCTGTTTGCTACACAGTAACTGCATCAGCTAAATAAATATGATAATAAACTTCTTGATTGTGGTCAACATCTAACCTTTGAGGGAGGGAAAAAATCACCTTCTCAAAGAGAGAGTGCTCAGCTGAGAATTCACATCACCTTCATTTCATCAAGGCTAATTATTCACATAAAAAAAAAGGTGCTGCTCAGTCGATTGCGGGGAGAGATGCTGCGTGCAGCCGACTCCAAAGAACAGAGAGAAGTCTAAAGGCTGCTATTTATATAAGCTTAATTACACAGAAGATACGTACACATGGCCCAAGGCCTAGACAGAATGCAAAAAGATATGAGTGCTCACTCTGACTCTATTTCTCCCCCTCTATTTCTCTCTGTCTCTCTCTCTCTTCCAAAATATCAAAGTTCAGAGTTATCTCAGTTCATGAACAGACGTACATGCATTTCCAAATACAGGGCACTAAAGTTTAATAGTCTACAACTGAAATGTTTTCTACTAACGCTAGATGCAGCTGCTACTTTTTCTAAGCATATAAACACACACAGGGTTCTATCCTCGACTGAACTAAAACATAAATCATAAATGGAAATACTCTGTATATGTTAATAAATCAAAAACAATACCCTAGATTCAAATTAATGCTACAGCTTTTCTCTTTGCCTTCATGGCGCTCTCTGCAGTTGGACAATGGAAAGACGTTCCAGGCTAGGATGCGGTTCGACACTGACGTGGAGCTTACCTACTTCCACCATGGCGGCATCCTGAATTACATGATCCGCAAGATGACCGAAAAGTAGAGGTTGTCTCCTCTCCCTCCAGTGCAGCTGACCGTGCACAAGCATAGTCATTTTCTTTCATCTGTCTCTTGTTTTGAATGTGCAAACCTTTAAACTTTGGCCTTGTTTAGGAAGAAGTCATTTTTTGTGAGTCAGAAATGAATTTAAATGTTTATGTTTATAAATTAACATGTCTGTACTGCATATACAACACATATCAGCTTGGAATACATTATAAGAGAGTATTAGAGGTTGGTATTTAAAGTTGGCAGTGGTGGTTGTTATCACTGTATCTGTGAAGGTCAAATGACATCTGGCTAACAGAGTACTTTTATCATCACTGCATATGGTCCGTAATCCTTAATAAGACTTTAATATGTTTAATAATATGTTCTAGCTCCTCATGATCATAAGAGGCGAATCAGAGATGGAGAGAATTTGATTTAATAACTACAGGCACTGGCTGCAGGTGTGTGCAATGTGACCCAATGGTCCAGTTTCTTGTCCTACCTCAGTATTGCCAAACAATTACCTTCACTGTGTCTCTCACAGTCATTGCATTAATTTAAAATTATGATATGACAATAGCTGTAATGTTATTTTACAAGGAAAATATTACCTATCACGAAGACGGTAACAAACATAACTCACTGTGTCCTTATGGTAAAAAACTTTTTCTTGCTATGTAAAATCTTTGTCTATTTAAACTAACTGAAATGATAATGCTGTGATACCCACCAGCTTTGATCTTTACATTCTGTGGCCCATCTTTGCCTTCCAGCCTTCTCAGCCATCAAGTAATACAACACAACGAAAAGGCAGCCAGTGTTTGTGACTAATTTACTGGTAACTAAAATGCAGAAGTTTACTGTTGATGAGAAATCTATCCATATAATATTGTATAAATCATTATATTTCAGTATATTGATTATATTTGTATGCTAACCAAATGATCTAATAGTGTGTGAGATTCCTGTAAGTGCCTATAGTACACTGTGATGCTTATGTAAGTCTGTTTAATGAAGCTCATCATTCCAAACCAGATGTATGTGTACTTTTTTTTTTTTTGCTTGATGAAACAGTTGTGTGAGCCATACAGTAGCCATGCACTTTACTGTAGTTAATGTAAAGCATGTTGTTTTGGAGAAACATGGAATCTAGAGGTTATGACTGAAAATGCTCTATATCATCATAATACAACTTTATTGTATACGTCTTCATGGTTTCTAAACTCTTCTGGAAGCAACCAGTCATATAAATTTTTAAGATCACACTAAAGATGAGGATGTACAATATATGCTGCGCTGAGGAGTTCAACGAATTTTATATTCAAGAAATAATCATGGATAGAAACAGCAATACAGTTTCACTTGACTGTTCTGATGTCATTCCCCTCAGTGTCTCATGATCATGATCTACTCAAATAAAAATCTTTCTTTTTCAGATGACTTATGGTTGTAGTGTTTTAATTTATACTGTACCTAACAAATCTAGAAACAAATGTAATGCCTCCAACATAACAGAAGCAGACACGACTTTTATTTTGAAACAGCGAAGTGACGATCCGTCGGTGGGCGGAGTTTAAGAGACGCATAAACAGGAAGTGTATAGCGGTTGTCTTGGGCTGGAACCCAAAGCGGCTCCTATTCCCTAGATAAGTGCCCTGTCTAGGGTGTGAAATAATGGGTTATACACCATACCTAGTGCATTACATAGCCACATGAGTAGCACTTAGGATTTACCCATGCTGACTAATGATTTTCTGAGACATGTTTAGCCAGGGTTTCGTAAGTTCACTGGCTAAAGTGTAGAAATGCTGAATTAGTGCTCGGAAGCACATTGTAGGTTAGCAGTTAAAGGTGGGAGAAATCTCAGCCATAGTGCAGGCTAGAAATAGCTAGCTGGTTAAAGAAGACAGCAATAGTACCTAACAGTGACTGGTTCACACAGGCGCAGATTGTGGTGTCAGACAGGTGTGTGTCAGTCTGTTACAGAACTGTAGGAATGAATGTTGAAAACTTCAGCCTGAGTGAGAAGCTGGTGGCCGCGTCCTATGTGCGGCAGGGTGTGCAGGCTCGGCGCAGTCATGAGCAACTCATCAGGACTCTGCTAGAGCAGGTACTGAACACATCCACCACGAGATCCTTGTACTTCACGTTTAAAGACGTTAGACGGCACCGCTATAGTAAGCGGGGGCAAGGTGGCTTAGGGGTTAGCACGCCTGATCCGTACCTCCAAGGTTGTGGGTTCGAGTTCCGCCTCTGCCCTGTGTGTATGGAGCTTACCCATTCTCCCTAATCCTCAAAGGCTCTCTCCAGCTTCCTTCCCCCAGTCCAAAAACATGCATTGTAGGCTGACTGGCATTTCCAAATTGTTCAAGTGTGTGATTTTGCCCAGTGATGGGTTGGCACCCTGTCCTGGGTGTCCCCCTGAGGTAGGCCAGGATTCTTGGAGCTCTGTGTAGGATAAGCGATATGGAATGAATATGACAACTTGAGTGAAAAGTGGAATCTTTGAGATATTTACATGAATTTCAGAGTTTCATAGTATTTGGTACTACCCTTTCTTGCTTTAATGACTGTGCACTCGAGTAGGCATGGTCTCCACAAGTTTGTGCAAAAACTGATGATCTTATGATTTTAGATCAAATCCATCAGTGTCGTCTGAGCACATGCTTCAGTAGAAGAGATTAGGCATGAAGAAAATCTGACCTTCTGTACAAAGCAGTTAACCTGGTCAATATCACAAATTTGCTTACATTTAAATAGGGACCTAGAAATAGTGCAGAATCTTGAATATTAAATGTTCAACATGTTCTTCATTCAACATTTACGTTCTTAGCATTAAATATTTCAAAATTCTAAAACCTTCTGTTCCCAATTTCCAATTTTAAATGAAAAAAAAAAAAATCCCAGATTTTCAATGTGGTGTCAGACTTTTGGACCCTGCTGTAGATGCCATCCCTGTGTTCCACTGTCTCTTATATATGAATGAGTAGACAGTGGTGTAAGAATTAGGCAGGTTCTTTATTGCCTTGTGTAAGTTACTGTATATTAGAGTGCTTCAAGGCACTCTCTACAGGCACGAGAACGTAACTACTGAAGCTTTTAAGGTTAAATGGAAAATCAGAATAAGAAGCCAACTTCAGCAGCATGCTTAAAACAACTTTTAATGTACAGGGACTCCATTAAATGATTTTTTTGGCCCTCCAGCCAAGACAGCTTTTATTTCCCACAGTCGCCTTAACCCCCTGTCTACCCAGGGCCCTTAGAATCATTTGTGCCTTCATCCTGTCCTGTAACATTACTGTTTTTTACATTGACCAATGGGACTGCTGGTACAAGTGGCCTAGCAGGGCTAAGCCCACGCCTGACTTGCAAAGATAAAAACATAAATATAAGGTTTCATTTTTTTTTTGCTGTTAACAAATGTCTTAAAGGGGTTTATTTGAATTTTTTTGGGACCAAGCACAACAGCAGCACCAGTGGCTGTTTGGGGCTGATTTCTTTCCAGCCCAGACTGTAGATTCATGCAGCCTATCAGTGACAGTCATGTCAGGTGAGTACACAGAGTGAAACCCACCCTAGATTTGAACTCCATTTGGTCTGGTATTTTTCCACACATCAGTTAAATATCATGAGTAGTGACTGAGAAAGCGCACGTCAAATACAGTCATGGGTGTAATAAACGTGAACAAAGTGGATTATTTACTCTGTTATCCTTTTTTCAAATGCATTCGGATAAAGAGCTAAAAGTAGATAGACTAAGCATATATTTTCCAATCAGAGTACGAAGTACACAAAAGACAGACGACAGAACCATAAATGTAGCCTTTTTTTGTTTGTTTGTTTATTTGTTTGTATGACCAAAAGGGTTAGAGTTTTTCTCTTTGCTATGTTTGAAATTGGAGGAAACAAGTCATGATCCCAGTGTAGCATTACTGAAAAATTACAAATCATGAATACAGCTGCCTATCTGCCCTTACATATGTGTGTGTTATAATTTGTCCCACATCATCCTTATTATGCCATTGATGAGACATCATGATATAATGCATTGCTCAGCCCTAATAGTTTATTGTTGAGCTATTGATAGATTTAGATTTTAGCCCTCCCAGGTAATATCATGCTCATCTGTCACTGTAGACTACTGTAATCGCAGTTCTTCGACTCTACAGTATGATTGTACCTTATTACTTAACTTCTAAATAGGTAAAGTGCTATTTGTGAGATGTTTCCCTGTCTTCCCAGGGCAAATGTCCAGAGGAAGGATGGAGCGAAAGCACCATAGAGCTCTTTCTGAATGAGCTCTCAGTCATGGACAGTAATAATTTCTTGGGGAACTGTGGAGTTGGAGAGAGAGAGGGCCGAGTCGCCTCGGACCTTGTGGCCCGAAGGCATTACAGGTAACTTACATGATTCGTTTGAGTTACGTTGTTAGAAGTGTTGGCCTGGTGAGCAAAAGCACAGTTTTGTGTAAAATGAGCAGGAATGGAAATATCACTTATTGCATTAGTAGTTCAGAGGTTTTCTAGCAAACCAGTCGCCATGCGTTCAGTTTCAACCCAAGAGCTATGTGTGTTTCCCACCGTCTTGAGTAACAGTGAACAGAAATATATAACATATAATTGATAATTTATGAGCTCAGTGGGGAAAAATAATGTATCACACCTGGATACACCCGTCACAAATATTACATTTTTACTGAAAATTAATTGTCGTACAAAGTCGTACAAACTGTGTTTTTATGCCATGTCTATAATATAAGCATAACAGTAGGGTAAAAATGCACATACACCTTAAGAAGATCAGCGAAATATCAGCAAGTAAATAAAATTTCTGTCTTGTAGACTGTAAAAATGGCAAAGGTAAGGCCTGACACAAATAGCTTAAGGCAAGGCACAAGAAGTGAATGGGGTAATTTTTTTTTTAAACTATATATACCACAAGTAATCTTTGCCAGTTGATTGCCAGTAGTCAATCAAGTATATACAAGTACATTTTATTTTGGGGCTTCATCTAATTAGAAATGAATGCATTTGCTTCCTTAGTAAAACAGGAATCTAGTCTTTGGATCTTTGTTCTAGAAACTGACAATTTTTATTCTGAATATAATAAAAAAATATTTTCAGAAATTTATTTGTTTCCACTCTAGTAAGTGTGGTCTATACAGTTTATAAAGAGAATGGACATATGATGATGACATAAATTGACATACATGCAGGGGACAAATTAAAGGAAAAAACATAGATTATCTTAGTAAGAAGGTGTTGGGCCAAAATGAGCCATCAGAACAGCTTCAGTGCACTTTAGCACAGATTCTACACATTTCTGGAACTGTAGTAGCTGGAACACCATTCTTTCAAAAGAAATTCCCTCAGTTGTTTTTTTTCATGAGCACTCTCTGCCACTGTATGCCATAGCATATGCTTTACATCATTTTCATACTCCTCAAACCATTCATGGCATGTGGATATGGACAAAGGTGTTAAAGGGTAAAAGGTGATCACGTGGACAAGTGGACTCTAACCATGCCAGTAAATTGTTTCTCAGACAACAGAACCATGCCAGCAGATTTTCTTTTTCCTTATCACCTGCTGTATATAGCAGGAAACAAGCTTTTCAAGGATAATGACATGATGAGTGCTATATGGGGAGGAGCTAAGCTTTCTAAAGTCGCTCATTTACACATAGTGCAGTAGTCGCGAGGGGCAAAAACAGTGAAATAATCATAGTTCTGCAGAGTATTTTTTTATTAGTAAGTAATTCTTTATTGTCATTGTAACAGTGGATGTATTATTACAGTTTAAGTGAAGATATGTTATAGACGTGAGATATACAATATATATCCAAAAATCTGAAAAAAAAAAAGGTGTGATCAAAAGCTGCATTTCTACCTGTAGTGTCTTGCCTTAAATATATACACCCTATTACTGTAATACACACAAATAGTTTACAGGACAATAGCAATAGTCATCAAATTATAACTCTATTACTGTGTTCCACAACAAAGGATACAGTAGTTACAAATATTTCGTAGATCAAAACCCTCAACCAAGAACAATGATTAAAATGTTGGTGTAACAATTTGAATATATCACTTAATGCTGTGTTTGCCTACATGTTCTTCTATATCTATATGAGAACATATAAATGTCATCTTTAAAAGAAAAAGAACTAGAAAAATGTTGCAGAATAATGTAAAGCTCCATTCATGCTACAAACTTAGAGGAAGCTCATATTCGCATGTCTGTCTTAGATTGATCCATGGCATCGGCCGCTCTGGTGATATCGCTGCTGTTCAGCCGAAGGCCGCTGGCTCCAGTCTCCTCAACAAGATCACCAATTCAGTGGTGCTGGATGTTCTCAGATTCAGCGGTGAATGTCACATGATTACTTGAACACATAGAGAAATTTGCTTTCTTGTGTTAATGGATTTATTGGATGGAGCTGTTTTCTTCACACAGGTGTTAGAAGTGTGTCTTCATGCTTTGTGGTGCCCATGGCAACTGGAATGAGCTTGACGTTGTGTTTCCTGACACTTCGACACAGGAGGCCGTCAGCACGCTACATTCTTTGGCCTCGCATTGACCAGAAGTCCTGTATCAAATCCATGGTCACTGCTGGTATGACACTGACATCTGGAGTATGACATTAAAAATAATTAAACTAATTCATTAAAGAAAAGCCAATCAGACAGTCCATTCAAAATTATAGTTTATTTACAGGTAGACAAGTTGAGTTAGCTACTTCCTGCCATATTTAGAAACTCCTTTATGATTTTTTTTTTTTTTTTTGATTGATAGTGTGTACAAAAAATGCTTCCCTGCATAGTCAGCGTTGGTCACTTATGGTGGAGAAATGCCTGTAAAGACAACAGAATATTTATTTTATGTCAAATATGATATGAAATACCTGTATTGTCTGGTCTAAATATGAGCAGGGTTTGAGCCAGTGGTCATTGAGAATGTTCTGGAAGGAGATGAGTTGAGGACAGACCTGGAGGCTGTGGAGAAGAAGATCGAGGAACTTGGAGCCGAGAATATCCTCTGTGTTCATTCCACTACTTCCTGTTTTGCTCCTCGCGTCCCTGACAGGTAAGTCAACTGGCCTGTTATGGTCTGTCATATAATATAATATCATATATATATATGGTCTGACATATAATTTGAAAAACCTTAAATGGAATGGAATGAAAAGGCACACATAATGAAAAGTTTTGCAGACAGCTATATTTAAGGTTACAAACCAGGAAGGGCAAAGGCTATCACGTGCTTCCTCTGAGGCACGTGAAGCCAGCCGACCGCATCATTTTGAACACATGCACCATTGGGGGCGACGTAACACACTCAGGGGAAAGTGCTATCTACCCACTTCTGCATGCATGAGCTCACAGACGCCCATGATTGGCTAGTGCCCACCCCACCCTGAGAACATCTCCAATTTTGCGTTCTTGGACCCCGGCCATGCATGGCTGTGGCATCGTCTTGTGATCTCCGGATGATACTCTGGATGGCGAACACTTTTCTGTTGTGCCACTTGGGTGCCCTATATATATAAGTTTTAAGAAATAACCTGTCTAGAATTGAGATAAATACATAATAGAAATGCAGATCACTTTTATGCCTCTTATTGTACAGGTTGGAAGAGCTCGCTGTTATGTGTGCCAAATATAACATCCCTCATATAGTCAACAATGCCTATGGAGTGCAGTCGTCTAAATGCATGCACCTCATACAACAGGTAAAGCGCACATGCTTCTCTAACTATTACGTTTTGTCTTGCTTAGATTAAGCTGTTCAGACATGTGAGCTAATAGAGTGTATTTACAGGGTGCACGAGTGGGCAGAATTGATGCCTTTGTTCAAAGCTTGGACAAAAATTTCATGGTTCCTGTTGGAGGTGCTATTATTGCAGGCTTTGATGAGGACTTCATTAAAGAGATCAGTAAAATGTACCCTGGTTAGTGTGTGAATCACTCCCCATTTGTCTCTGTGAATGTGTTTTGTAAGTGACACTCAATTTGAACACTTTATCAACATTTCAGTTCATTAAACTGAAATGTTGTAAAGAGTCCATTTCAGTTTATTTGCTATTTAGTTGATTTTCTGCAAATGCACAGTGCACCACTTCTGAAGTCATAGTTGTTAGACTTGAGATATTATTTCTCTCTGCATGTTTTTTTTGTCTCAAACTATCCTTCCGTACTTGCATCTTTCCCACCCTCCTACTGCAGTGTGAATACCAAATGCTGTAATATTGATTGTGCACTCCTTTAGTTCAGGACAGATTTTTACTATGCTGAGTATTCCATATCCTGTACAGTTCCTACTGGACTAGTTTTAACAGACACATGTTCTTTTCTATCAGTTTCTGTTAGCACAGATATTTTATAAATATGAAAAATAATAATTACACACCTATACCTTTATTATTATCAGTTTTTTTGCCCTTGCCTGAATTTATCTTGATTTATTGCTCTCCAACAGGTCGTGCATCAGCTTCCCCATCTCTGGACGTGCTTATCACTCTGCTCAGCCTCGGGGCCAGTGGCTATAAGAAACTCCTGTCTGAGAGAAAGGTAAACCGCCAACACACCGCACTGATACATTCAATGCCCAATATGATGGAATGTTCCATTCTGTGCAGCACCTGCTAACATTAACAAATGAGAGCCAGTAGGAAATATTGATTGAGGGGGAGCTGAGGCTTTTCCAAACGAAAAGGCTGTGGTAGTTGTGTACAGCTGTGCAGTGTTTTAGTGCACCAGCCACCTGCATGTAATGAAGCGTTTGTGGATAAATGGCCATGTCACAGAGGAATAGCTGCAATAATTCTTCTCCAGGCTTCAAAAAAGGAGCAAAGGAAAATTATATTAACGTCATATGATACAGCACATACTGTATTTACATATGTACATTTTTCTGTATCTGGATATGAGAAAATGATCATAAACCAACAAACTAATAGAAAAAAGTACACTAGAACAGTATCCAATTTTTACAGTATAAATTATGTACAAATATATATATATATATATATGTGTGTGTGTGTATATAAAAAAGAACGTATATATACCCACACAGAAACCATAAAGATGTTTTTCTTTGGATAGCCTGAAATTGCTAAGACCAGTTTATTTTCAAATCTCTGTCATTGAACAGTTAATAACTGTTCGATGCTGTAGACTCTAAGTTAAAACTATGATGAATTCTGAATGATTTTGATGCTCATCCTCATAAGTTGCTCATAAGCTCATAAGTTCCTCATTTTGATTATGTAGTATGCAGTTATAGAAAGGAAATTATTTATAATAACACTATATGGTATCACCCAGATGAGGATGGGTTTCATTTCAAGTCTGGTTCCTCTCAAGAACTCCTTTCTTCATGTCGTCTCAGGGAGTTTTAACTTGCCATCGTTACCTCTGGCTTGCTCATTAGGGATAAATTTATAAATTTAAATTTTATATCTGGAATTTATCTATTTTTGTAAAGCTGCTTTGTGACAATGTCCATTGTTAAAAGCGCTATACAAATAAAATTGAATTGCATTGAAATGTGTGATTAAGGCTGCTAAGTTTATAAAGCCAATATAATTTTTTATGTCAAATGTAGCACGCAGACTCTGGACACTGAGCAAAGTTATATTTGTGGAGACACAAGTTTTCTGCAGCAACCTGAAAGTATACAGTATATTGTATATAGTTTTCAGAAGAAGGAGCCTTTTATTTGTCACATATACATTACAGCACTTTTCTTTGCATATCCCAGCTTGTTAGGAAGCTGGGGTCAGAGCGCAGGGTCCGCCGTGATACAGCGCCCCTGGAGCAGAGAGGATTAAGGGCCTTGCTCAAGGGCCCAACAGTGGCAACTTGGCACTGCTGGGGTTTGAACCCCCCAACCTTCTGATCAGTAACCCAGAGCCTTAACCACTGAGTCACACCTTTTTTTTTTTTTTTTTTTCCCTTCTTTCCTGCACTTTATTATTTTTAAATTTGCACTGCACTGAAGTGAGATGCTTTCAATCTCATTGTGAGTATGTTTAATGTAAATTGTACATATGAATAGTGACAATAAAAGGCATTCATTCATTCATGAGTCACACCTATGTGGTGTGTTTTTATATAGGTTCCATCCTAGGGGGCTTTAACTTTTGTGATACATGACATTCTTGTCTTTGCATATTCTTGTGTCTGCACCATTTACCATGGTACAGAACTCCTCCAAGTCTCATGCCATTGCTTGGCTCAAAAACATATTTACAATCATGTCATGTTAGCCATAAGAGACTGGGGACTTAGTCAGGCTGGGGAAAAAAATCAAGTTTCTACCCATTCTGTAAAATTGTGTATTTCCAAATAACAAGCATGCAGTTGACTAGATACATTTGTTTCTACTTTCCTTTTTCTTCCGTGATTTAATGAAAAAAAATGAAATAAAAGATAATGTTGTTTGCGTACTTTTTTTTTTTTTTTTTTTTAATTTTGCCCTTAGAGGTAGGAGGTTTGAAACAGATTTTATAGCCAATGCATTTTGATTTGGACAGTTTCTATTGGTCTATTTATCAAGAAACAAAATATAAATGTCAGCTGTCATTTTAAAGGTTGTGAAATATAAATAACTAAAGCATTTTTTTGTTTATGACCTCAAAACTCTATGAATATAATGAAAGTTGTTTTGAATTATAAACCTAATGCTGTTATTAGCGCATTTCACCATGTAAAGAAGTTTCAATGGCAGCATCTTCAGGACAAAAACAAACCTAAAAAAAAAGAAACAGCCCTTTGTTTACTATGCTCACACAGCACTTATTATCATGTGCGGCTGCATAGTCTCATTTTGTCCTCTGTAATAGTGTTGAACTGTAATATCACCAGCACTGCTATTCATAGTACACTACTGCCATTAAAACATGAAGAGAGCTAATGGGATGCTAATAAAGGCATGTAGAGGAAGACAGGAAAAGAGAAAAAGAGGGAGGGAGAGAGAGGAGGACAGCAGGAGTGAGGAATAGAGAAGCAGATGGAGGGTGTAGGCCAGCAGATGGAAAATTGCAACATGAGCAGTAAACAGTGTGTGCAGCAAAATGGCTGATCATTGTGGGGCTATTTATAACTGTGATTTTGCACTGCCTGAAGGAGCTGTACACCCACCTGGCTCAGGAGCTGAAGACACTGGCTGAAAGGCATGGAGAGAGACTGCTGCACACACCACATAATCCCATGTCACTGGGTGAGACACACACACATTGATATAAATCACATTACCTTAAACTCTCACTCGATAAGGCCAATAGATTGCATCATAGTACGTAAGCAAGTCAAGTATAAACACAGTGCTGTCAGATATTTCTCCTATCCTTCACATAGTCCTTTCTGAGTTTGTTTTAAAATTCACGACCAGTGCTCTTTTTAGGAATCAGTAGAATATAATCATTGCCATCAGATCGGTTTGTCAGTTATTGTTGTTGAACAAAAATTCTGTATGGTGAGGACATCTTAATTCAAACAACAGACCAGGTACACACAGACACACAACATGTATTGTGACAATGACAGGACAGGCCAAGGTGTGGTGACCTGTACGTCACCACAGCTTTAACAGCATTAACTCAAAATAAAAGGATAGGTCATTACTGAACATCACCTGCTCATTCTTTTTATTCTTATTAATAAGATTTTATTCTTGCTTATTTTTAATTCAGGTTATTCACATTTTCTGAGTTGCTGTCTAAAAACTGCAGACTCGCAGGCCAAAGTAAAAAGAGTTTAAGTTGGATATCACTAGGAGAATTTCTTATATGAAAGTGTAAAATATGAAGCAGTCATCATTTTAAGTCTGCAGCAACACACCAGCACACACTGCTTCATTTATTTCCCTATGAAAGTTATTGTATGTCATTTAAGTTAGTGAACTGACTATAAATCCATTTTTGTACTACAAGCTTTTGTCACTTTGTCCTCCTCAGCTATGTCCCTGGATGCTCTTCAGGCTAACTGTGATAAAGCCGTTACCCAGCTGGGCTCTATGCTCTTCACCAGACAGGTGTCGGGAGCAAGGTGAGCTTCTTCTGCCTAATCAGCAGTCCTGACAAAAATATGCTGAATATTTTCATGCCCAGTGTAGTCAGCCTTTTATCTCAAATAAAGTATTCCTATATTATACACTGTACACTATATTATGCACTATATTATATGCTACACCGGTCAGCCATAACACTAAAACCATCTGCCTAATTGTGTAGGCAAAACAGCTCTGACCCGTTGAGGCAAGGACTCCACAAGACCTCTGTAGGTGTGCTGTGGTATCTGGCACCAAGATGTTAGCAGCACATGCTTTAAGTCCTGTAAGTTGCGAGGTGGGGCCTCCATGGATCGGACTTGTTTGTCCACCACATCCCACAGATGTTCGATTAGATTGAAATCTGGGGAATCTGGAGGCCAAGTCAACACCTTGAACTCTTTGTCATGTTTCTCAAACCATTCCTGAACAATTGCTGCAGTGTGGCAGGGAACATTATCCTGCTGAAAGGGAATACTGGCATTAGGGAATACCGTTGCCATGAAGGGGTGTACTTGGTCTGCAACAATGTTTAGGTAGGTGGTACGTGTCAAAGTAACATCCACATGAATGCCAGGACCCAAGTCTTGACGTCTTCTCATAGTGCATCCTGGTGCCATCTCTTCCCCAGGTAAGCGATGCACACACACACGGTCATCCACATAAAAACATGAAAACATGATTCATCAGACCAGGCCACCTTCTTCTTGCTTCATGGTCCAGTTCTGATGGTCATGTGCCCATTGTAGGTGCTTTCAGCAGTGGACAGGGGTCAGCATGGGCACTCTGACCAGTCTGTGGCTACACAGACAAATATGCAGCAGCTGCAATGCACTGTGTGTTCTGACACCTTTCTATCATAGCCAGCATGAACTTTTTCAGCACTTTGTGCTACAGTAGCTCTTCTGTGGGATTGGACCAGACAGGCTAGCCTTCACTCCCCACACACCTCAGTGAGCCTTGGGCGCCCAATGACCCTGTCGCCAGTTCACCGGTTGTCCTTCCTTGGACCACTTTTGGTAGGTACTAACCACTGCATACCAGGAACACCCCACAAGACCTGTCGTTTTGAAGATGCTCTGACCCAGTCGTCTAGCCATCACAATTTGGCCCTTGTCAAAATCACTCAGATCTTTATCCTTGCCCATTTTTCCTGCTTCCAACACATCAACTTTGAGAACTGACTGTTAATATATCCCACCCCTTGACAGGTTCCATTGTAATGAGATAATCAGTGTTATTCACTTCACCTGTCTGTGGTTTTAATGTTTTGGCTGATTGGTGTATATCCCTATATTATCCTAATGACACACTTGTTTTTGTGCCCAAATGTGTTGCTCTTGAATTGATTATTAATGATTCAACATTCTTCATTCTTCATTTATATCAACCCTTTACACTTCCATCTTTTTATTTAAGTCCATTCATTCATTTTAACATACTCTATTATTTAGTACTAATGCTATAGTATTATATAGTACTAGTATAATATATAATACTATATAGTATCTCTACAGTGAAACTAATAGGAAAAGGTATGCAGTTATGTAAGTGAGCAATGTCAGTAGGTCCTGGGAGATTAAAGGGTTAAATTTCCAAAGGTGTTTTCCATATTACATTTTCCCACAGTAAGAACCAATTTCAGTTCACTGTGGATATAGAATGGATAAACTGCTGAATTGCCTATTAATGTGAGGGTTAGTTTAATATTAATGAGGGGATTTAGTACTGCTGCCCAGTTTCTTAACTGGAAGCGGAGCTCTCTTTCTTATGTCTTTCCCTGCAGCAGTGATGGAGATACATAAATATTTTACATGTTATCATCAATAACTAACTCAAGCAATTGCTGCTGTGTCTTTAAGTTTGTACACCTCTAATGTCTTCTATTACCACTTTTTATGTTTTCAAAAATTGCCCCTCTTTGTCCATATAAATGATTTATTTTTCTTTTTTATCTATACAAGAGTTTTTTTTACATTGCAACTAATCTAATAAATTTAAGTAAGTTTTTTTCTCTGTGTAAAATAAATCAGTTTCATTATAGATAATAGTACATTGCATGCAAACAACTTTAAACCAAATTATAAATTTAGAATCAAATTAAAAATGACCAGATGTACACTGAAAGTGGGACTCCGGTCAATATTTTAGATCTACTGAAAAGCATAAAGCGAAAGAGAGTAACTTCTAACTGCATGTCCACAGTGTTCTCCAGTTGTCTAATGGGTTTCAGCGTACATAGTCAAGACCTTTTCTATTGATTTTTCTGTTTCACTGAGCTGATGGAAACATGGTCTAACACGCTTTTAGTGGACTTCTAATAGATATACTAATGTGTTCAGGGCTGTGTTAGTAATGATTGTCTCAGAGTTTATTTAGAGTCATTAAATGAGTGAATTTTCAAAGCTGTACAACTAATTAGAATATAATTCGAATATATCTTATTCTATTTTGAATAATAAACTGTTTAATAAATGTACCTAAACCTGTCTGTAGATATCAGTATAATGCACAGAAGCACCTAAAACTTTAGCCTTATCAAAAAATTTATGTTATGAATATGCAAATTGGGAATGCCTCCACCCACTTCCTCTGGGTGCTGCATGGCTGCATTTGCATATTAGAATGCGGTAGGCTGTTATATTATATGGTACAATAACTAGTCTCACATTCCATATTAAATCAGCTTTTCAGCTCCCCCTGTTTCTTATAGCAATGTGGCAAACTTGCATTAGTGACAGTTTACACACTTTGACCAGTCCATTCACTCAAGTTAATTCATTCAAAAGGACTCAATCATAAAACATTTCAGTTTATATTTACAGCATTTTGCAGGTGCCCTTGACCAGAGTGACTTATAGAAGTGGTTTGTAGCCTCTGTCAAAAACATTTTCATGCTAGTGCATGAGGTCAGCGACTGAAAATACCATTGCGCTAAAACCCTGTTGGGGGAGGTCAATACAGCATGAAAGGGGAACACAAGATAAAGTTTTCTTTTTTTAGAAATGTTAATACAGTTGCTTGGTGAGAGGTGGTTTTTTAGTCTTCATTTGAAAACAGCCAGTGACTCAGTAGCATCGGGGTGGTGTGGGAGAACTTGGGCAGGTTGAAAACAAGTCTTTCAGCTCTATTCTGCTTCAGTTGCAAGGGTAGGATAGATGCTAGGGATGCCAGATCCTCCTAATGTTATAAAGGAGAAACCTGTATGACTGTCAGGTTGGCAATGTTACACAAGAAGAATAGTTAGTTGTCCAGAACTACTCCAAGATTGTGTGCAGTGTCAGATGGTGTGATCTGAGAGTTGCCCAGGAAGATCACAAGATCTTGACATAGGGATGCATCTCCAGGGATGTATTGCAGCTCAGTTTTGCTGGCATTTAGTTTCAGCTGATGAGCTGCCATACACAATGAGCTGTCCATATTTAATTTACTCTGATAATCAGAGTCCCAACTTAATTTAAATGAAGGTCACTGCACTGTGAAATACTGTATTTTTTCATCCAGCTTTTCAGAGTAGCTAGTACCGCAAATGTCCTAAAATAGCTATAAGAGCATAAAAGTTCAATTTGACTAGAATGTCTATCCAGCTTGGTCATTGCTGTAGTCATTTTAATTGCAAATGCTAACTCAATGGTTAAGAGTCTGAGCTACTGGTGAAAAGATATATGTTTGGACTAGCAGAGAGCGGCTGTTAGGATCTTGAGCAAGGTCCTTAATCCTCAAAAAATTCTGCCAAATAAATAAGTATGCTGTAAATATATTTGCTTTTCATTTTCAGGAAAATTCCTTCTACCCTGTTCCTTTTGCAAATTGATTTCACAATCACATTTTGACATTCATTCAAAAGAGTGGCAGAGGAAGTGTCTTAATAGATTATAAAATTGTTCCTAAATTAGTTTCCACTCTATTGTTTCAGGGTCGTGCCACTGGGCATTGAACAAACTGTGAGCGGACACACATTTCATGGCTTCATGTCACATTCGGATGCCTACCCATGCCCATACCTTAATGCTGCTTCTGCTATTGGCATCACCAAAAGAGACGTGGAGCTTTCCATCAAAAGGCTGGACAAATGTCTCAAGGCTCTTAAGAAAGACACAAAGGGAGAGAAGTGTGAGTCAGTATCATCGCCTTCAGGTCCCGATGACCAAACTGTTCCCTGAACCAAATACTGCCTTTAAAAAGGTTTTTTTGTGAGATCTGTCTGTATTGCACTTCTCTGGACAAAGCTCAGTAAAAGAGCCAATTAAGGTTCCTGTTTTGTAATGAAAATGGAAAGTAGCTTTAAAAAGTGTCATCTGCTGAGATTTTTTAGTTGCTGCTCTAGTCTAGCAAGCCAAAAATAATTTGGTCTAGAATATGACTGATGACATTTATTAATAAAACTATTTCATTGAATCCCTTTAAATAGTCAGCATGGTTACTATTTACCATGGTAAGTAGAATGTCTGCTAGGGGTGACAACAATATCATATTATGATACTTGAAGACCTTTCTATGATATACGATATGTATAAGGATATGCATCATGGAAAGGTGAGAATTTGCTCAATGGGAACTAAACCAGTCTTAATGCCAGTGCAATTCATTAACCCTATTACTGGTAAGACTGATACTTACCCAGCTATATTCACACACCCAGCTGGTATTACTAATCCACATCTGCAGTAGATGAAGGTTATAAGAAGGGGGCTAGTAGTGAAATGTATGCTTGCTCCCTAGGCTGTGGATCAGTAGCACTGGATATAAAACAGTGTGCTACTGCCAAGGAAAAGAACCCATTTAGAATACAAATGGGAAGCCTACAGGGGAACAGATGTGAGGTTATGAAGCCTATACCTGATTATGTAGAAGAATTGAATAGAAGCCACAAGAACGGAAATGCACAATCACCTTTACTAATCCACTTACACTGTGTAAGAGTGCATGTGCTCTCAAGAGGGGACGTTTAGTAGTAGACATTTAAAATAGCCAGTTTTTTTTTTTTTTTAGAATTTAGAATTAAAAATGCAATGGAGAATTCAGGTTTGTTTAGAAGGGCACATTATGCAATCTATGCTACAAAATTTAACTCTTTTTACCAGAGGCCAAAAAATGGAATTTCCATCTGTATTATGGATGCCCATGTGCAGCATTGAATTTATTTATGATGTCACACTCCAAAGTAGTTGTTCATGGCTCATATGAAAGTAGACACTCAGGGCTGTAAGAATTTGCAGTTTTAAATAAGTATTTCTTTTTTAACACACCCCTCCCCTTTCCCATCGCCCTGTTCACCGACAACTAAACAGAGTCACGATACTCTACACACAGAAACCCAACAGTGTCCTGACTAATCTTATAACAGACTTGCAGTGATCAAATAATTCGAAAATGTCCGATAATGTCCGATAAGTGGACTTGCCTAAGTTCATTACCTGGTACACAGCAACTGATCGCATTACAATGTTGTCTCTTTTTTCTGTTTCACTGCATTACACATACAATGGATAGGACACCAGTCCAGTTGAGAGCACCAGGCACACACACATTCACACCTGCAGGCAATGTAGCATAACAAGTCCACCTATCGTCATGTTTTTGGGAAGTGGGAAGGAAGCTGGAGTACCTGGAGAATACCCACATGGACACGGTGAGACAGTAACCCAAGCTCAGGATCGAAGCAGGGACCTTGCAGCTGTGAAGCAGTAATACTAACCACTGTGCAATTGTGTCACCCTAAAGGTATCTTTTCTTTTTTTTTTTTTGTAGTGAACTACAGGCATTTATGTATACCTAGATTACTAAGCTAACTTTCTCAGTTTCCAAACCCCACACTGATGCTGAGATCTTTGGTTTGTCTCTCTGAGGGAGCTAATAAAGATTCTACAGTATGTTAAGCTCTATAACAAAAATGTTTCCCTTTCAGAGGTTTCCTAGCAAAAACCCTTGCTTAAAACTCTTAACTATCCAAAGAACCACTACAGAACCTTTATTGCTAAGTGTTTAAGCCTTATTGTGCAACTACAGGGTGTACAAGAAGTCAGAAACAAGTGGGTTTTAAACTGTATATACGTGACTTCATATTTATTATTTATTTACTAAACTCTTATATTTTTATTTATTTATTTATTTATTTATTTAACAGGTACAAATGGCATTAATATTGGATGAGAGGGTAGAGATAGTGCTACTTGGTACTTCGTGTTACTCCTGACTTTTTGGACACTCTGTACATTTGGTTGTGTAGTGGAAGTGAGCACCTCTGCAAGATTCCTATGAGTTTAGGAAGTTAAACCAACATTCCATTGTTTTTCATCATTCTCAGTATAAGGAAAAACAAGTTCTAGATGTAGTGTAAGTATTGTAGAAGTTTTGTATTTATTGGTTGAGCTGAGGGGATGTGCAGCATCTGTTTCTAGCTACAAGGTGTTGAGTCAGCCTGTTCCCAGCACTGGATAATGGTTTTTATGTTCAGTGCAGCAACATTGCCATTAATAATACATGGAAGATGATCTGAAACCATCTCTTTTGCTTACTCTCCTCTCCCACCTTTGTTCCACTTTTTACTTTTAAGTATATATTTTTTTCTTTCTGACTTGCTTTATCTTTGCCGCTGCAGTGCCAGAATTGTCTCTCCCTCTCTGTCTCTCTCTCTGCTGAGTCAACAGTTTATTCATTTCCACTCTATCTGTACACACTTTATTTCCCTTCTCACTCTTTGCTCTATAGCCTGCTGCTGATTTTGCACCATAGCATTTTGTACAGAGTGGCTAAGGGCCAGACATAAACTTGTGCTTGATGATTATGTAATACTGATCAGTCTCACTGCAGTGCTGAAGTCTTATGATGGCATCAGTACTGATTTCACTGGGGAAACTGTGAATCCCAGTACTTGCTGTGGCTTTACATTTATTAATTACAATTTATTAGTGGTCACAGCATGTGGATCAAATCATCAGTGGATTGACAGTAAGAATATTCAGTCTCTCTCTGAGGTGCTGATCTGCAGTTTACATGTGGTTGTAATAACATATTGCCTTCTTCTGTACCCCAAAATAACCAGGTGGACTTTGTTAAGAGATTTAGCATACCTAAACATAAATGTGGTGTGTGTGTTATTATGACCAAATAAAAGATTTGTCTTTTTTATTAATCTTGTTTGGCTTTTCCTGAAGCATTGCAGTAAACAATCATTGTTGTTTACAGTCGTGGCCTAATGGTCCGAGAGTCGGACTTGTAACCCGAAGGTGAACCTGAAGGTCGTGGGTTCGATTCTCGGATCCGGCAGGGATTGTAGGTGGGGGGAGTGAATGACCAGCGCTCTCTGCCACCCTCAATACCATGACTGAGGTGAGAC
>CM075006.1:15650916-15663398 GCA_037576675.1 Pangasius sanitwongsei | reverse complement strand
GGGTGCAAGTGTTGAGGATGCAGAAGATAGGGATAGGTGGAGAGTGATGATTCGCTGTGGCGACCCCTGAAGGGAAATATGCCCTATTTGCAGGACACTTGCAAAGTCCTCGACTATAGCTGCTGTAGTAAGGAATTCATGTCACTGATCAGGCTGTCCATGGCAGTATAAAAAACTGAATTTCTGAATACTACATCAGCTTTCTCCTGAGCTCATCATGGAATCTCTTTCTTTTACGGTGGCGTCCATGTTCTTTGGAAAATGTAGGTTCAATCTCCATCTGATATGCCACCAGTGAAGCTTCAGAAAGCAGGATGTCCCATTTCTCTCTAATAGCCAGCATCTCTTCCTTTAGAGCCTCAATGTTTTTTGCCTGTACATCCAGTGAAATCTTTCCAGATTGGAAGACTAGGTTACGGTCTTCAATGTGTTGCAGTACTTTGCACCAAACTGTAAGAAGTACAATGGCTTCAAAAGACATCAAGTACTTTTTAAGACCACTGGCTTGTGATTTAGCCTCACTGGTGAGATTGCAACTTAAAAGTATGCTCTCAAGGGCCTCTATTACAGATGGCAGTTGTTCTGCATTTGGTCTAACAGCATCTATCCGTGCATTCCAACGGGTATCTGACAGCCTATGCAAGGAGCAACCAGTCTTCTCTCTCAAAATGGCCCAACGTTCAGGGCTAGCACTGAAATACTCCTTTGATTTTGCCTGACATATTTGCACTGTTGTCATAACCCTGGCCCCTGCAATCTGCTATATCTATGCCATGATCTTGCAGAACATTCTCAATCATATCTGCCATTTCTTTCCCTGTCTTTCTGCATAAGTCCTTACATTGAGTAAACCGTTCGGTAATTTCCCAGTCATTGTTTACGGCATCATGCTTGACGTACCTCAGAAGTAACACATTCTGCTCTGTGTGGGAAAGGTCTGGAGTTGCATCACAGATAATTGAGAAATATATTGCGTCTTCCTTTTTCTTAAGGATTGTCTTTAAAACTCTCTTCCCACAAATATCAATGAATTCATTTTGAATATCAGAACTCAGGTAATGTGTCAGCCTTGTTCCTGTCTTTTTCTAATTTTATCCAAGTGTTCTTTAAGGAGTGGATCATAATGTGACAAAATTCAACTGTGCCAAGGAAATTTCCATTATGCACATCATCCAGGTTTTTAGTTTTACCACGAAAAGGCAGGTTTCGAGATGCCAAATGTACATCACATCCTGTCATTACTGAGTGCTGTAGGTTTTTCTATTTAAAATAGCAAGTTCTGTGGACTTTGTTGCTTTCATGATTTGGAAGCTTGTCATACATCCTGCGCCATGATACTTCAGACATCTTGTATCTTTCTCTAATTGCTTAGAGCACTCTGGGAACCTCTTTTCAGTTCATTTGAGAAAAGCAAGCATGGAATACAGTATAAACCATTTGTACTTTTGCTGTAAGCAAGCCAATCCCTTCTGAGCTTTTCTCTTCCATTGGCAGCTTTTGTGAACTGCAAATATTCTGGAAATTGTTTCCCTTGTGAATCTACTGGCATCTCCTTCAACATATATGCAACCTTTGTTGCTAACTTTCTGACGATTATCTCCCTTTCAATGTCTGTTAATTTGTCTGACCATAGACCTTGGCCATCGGTTAGGTAATCTGTGTTCTCATCTCCCTCATCACCAAACTCTCTACAATGCCTCTTTTCTTCAGCTAGACTTTTGTTGTCTTGACTGTACTGCCTATTTCCATCTTCAGTGTCACTGCTTCTGTCCTTGACCTGATCTTCCTGCCCTGCACCTTTCTCCAATGTGAAACCATGAGAAGGCCCTGGGTCTGGACAAGGCAATATGTTTCAACATACTAATAAAATAAGTCTGTCAATCTTAGACTGTAAATTAAGAGAACTACACCATACACATTATATTAGCAACTTACAGATCTTTTCTGCACACATATCTCATGAGCTGTTAAACACTGATACCATTTACATGATAAAACTAAAATTTAATAAATTTAAACAACAACAATAAAGCATGTTTTCTAAAGCTCACCTGCTTCTTCACATATCTCAGTCACCTCCTCCTCTCCCTGTCTCAGATTTTCTTCACTCGAGGCATGAGTGCTTACAGTGTTTGTTTCTGACACAGAAGGGAGAGTTTATAGGTAAAGGAATAGCTTACACAAGAACAAGGAAATGTATTATTATTATTATTATTATTATTATTATTATTATTATTATTATTATTATTATTCACCGAGTGAATTATAAGTTTCACACACCAGCACACACAAACAGCGACAGGATCACTGAACTCAAGAAAAATCAGTTCTATTCGTGAATGAATCATTCAGACTAGTTTTATCAATGGGTTTCTCCAATTCATTGAAACGAACCAACTCAAACGATTCACTCACAAATCGGATGTTATTACAACACTTATTTCATAAACTCACCTGTGATAATTAAAGCAGATTTAAATGACTACAATGTAAATTTTGTCAATTTTGTCAGTCTTGGCATCTACCTGAATGATGCGCAAAGTTCAGAACCGGTCTGCGAAGTGCTGCGTTTCTGAATAACCCTCGAACGTCTTAAGGGGACACACACGCTCTTGGCGCAGAGGGCTGCTTTCATTATATTATATTATATAGCGTGCGTCCCAATAGATTATTGTGCAAAGAGGCAATTTAAATACGCCAAAGTATGGGGTTCTGCTGGGCCCCCTGTGTGACCAGGGCCCTTAGAATCGTCCTAATCCTCCCCCCCGTTACGGCGCCCCTGACTCTGCCATTCTACCACATCCCAAAGGTGATCTATTGGATTCAGATCTGCTGACAGGGAAGGCCACTGAAGAGCACTGAACTCACTGTCATGTTCATGAAACCAGTTTGAGATGACTTTTGCTTTTTGACATGGTGCATTATCATGCTGGAAATAGCCATTAGAAGATGGATAAATTGTGTCACATGGGCAGCAACAATGCTCAGATAGGCTGTTTGGTTGGCCTCAGATAGGCTGTTTGGTTGACCTCAGATTGTTGGAAATGATTGTTTGGTATTAAAGGTACCAAAGTGTGCCAAGAACACATTCCGCACACCATTACACCACCTCCACCAGCCTGGACTGTTGACACAAGGCAGGCTGGGTCCATGGATTCATGCTGTTGGCGCCAAATTCTGACCCTACCATCTGTGTGCCTCAGCAGAAATCGAGATTCATCAGACCAGGCTACGTTTTTCCAGTCTTCAGCTGTCCAGTTTTGGTGAGCCTCTGCCCACTGCAGCTTCAGCTTTCTGTTCATGGCTGACAGAAGTGGAATCCAATGTGGTCTTCTGCTGTTGTAGCCCATCAGTCTCAACGTTTTTCATTCTGAGATGCTTTCCAGCTCACCACAATTGTACCGAGTGGTTATCTGAGTTACTGTAGCCTTTCTGTCAGCTCGAACCAGTCTGGCCATTCTCTGTTGACCTCTTTCAAGGCGTTTCCGTCCACAGAACTGCCGCTAACGGGATGTTTTTTCTTCATTGCACCATTCTGAGTAAACACTAGAGACTGTTGTGTGTGAAAATCCCAGGAGATCAGCAGTTACAAAAATACTCAAACCAGCCCTTCTGGCACCAACAATCATGCCACGGTCAAAATCACTGATCACATTTTTTCCCCATTCTGATGGTTGATATGAGCATTACCCGAAGCTACTGGCCCGTATCTGCATGTTTTTATGCTTTGCATTGCTGCCACAGGATTGGCTGATTAGATAATGCATGAATGTTTAGGTGTTCCTAATAACGTGCTCAGTGCGTGTATACTCTCTAGCAAACTCCGGTTTGTTCAGCTCAGGAAGCTGCCATACTTTGAAATAAGGTATAAATAGGTAAAGAACACAATCAAACTAATTAGCTACATACACTTAGTTGCTCAGCTGGAAAACACCTGAACCATCTTGATAATAATTAAATTATGTACATGATTTGAACTGACATTATGATGATTTTGTAACAATAATAAATCTTATGCATTTATGCATCATATATACGTATGAGTGTTATATTAATCAAAAGATTAGCTGAAGCGTATGTCACTTTTTCTACCTTAACATATTTGGGGTCCACTTCTTATTTGAAGCTGACCACACTATTTTACATTTTTTCATGTATGTCATCATTCCGATTCTTTGATTATGCCAAATACTAGGTGAATTCAGATTACTGATACATTGAGTTTTTGAAATTCCAAATTGTCTAAGCTTTCTTGCTATTAATATAGCAAAATACCCTGGCACATGATACATTTTTGAAATCCTCAAGGTCCTGACTATCAACATGTTACTTCTGCAAGGGCTCATTAACATAATGAATTAACGTAACAGTAGCATGAACTTTGACTTTCATTTGCTAAGCCAGAAAACAAAGGCTGCTAAGTTATACTGTCCTAATTTACTTGATGTCCCAATATACAGACCCCTCCGAAAGTATTGGAACAGCAAGGCCAGTTCTTTCGTTTTTGCGATACACTGAAGACATTTGGGTTTGATATTAGAAGATGAAGTATGAGACGATAGATCAGAATTTCAGCTTTCATATCGTGATATTTACGTCTAGATGTGTTAAAAAACATGGCACCTTTTGTGCCAGACCACCCAATTTTTAGGTGAGCAAATGTATTGGAACAGATAGTCTTAAAGTAAATAACACTTAATATTTGGTTGCATATCCCTTGCTTGCAGTGGCTCAAGCCTGTGACCCACTGACATCACCAAACTGTTGCATTCTTCTTTTGTGATAGTTTTCCAGGCTTGTACCACAGCTTCTTTCGGTTAGTTTTGGGGGTTTCTCCCATCAATCTACTCTTCAGGCAGTGAAATGCATTCTCAATTGGGTTAAGGTCTGGTGAATGACTTGACCAGTCTAAAACCTTCCACTTTTTCCACTGATGAAGTTCTTTGTTGTGTTGGCAGTGTGTTTTGGGTCATTGTCTTGCTGCATGATGAAGTTCCTCCCAATTAGATTGGATGCATTTCTCTGTAAATTGGCAGAGAGAATGTTTCTGCAGACTTCTGAATTCATTCTGCTGCTACCATCATGAGCCACTACCTCCACTGTGCTTGACTATTGAGCTCATATGTTTTGAATCATGAGTAGATCCCTTCTTTCTCCAAACTTTGGCCTTTTCTTCACTATGGTAGAGGTTATTCTTGGTTCCAGAACTTCTCTGGATCATCTCTGTATTTCTTTGTGAATTCATATCAGACCTTCCGATTCTGTCTGCTGATGATTGGTAGGCATCTTGTGGAATGGCCTCTATATTTCTGCTCTAGAAGTCGTCTTCAAATTTTTCCATCATCAACTGCTGTTGTTTTCCTTGGCTGACCTGTCTGATGGCTGGTTGTTGATACACCAGTGGTTTCTTTCTTTTTCTGGACATTCCAAATTGTTGTATTGGCTATGCCCAGTGTTTGTGGAATGGCTCTGATAGATTTTCTCTCTTTTCTCAGCTTCAAAATGGCTTGCTTTTCTCCCATAGACAGCTCTCTGATCTTCATGTTGGTTTATCCTTTTTAACAACAAATGCAGTCTTCACAGGTGAAACCCAGGGCTCAAACCAAGAGTAGACATTCAGAGCTAATAATTGTTTAAACAATCCATCTAACCAGGCACATATGGACAACAAGAAACAGCTGTCAGTCACATGTTCCAATATTTTTGATCACTTGAACAAATGGGTGGATTCAAACTAATGGTTCCATGTTCTAAGTTGTTTAACACATCTAGATGTAAATATCAGGAAATGAAAACTGAAAATCTGATCTATCATCTTATATTCATCTTTTGATCTCAAACCCAAATGTCGTCAGTAACCCTTTTATTAGTTATGTTCAAATGGAAATAGGCCTATAAAGTGATGTCTTGCATGAATCACCAGTGGCTAGCTCTCTCTCTATTCTGTTAATAATTCTGCCACTCAGACTGCGGCCAAAGTCAAGCAATATGGGCAAGGCATTATTTACACTAGGCTGACATAATGATTAACAAACATGTTACTATCAGGCAATTATACTTTATATTATAAGTTTACTTCCTGGTGATGTTTTTGCCCTTCATATCTTCAGCTGAATGGAGATGTTTGAAAACACAGTGCTTTAAAATAGTTTTGAATTCAACATATAAAACATACAAAATATACAATGAACACAATTCCTTGTAGTTGAGAGATTTGCCAGACATGACCATAAACAAAATAATGATAAGCAATTCTCTAACTAATAAATCAAATAATTTAAATCACTTTCAGTTTGTACCAATATATAAGTGTTTCTAATTTTGTTTTTTTTTTTAACCACCTACCTACAACTAAACTCTTAGATTTTCAGGTTGTCCCTTTGGGAGAATTCTTAAAGTTTTAGGAAGAACGCTACAGTTTTCCTTTCAGAAATGGTTTCAGTTATAAATCATTTAGGAAGTTAGGAACGATTTTCAATTTTGATACTAGCATTAAAAACAAACAGAAAATTATAATAATAATATGTGCAGTAATTGAACTCTTTGTAAGTAACTGTCACAATTGCAAGTCACAATCTATAAATTCTGTGGTATGATGTAAAAGTGTGAACTAATCATGGTATATTCCTGGTAGTGTCTTTTAGCAGTGGTATGCATGTTCTTCTTTAAAGTAAAATGTATAGATGTAAAGTGATAAAGCTGAAGTGATAACCCATGCCACCACAATTTATCTCAACAGAACATTTGAGAATCAATGGCATTCCAAATACAATTTGAAGTTCCTGTTCCAATTCCTGTTCCGGTTCCTGTACCTGTTCAAGTTGAACCAAGGAAAACAAATCCATTAATACAATGCATTATCGACAAAAACCTGAAGAAATTGAAGAAACTAGTTAGAGGGGTAAATATTAATGGACTGTACTCTTCTGCAATCTGGAATGATGATGTTTCCCTACTGACAGCAGCAACTGTATGTGGGAATGAAGAGATTTGTAACTTTCTACTGAGAGAACATGCGGATCCCAACATAGTATCCACAAATGGCTTAACATCTCTGCACTATGCTGCAAAAACACCAGGAGTTCCACTGAATATTGTGAGAAAATTAATAGCTGCAGAAGCTAATCCAGATGGTCATCAACACCAAATATTTACACCATTACAGTTTGCTGCCAGTGAGGACAGATTGGACATGGTTGAAGTGCTTATAGAAGCTGGTGCTGACCCTGGAAGAAATTTTGGGACAAATACAAATGTTGATAGCAAAGTAGGAAATGAAGTTGTAGAAAAGTGCAGATTTTTTTCCAATTTTACTGCTGCTGTTTCCAAAAAATCTCAGCCAGAGGTTTTTAACTTCTGTAGGGAACATTTTCTTGAGGAACATCCTTTTACCCATCTTGCACTTTTTGAAATATATTTTAATGTTGTGGGACCATCAGCAGAACAATATCGACAAAGTAGCATGAAATGGTTGAAAGACTCCAAGAAGACAGACATGTACATCAAGGGATTTATTGACCGCTTTCCCAGAATTTCTCATGAACATAGGATGATGGCACTGAAGAGTTTACATGTTGTAATTTGCATGATGAGAGAAATAGCCCCTCAAATATTCAATGCGATTGTACCTATTCTGGTTAAAAGCTTACTGCCCACTAGTACAGTGCAGGGAAATGTGTTCAATCCCCCAATACTAAGTGTTCTTTGTGTGACTATGGACAAGTTCTCAAAGCAAAAACCTGCTGATGGTCTTAACTCCGTTGTTCTTGAAAAGTTATGCAATGCACTTATGCCTCTCACCACCACTAACTGCACAACCGATGTCAGCATTCCAACTTACCGTTTGCTTGCTGCTCTATATGAGTTTGTCCCAGAGCACATTCATTCACATGGATTAACCTCAGTGCCTGATAGCGTTCTTCTTGCTGTAGATATCAGAACAGATGATGTAATTAAAGAGAAACTGAGAAAACTGGACGCAAATCTCAAATCTCCCCAAAGCTCTAGGACTGTAGATAGCTTAGGTGATGCAGCAGACAGCATGCCATCAAAGAAGAAAAAAAAGAAGAAGAAAAAAAAGAAGAAAGACAATCAGCAAGAGACAAGCTCAAAAGAAGATGTAGAGGAATCAAAACTTGATTCAGATACTGCAAAGACTTCAGTTGAGGAGTCACATTTCACTGTACATCCATTTGCATCATACACTGAGGATTCACCTGTGCCAAGAAAATGGCATTCAATCAGCCAACGCTGGAAGCCCAAGCTAGAAAAACTAGCTACCACAGAAGCAAGTAAGGTTTATCGCCTGGGGAATCTCACAATTGGCGATAGCCCTGAATTCGAGATAGCTAAAGGAAGTGATGGAACACGGGTTTTTCTTGGCCTGAGAGATGATGGCACTGAGGTAGCTATCAAACGAATGCTTAAGTCCAATTATCAAGACCTCAAAAATGAAGAGGAATTTCTACGGCTTCCTGAGCTTGAAAATCCTTGTATTGTGCGATATGTGGACTTTGCAGAGGATGACAAATTTGGATATCTTGTCCTTCAACTTTGTGAATACACACTGGAGGAATACATCCAAAACCATTTGCCAGAAGACAGTTCTCAGCAGCTACAGGTCCTGAAGAAAATTGTAAAAGAAGTGCTCTGTAGTCTAAAAGTTCTTCACAGCCAAGATACCAAAGTGCTTCATCGAGACATCAAACCTCAAAATGTTCTGATTGGTAGGAGACATACTAATTATTATCAAATCTCTCTGTAATTATTGACACAATCAAAATATATTTATCAGAGGAAAATACTTCCGTTGCCCTTTTACTCATAAAATTTTATTATTATTATTATTATTATTATTATTATTATTTAACAGATATAACTGGAAAGGCGAGATTAGCTGATTTTGGCATAAGTCGAAGACTGAAGTTGGGGGAGACAACTTTCCACACTAATGCTGCTGGAACAAAGTGCTGGAAAGCCAGTGAAACTGTTGAAGAGGACAGTAACAGTGGCTACAAGAGGAGCTCTGACATTCAGGTTTTGAATATTAAGCAGAATCCATAACAGACTGTAAAAAGGTTTTTGGTTTTAATTTTTGGTTTTATAACTCTTTTAGGTTGCGGGAATGTTAGTGTATTACATCCTCTCCCGTGGACAACATCCGTTTGGTAAAGGTGTCCGATGTGAAGCTAATATTTTTGATGGGAAGTACTCTTTGGAACACCTGGAGGATGAAATGGCAAAGGACCTAGTGGAGTGGATGATCAGTCATAAGCCAAAGGACAGACCTAATGTAGAGGAGACTCTTTGCCACCCATTCTTTTGGAGAGATGAATGGTAAGACATACCCAACAAATCACCAAATAAATTATAAATTATTTCATACTGTGTTTCAAAACTATTACATTCAAGTTCAAAACCAAATATGAGTTATGAGATATGAAACTGGAGTAACAAACAATATATTGAACAAATCCCTCAAAATTATAAATGAGCGAAAGAGGAAAGAGTCACGGTGAGAGTTCTAGCTCACTGTGTTACCAACAGCTTAGTGTGTACAGGAATATCACCCAGAAGATTGCTGTACCACTAATAGTGAATACAGTACATAGTGCCTCATTTTATTCTGGAAGCCCTGTGTGGAAGGAAACGGGTAGGAAAGCATGCATTAGCATTGGACGCGCTGATTTTCAGTCCATTCAAAAATGGTGTCACATTTCCAACTATAGTATTTACAATAACTTAACCACACAGAAGACTTGGAAACTATAAATCACAAAGTGTACCTGCTACAATGCTACCAGTTTGTAGTGTTTTTGATCGTTGTGCTCTGATTGACAGTGTTCTTGTTAGAAGAAAAACTAGCCCTGGTGTTTTGACAAATTAGTTTCTCATGAGGTGTGTTTATTGCGTTTTGATAGTCGTGCATTTTGGTCTCAAAATGATTTGATGTGCCGATCTGAATGTTTGTACAAAAACATTGAAAAACTGAATTTGGGAGTGAATATTTTTTTGTTAGCAATTTAAAAAAAAACTGTAATACAACCTGAAATTGCATTGCATATTTACAAAGTTTAATTTTTTTTTTCAATTTTTTTCAATTTTTTTTATTTTTTTATTTTCTTCAAATATATCGCAAAATGAATTTTGCATGGTGTGTTGCTTTTCACGTTTTATATAAAATTTTCAGGAAAGTGGAGTATTTAAAAAGGCTGGGGAATGAAAAGGATGTTGTGAACTACCGTAACGCTGACCCGGACCTCCTTTCTGCTATAGAGGATCTTACAGCAGGGAAAAGCTTCTCAAACTGGAAAACAAAAGTGAGTCCAACCAGATTTCACTCTTTAATACTGACTTGATTTTCTCAGCCATGTTACAGTAGACAATACAGTTGTGCCACTGTGTTTCATTTAAGATGTGTTTATTGTATTTTAGCAACATTTTGATCATGAAATGTGGGAATTAACGTGCAGTGCAAAGAGATGTGCAAATATTGAAACAGTGAATTTGGTAGTTATCGATTTATGATAATAGCTGGAAAAAACTATAACAGTCAGCTGTTTAAACTGTTTCTGCTCAAAGATATACAATCAAGCTTGTGCTTTGTTTATTATGAGGGATTATATCATGCAGTAGCCTGCGTCAGTGATCTCATTCAAATGTGATTCGTGAGACTACTACAGAATACTTGTTTGTGCATCATAAAGTACATGGTTTTCTATAATACTTGTTTCTCCACAGTTGCCCTCTGAGCTTGTGCAAAAATTGGAGGGTAAGAAAAAGGCCTACCCGGAAAACACACTCGGCCTGCTGCGCTTCATACGGAATCTACAGGAGCATCAGTGAGTGGTGTAAAAAAGATACATTACTGATATAATTTTGTTTGTACTGTGTAAAAGTTAATTAATTTTGCTCTGTCTCAATAGCCATGAAGATGCAGAGAAGTTAAATTTGATGACATTATACCCTGACCTTTTTGGAAATTCTTTCAAGTTTGCCAGAAAGAGAGGGTGGAACGCCAGACCAAGTCTGAAGAAATGGCTTCGCACAGTACCAGTGATTTATCAGGACATAACTGGATAGCATGTACTACATATTCAAAATTGTAACCAGTTTGTGTGACACCAGAATTATGAGAGAATATTCAATGTTTAAAATGACGAGGTATGAGTTTTCTGTGGAGTGATAAAATGTGTCAGTGCATGAAGTGCGCTCAGATCTGTTCTAAATAAGCACTATGTGTATATCATCATAGCATAATTTATGCTTGGGATACCAGGGACATGACCACTTTTAAAATGCATAATGATGTCTCCACTTTTTAAAAGTACTCTTTTAAAAATTGTTTATATGATAGTTCACAAAAGAAGCCATTCCAAACAAATGTCCCTAAAGCCTCATTTTGACAGTGTAAGTTTCTCAGGGAAATGTCAGGGAAATTTTAACATCTGTGATAAAACTCTCAAGTCTGAACAGCTACAAATGAACACAGGTCTAGCAGCTTATTGTTTTTATACCAGCCCTAATGATTGTAAACGTTTGATCACATTAATGAATTGTTCATTTATTTATAGAAAACTACAGTCATGATACTGTCCTATGAGAATATAAAGTACGGCTTTATCCCTGCAGCTGTGATTACAACACCCCGGTTAATCAGCTGGCACCATTTTACAACCAGACTTTGGCTGTGTGACATTCACAGAATTTGATTTTAAAGCACCCTGTTAGTTACTGCTTTTAGTTTGTTGTGTAGTTGTTGCTGTTTCAATAGATTCATGAGCTGCAGTTTTAAACATTCTAGCCAACTGGTGACAAATGTTTAAAAAAAATTTACATGAGGTAGATGCCTTCTTACATGGAAAGAGAAATAGCCATGTAATACTTAAATCCTTGTCCCCAGCATTTTATAAAAGTTGTTTGAGTCATTTTTCTGGCACAACTTCCAGATTGGTTGTTGGTATGGCGCTGGTGTCTGATTTATAGTTTTTGAGATTTGGTGATCCCAAGATGCTATCATCTTCTGCATTTTTCTAATGTTAATTCTTAGAGAAACATTGACTGTTCCTTAACTAAACATTCTGTATTCTCTTATCTTTCCCATTTTGTTAGAGCACTAATGCTCTTTTTCAATGCTCCTTTTAACATGCCCTCATGAACGCATGAACGAAGTGCTTAACACCCATGACACAAGTGGGCACTTGCCAAACAAGGAGCAGATTTTAAAATAAGAATGCATTTGCCCTCAGTGAAGATTGTTATTTCAGTACAAAGTCATATTGTGAATTCACTTTTTTATTCGCTCAAGAACCAGAAATTGGGTAATATCGGAAAGTCTAAACCTGTGTTGGCTAGATCCCTTGCCTTCTCTAAGAGGTCATTTAACAAACTTCACTTATGAAGTAAAATATTCAATTCAATTCAATTCAGTTTTATTTGTATAGCGCTTTTAACAATGGACATTGTCACAAAGCAGCTTTACA
>CM075006.1:15626096-15650816 GCA_037576675.1 Pangasius sanitwongsei | reverse complement strand
AAAAAGAGAGAAACAGTATAGTTAAGACGCCGATGCACGCAAGAAACTCCCGGCAAAACAATTCGAAAACAGGAAGTGACGTCACGTGTCAGTGGGAGAGAATGATCAATCAGAGGTCTAGTGGCACTAATAGCATAGCATTAAAGGATAAATATAGGATAATAAAATAGCCTTGAGGATTCCCTTAAGGGGAAATGACAAGGGCAAGTCGAACAGGACATGTGTTTTTTTTTTTTTAAAAGATGAATAGATTTAGCCTGTCATATTTATACCCTTGTGAAACAGAAAGTCATGGATGACTATTTCCAGAAGACTTAACTGAAAAATAAAAAGGAAAACAGTAAAACATAAATGGGAATATACCTTAATTTTATACCAGAATTTGTTTACAGGAATTTCTAGGGGTGACATTAATTGTGAAACATGTTTTATTAAATGTGTCTTTTTGATAAGGTTTAGAATCATTTATTTTGAATAAAAACAGTTTTGCTTGTAAACTTCAAAATCATTAAATGCATTGGATACCTGAAAGGCTTCTTACTTTTTGTTATTAGATAACGTTTTTTATTCAAGATTTCCTGTTTCAAACTTTTCTATTACTCCTTTTTGAATTTTTGAAAAATCTGAATTTTTCCCAAATTAAACTACTTTTTTTATTTAAATTTTCAATTGGTGTCTTTACTTATTATTAGTATTTAAAGTATTTAATTTTTTTTTCTGACTTTTCACTGTGATGTATAACAAATGAAGTTTAATGCCATTTATATTAATATTTTACGTTTTAAAGAATTCAAGAACAAGAGTAAAAGGTGCAGAGGGAGAAACAACCTTATGGTGTTGGGTTAGCAGTTAAAAACTGTGATTTTACAATCTCTTACCTCTTTCTGAATGAAAGAGCTGTGTGTTGATGGCTGGCAGTCATGACAACATGAATGTTGAATTTTATTTCATTAAACATTTAATTTTAAAGCTACAGTTGATACATTCTATGAATTAAGATATTAGGAAGAGACAGAAGAATCATTTAATTCCTTGAAACATTTTGCATTTAGAGAGTATAGTTTGAGGATATCCTTTCCATACAATACCACTTGTTCACCATCACTGAGAGGTAAAGGTAATGTTAAATAGTAAATACAAATGTTTTGATGTTTAATTTAGAGATGTTTATGCTGTCCAAACAATGAAAGTTTGAGATGCAAAAATCAGCCTTTATAACAGCTTGCATAAGTATAAACTATATTTAAATTTTAAATTCCCTGTTGTAACATATTGGAAAGAATATTGCCCAACCATGGCCTAGAAGAGGCCATCCACCACAAATTAGTGACCAGATAAGGGGAACAAGGACAAGATAAATTCTGGAAAGATCCACTGCTCAGATGGAAGAAGATGTTCACAGGACAACCACAAAGCTGGGTTTTATGCAAGAGTAGTGAGTCATATGAAATCTCACTGGGGTTTGTGAAAGTCATGTTGAAGACTCAACAAACTCATGAAAAAATGTTCTCTGGTCTGATGAGACCAAAATGTAACTTTTTGCCAAGGTACTAACTAACAAACGTGGCTCATCACACTGAGAACACCATCTGCACAGTGATGCATGGTGGTGGTAGCATCATGTTGAACTTTATCGTTAGTCCCCTTGCTTCTCTGATTTGGTCTTCATGATGCTGTTTGTTTAGTTATGTTCTCTACCAAACTAGGGCCTTCCAGAGACAAACCAAGTGTCAGCAGTTTCAGTGTCTTCCATTAGATCTTTCTTTTGCCTGTGGACTGCCCTTTTTCTATTTATAATAAATTCTCTATTATCAATATCTATTATAAAGAAAGGATACCATTTAAAGAGTGTTGGATATACTTTTTTCTTATTTAAACAGCTGATTGTGAATGTCATTGGACATTGGAAAAGTATCTTGCAGCAGCGGTTTGGTGCACGCTAACAGTACAGTGACAGTTTTCTTGCTTTCACTGCTGCCGGTATCATCTCTCATGTTTAGTTCTCCCTCTAGTGGATGGTCTGAAGCATAATTATGGGACTCTGCAGAGACTGTACATGTCCAGGAGTCAGATGCAAGTCCAGACAAGTCCAGCATGAAGCCTATAGTCCATCCTTTTCATTTATTTCAGAATTAAAGTCAAATGTATGTATTACATTAAGGCAAGTATTATATGCTTGTCTGTTTTCCTCTATGCTGTAGCAGGTGGCAAAGAGGTGGCAGATTCACACCAGCAGCTGTATGTGTAATATGTTTATTTTTTTAATCACTATGCAGGCTATGTCAGCAGGGTAAAAATGGGCCTGCTGAGCTAAAATGGGTTGAGAAAGCTTTCATAAATAACACCAAAGTTCGAGGTAACTCCCTCTTCTGGCATAATAAACATAAGCCTGGCCTCCCAAAAACAAGTTGCACAAAGGGTACAAAAACCAAAGATTTTAACCAGAAGCATAGCGTTAAATGGAATAACACCCAAGAGACACTTTGCCAGCTGGGAATTTCACAGGACACATGTTTACATTCCTGACATTTTAAATAATGTTTCTTTTTCTAGATGCAGACATTCATAAACAGGTAAACGGTGAATGATGTTGGTTCATAATTAACAAGGATTTTAGTTTTCAGTAATAGTTCAGATAGTTATGTCTATCCTGGTTTATTTACTTATTTGTCTGTAATTATTTTTGTATTTTTATATTTTTTGTTCTATGTCTTTTTGCTGCTTGAATTACAGTCTTGAAAATCTAAAATACTATCTTAAAAAAATAAAATAAAATACTTTATATAATAATAAAGGACGTTCCACTGACATAATTATTGATGCAGCTGTTTAATGCTATGCTACACCTGAATCTAACCTTAACCTCAGCCCCCCAACACACACACACACACACACACACGTATTATTTCTGTAATTCAACAGTACCCAAAAAGGGAACGAATTGTTTATTTCATATATAATTCTATCCATGTTTGCAAATTCTCGCTTTAGAAATTAAAAATGTTCCTTTTTTATATATAAAAGAAGAGTTTTCAGGGTATCGGTATCAGAAATTTGACATCACTCGGTATTTGTTTGGAAAGTGGTATCGCCCAGCCCTACTGACAGGAGCTGGAATTCCCATCAGTAGTGCAGACTCAGGTTGGTGGCCAATCCTATCACGTGACAAAACCCAGCAATCCGATTGGCTGCTTATCTTTACAGTCGGTTAATAGCGGCGAGAAGGCGGAACTTCCTAAAAAAAATAAATAAATAAATAAAAAACACTAGCGTAATATTTCGGTGTTGCTGGATGATGCTTTCTAGTAGATCAAATGAGAGCTGCATTAATCAGCTGCCGGTAAATGCTGCCACAATGAACTCTTCTACAAGAAGTGAAAGTGACTGGCAAGGCTTAGTGAGCGAGGTGAGTGTTGAATGCAGTGCAGTGCAGGCTGCTGTTATCATGTAACATATGGAACAGGATACGCATAGCAACCAGCTGTTTTCATGCGCTAACTTTCATACTGTTTATTTGTTTATTATGCAGTATCCAGTCAACATTCTGTATTAAACGAGGAGAGATATGATACACTTACGATGGCATCATCATACAGTTAGATTAGACAAGGACGTTAAGTGCAGGTGTATGTATTTACTGTGTTTACAGTTGGTCATATGTCATTTTTATGCTTTACCGTCTTAAACCTTTCCTTTATCTTCCATGTGTCTTTTATTTTTAATTAACTAATTCTATATCTATATCTATATCTATCTATCTATCTATAAATATATATATATATATATATATATATATATATATATATATATATAAATTCTTGTGTTACAGCAGCATGGTCAGTAGCAAGATACAACACGTACACACACAAAATATAAAATATAAAATACAATAAGTTAAGTTAAATGTAGCAGTGCAGATATGGAACACAGTTGTAGATTTAACCAGAGTTACATCAGTATTTACATAAGAACACTTGTGAAAACTGGCAGTGAATAATGAATATGAAGAACCTTGATATATATATATATATATATATATATATATATATATATATATATATATATATATATATATGACAGATATAGATATAAATTAATCGAGGGTGAATAAGAAATTCCTTGTATTTCTTTTCCAGATATTATTAAAAGGCCATACCCTGATTTAGAGCATTAGAATAAGGATCAGTATCCTGTTTTATTGGACAGGTACACTTGTGCAGGCTATACAAGGAATTTCACTTGGTTGTTGAACTTTCGCTTGTAGACATTACAACAAGATAACAAGGACAAGGACACAAACAACACTGGTGATATATAACACAAATTTCCTATGTACAGAGGTATAACTATTGGGCTGTAAGTAAAAAAGAAGAAAACTGCACAGAAAATGTGCACCTACCCAGACAACAGATGATTTCTGAACAAATATGACAGTTTTAGGTACACACTGGTTAGTTATGTCTGAAATAAAGCACGACAGGCACTGCCGTTACAGGAAAATAATCAACAATGTAACTATAAATGGATAAAAAGTATAACATGGCATTCTTTAATGAAATTTTTAAAATGTAATTATTCGCAAATTGCTGTAGTGTAATTAAGCAATAAAACACAAAAGTTATTGTGTTGGCTTGAGTAATATCACTGCTTGAATTTGTTACAGGAATAGCAAAAGAAAGTGTGATGTTATTGGCAATAACACAATAGGTTTTATTGCTTTTTTAAGTAGTAAAACAAAGAAATGACAAAAACTTTTAAATAGCGATGTTCCATACTGGCTGTTTCATCCATCACAAAAAAGTAGTTTCATCACAAGTGGCTTGTTGCTATGCAGCAAAGTAACAATATTATTATGTGATGGATAAATAGATTGTGCCGAGCCTGTAAACTAGTGGCTATTTGGGAAGCTGCACTAGCTGGCACGTGTGCAGCTATTCTTTTTATCACGGTTGTCAAAAAAGGTCAACTGAGATTGTATTTTATAAACCCTGCATTACTTTACAAACTTAAACATATTGTCATTGTTCCAACCTCTGTGGAAAAGGTATTTTAAATCTAGCCTTGATGCAGCTTTCCTCAAAGTATCAGAGAGAAATTTTCTAACACACTAAATAACAAATAGTGATCTCAACAGGTCACATTACCTGTTTTTTTTTTAAGCCCTAAACTGTAGTAACGCTACCATTGCTGTTAACAACCTATGGTCGCAGTAAAATACAGATTCGGTGAAAAAAGTGCCAGCAACAACATTTTTCAACCAATCAGATTGCATGGTTGGAACTAACTGTTGTGTAATTTCCTATAACCACAAAAGCTGCTCAGATAAACGATGCCACATTTAAAGGTTTCAGAGCATTTGTGCCAAAAAGGCTGAATGCTGCTATCTGTATGTAATGGACCATTTGGATTTTAGTGGCCCAACTGTAATATATTGGGCCACATCATGCTGTAAATGTAATTATGTTCTGACATCTAATTTGAGATTAGTTCC
Source organism: Pangasius sanitwongsei (assembly GCA_037576675.1). NCBI lineage: Eukaryota > Metazoa > Chordata > Actinopteri > Siluriformes > Pangasiidae > Pangasius > Pangasius sanitwongsei. Next base: position 15,645,325 of record CM075006.1, on the reverse strand, counting down.
AATTCATGGTGTTGTAGGATAAAAGTGGTAAGTGTGGACGAGCACTAAGCCATCACTCTGGGTTATGTGCATCGAACACTGTATAGCGTCAAGTTGCTCGTCTCCATTCGAGATAAAAACAACCGTGTCCAATTGCCACATGTGTAAAAATGTAAAAACCTGTGCAGCAGTCTTTTTTCTCATGACATTACGAGTGCATGCTGTTCAGACACCAAATGTAATAGATCACAGTATTTGGTCTTTTAGTGTGAGGCATCAAACATAAACTTTGCGTTTTTTATTTGTATTGTGTTTGTAACGGATATTTGTTGTGTTTGCTGTACTGGTAAGCCATTTGTAATTCAGAATGGCTTTATGTAAACATGAAGTACTCCACTAAGAAAATGAAAGAGGTAGATTCTTATCTCCTCCCCTCAAACAAAGAGTAATATTTACTTTTCCAGGAGTGTCAAATTAAACTTGAGCCTGAACTCAGTGTTCTGTGTAGTTATATATCTGCAGAGTAGTTAATATCTGGAATACTAGATATAAATAGAATTGACAGGTGAATTTACCACTGTAAATGACAGAGTAGGAATGGTAACCTTACTGTTAAACACATAAATGCACCTGAATAAATTGATTTGTTTGTTTTTATTTCCAGTTTCTGATCTGCAAGCGTAAGCTGGAGAGTAAGAAGGAGGCCCTGCTGATTCTGTCCAAAGAGTTAGACACATGCCAGCAGGAGAGAGACCAGTACAAGCTGATGGCCAATCAGCTACGCGAGAGACATCAGGGCCTGAAGAAAAAATACAGAGAACTTATTGTGTGTCCTATGAAGCATACTTACTACAGCTGAATTTTTGCAATGTTTATGTTGAAGACAGTATTCCCTGAAATATTATCTAACATTAAAGGAATGAATGACAAGTGTTGCTAGAACTGTTCTGTTCGCTTTGCTTACCCTTGTACTCTGTGTTTCAGGATGGAGATCCTACGTTACCACCAGAGAAACGCAACCAGGTGGGTCTGTGATCAATAGTGTAACCATCAGAGCGGTTTCAGTAAGACAAGGTTTCTCAATTCCAGCTGCAAACACACCTAAATCAATTATTATATGATGAACCGCATGTATTGTGTTGGAAGCAGGGAACACTTGATACTCTGCAGGGCAGTGGGCGTTCAATACTGGAGTGAATATTACCAAACCTGTGATATGATCAATTTGAATGCTACAGACAGACTGATTAACTGTGTTTAAATAATTTACACTTCTTTGTAGGCAGCCAAGTTTATCCAAATCAATTTGTAAGTTAAACAAAATACATTCCAAGCATAGAGCTATTAAAGGAAATGTGCTGAAAGACATGTGCGATGTAAGAAAAAAAAAATGCAAATGCCATGTTTTATAGGTAAAACTGCAGTTATAGCACAGTGCTGTTAAATTCAGTGATCTGATTGGTCAGAAGGTGTTGATTAATTTTCTATAACAGCAGTGTTGACAGTAGTGCCTGCTGCAAGCCAAATCACAGAACCCGTTCTAACACGTTTTCATTTCTATAGTAACAACCAACACAAGTACATAGAAAAGTGGACTTTCTACATAAACAGATTAACAAAAGCATGTAATTGTTTATATAGCAAAGTGTTCTGTGAGGAGATGTGTGTTTCACAGTTTTGCAAGGATTTTGGAGAAAGTTTTTGGTAACATGACTAGCTGCATTTTTTGCCTTACTTCAAGAGACATAAAAGGAGAGGTTGGTGAGGGAATGACTGCTTATAGCTGTTATAACATATGTGATAACAGGATGTAACTTATTTTATGTTTGTTCCACAATATTAATTGTAACTAAGTGGATTAAGTGGTAAAAAAAAGTATGATGTTTCGTTCATTAATAAATAAAAAAAAATTGCAATCATTGGGAAATGTGGCATAAATGGAATAACACACTTTGGGACATGCTGTTATAGGAAAATAATCAACTTTGGGGTTCTAACAGTAACAGACATTAACAGAAGCCAGCTGTCATTGATTATTTTCCTATAACAGCACACTCTGTAATGTTTTATTCCTTATTTATCAACAGTCAATAATATTCCACTTACTCAATATATAATCTCTCTCTCTCTCTCTCTCTCTCTCTCTCTCTCTCTCTCTCTGTCTGTCTGTCTCAGGTAAATCTGGCCCAGCTGTTGAGGGATTCACGGGAGAGGAGTAAGCACTTAGCAGAGGAAGTGAAGGAGCTGACTCAGAGACTAACTGAGGCTCAGGGTGACAACAAGGTAAACACACACACACACACACACACACATACTGATGTGACACACACAGCACTTTTCTACCAAACAAGGCACACCCAAACCCTGCAGTGTGTGCTGATACTTTAATCTTGAAATAGTGAAAATACAAATGGAGCACTAACTTTATATAAGGCTCTTGAAAATACAACAAAACCATGGAGTCATGTGTTTTTTCTGTCACTGAGACTCAAATGGTGTTCTACAGTATGCATATAGAACACTAGGTAGGGTGCACTGCTTCATTATGCTGTACTCATATTGTAGGCACACCACCTGAATAGAAAGTTATTAGGGATTTGCCCTAACTAGAAGAAGCAGGAATTTTACTTGCGTTTATAAATACTGTTATGTGGAATTTGAAATCAAACCAAATAGCATTTAGAAAACATTAGATTGGGCAAATAAATAAAAAAGAATCAGAAACAGTGATGAGTCATCTCGAATCTTCCAGAAAACCTTTTGACTTTTGAGAAAAGGAATAATTTTTGGTAAACAGTCACTACACTACTGAAGATCACTGTCCAGTAGAAAAGTGATTATGAGCCAGAGAAGTCATCAGGAACATTCTATGATGGTTGTGTTTGACCAGTTGTTGGTCTGCACTATTATTAGCTATGTTCTGCCTTGGTTTTCATGGTACCTGGGCAAAAAACGTGGTACTTGGGTATGACTTGTGTGGTGATAGAAATGGTAACAATATGCAGGATCACAGCTAATTAGCTGCGCTGCTCTGTCTGCTGTAAAATGCAAATACAGAGCTTTCTGTTCTTATCTGATATTTCTGCTTCCTCAACAGCTTTTGAGAATGACAATCACTAAACAGAGGCTTGGGGATGATGAAGTTGGGGTCAGGCACTTCCCAGCCCACGAGAGAGAGGATCTAGTCAGGCAGTTGGAGGAAGCAGGATTGCAGGTAAAGAGTCACTGATGCCTAAAAAGATGAATTCAAGGCCAGCACTATTGTGAATTTTGATTTGCTTTTGAATATAACAGAATAAATTTCAGCCTTCCACCTAACAGGAGATTTTAGCTCCTGTGTTTCCAATCCAGGATAACGTTAACACATTCTTCATCACTATGTGACAGCATCAAGTGTAGTAACACTAATGTAGTAGATTAGAGTGTAGCGCACTTCTCCGACTTTCACACTTCATGACTGCTGAGATGTGTAATAGCATTACTTATAGATTGGGAATGATAATCATGCTGTACATCAGGGGACTTGATAGGGCTTGATGATCTAACTTTAATAAGACTGATGGTGCTGTATAATAAAACTAGAAGAGTATTGAAGCAGAACTGACAGTGTCTGACATCAGTGCAATATTATCCCTGTTTCAGAGAGAAGAGCTGGAGAACAGCCTGAAGGCAGTGAGTGATGAATTAGAGGATGTGAAGGCAGAAAGGACTGTATACAAGGAAAAAGCTGATCGCCTCAACCTCGAGCTCAACCATGTATTGGGTGGTGGAGGCAAACGCATCGTGGATGTGGACGCTCTTTGCATGGAGAACAGGTCAGGCAGTGTTTTATGTAGCTACAGCTAGTTATGTTATAAACCTTCAACAGTTACAAATTGCTATAATGATCCAGGCTAAACATTAATTTACAAGGAATTTAGTCCTAGCTTGTTATTTTGAAGCCTTTTATTGATTAATCACACCGTTGTGTTCAGTCTTTTTTTTTTTTTATTTAATGAGACTTGACACTAGAACAGAGCTTTAAGGGCACTTTCACATAGACCGGATTTAGTCTGTCAGTGCAATTCGTTTGGGCAGGTGCAAACACAGCACATGGGTGTTGACTAAAAACTGGCATGTGTGAAGCTAACTGAGCCAAAGGACAGAGCACAACAGCTAGAAGAAAAAAAAAGAACGGAAGTGATGAATATGGTTCACAGAATGTTTTAAACTAATTATTTATAGAATCATTTTATCATATATTTAGCATAGATCCTACATTCTCTGTGTTTTCTTTGATCTTCTATAAGCACTTGGTTTATATTTATAAAATTGGTTTATATTTTCAGTCACTGTATCCTGAGCAATACACATAGAGTACATTTTCAGCCTCACCACCTCTCTGTAATTTTTTATTTTTTTTGCTTTTGGTTTGATTATGTATAGTTTGAAGCTGAACCATACCAGAAATAGCAAACAAACCACAAGTATTCGTTTCATTCTGATTCAGCCTCTGTAAACAGAGTAATATGTGTGAAAGTGCATATAGAATAGGTTTAGAATTTATAAATGAGACTCTGAATCCCAGAACCAAATATTTAAATATTTACAATCAAGTAAATGTAAATGTTGAAATAGTTGCTTTAAGGTCCACTCTTCCATGCAGAATATTTAAGCTTCATTATATTCTAAGGTTTGTGCATGCTGAATTCAGACCACAGACCACAGCAGGCTGGACACTGAGATGGTCATTGCAAACATTGATTTTGTGTTTCTTTAACATTGCTGTGTTGATTTAAAAATGCTTTTATTGAAAACTCTATTGATGGCCAAGTTTAAACCTCCTGGCAGAGGCAACCAGGTTTTGGGCTGAACCATGCCCATGACCAAACATTTTGATTTTGGCCTCAATAGTCCACAGCACATGATTCTAATTATTTATGGCACTACTAGTACTTAATTGTATTCTTACCTTCTTATGTATTTTTTATATCCATTACCTGATTTGTGCAGGTCAACGCCCATCTTTCCATTTTCTGTTAGAAGTGCTTTGTTTTTTTTCCCCATGGTAATGGATGTCAGAGGGATTTTACAATGCTTGCAGCCAGCATGGTTAAAGGCCATAACAGAGTACCTAGGAATTGAGAGCAAATGAAAAATAATATGAGTTTTTCAAAAATTACAATTTGTTTTTATTTATTTAAAATATTCATTAGTGTTGTCAGTAATACTAGTAAAATCCTATATATTTTTTGAGAGAAAATGCTAATATCAAAAAAGTAGTTCTAAAAAGAATTATTTTTATTAGATCCAAAATAAACAGTTTTTTTGTATTGTTTGAATGGAAATTTTGAATTGTCTGCATGGTTAAATTGTACAATAATTTCTCTAATTATTCTGGAGAGCACTGTATGTTCTAAACAAATACTTGCAGTAACCTAATGTTTTTTCGTTTCTTCAAATTTATTTTGTCTTAGTACTTCATGTCTCGTTTAACTCCAGGTATTTGCATGAGAGACTGAAACAAGTTCAAGAAGAAGTCAGTTTGCTGAAAACAAACATAATGAAATACAAGGTATGAATTAAATTTAGGTATTTAAAGGAGAAGGTTATGCTTTTAATGGAAGCAAAACATTTTTGTCTAGGAAGCTGCATCTGTACATGTGTATTTTTGTTTGCAGAATGCTCTGGACCGGAGAAAGAACTCAAAAACAAGTGGCAAATCTAACACTAGTGCACTTACTGGTGTGCTCTCTGCCAAACAGGGTAACTGGACAGTAGATCAGAAGTGAATATTTCAATGCTAAGAATGGAAGATGTGAAGAATTAATGAATTATTCAGTTTACACTGTGAATTTCTTTAACTGGAATTTTTTTTTATATCAGATTGCTTTCTTCTGTCTCTTCTTTCTTCTTTCTTTTCTCATATTCACTTTCACACACCACACACAAACCACGTTTCACTGCAGTGCAAGATTTATTGATGGAGGATAATGGATGTGGTCTTCCAGTCACGCCTCAGTCTCTCTCTGACCTGAAGTCTCTAGCCATGGCTCTCCTGGAAACAATTCATGAAAAGAACATGGTTATTCAGCACCAACGACAGACTAACAGGTGTGTGTGTGTGTTCCTTTTGCTTGCTTTTTTTTTTTTTGCTCTGTTTAAACTCTAATCTCTTAATTTTCTCATGCACATACAGTACTGTGCAAGTCTTAGACACATGCAAAGAAATTCTTTGATAAATGAAATTAAAATTTTCTGCATAAAAAAATCTACTATAAAGAGCAGTAAACAGTAATAAACTAAACAAAATCAATATTTGGTGCAACAACCATTTGAGTTTAAAAAAGACTTTATCACGCTTTTTTTTTTCTTTTGCTAAAACCTGACGGCCTTATTATGTTTATTTTTGGTCTGAAAAATGGTGTATTGAAATATGAACCAATTTTTTTCTGTTTTGGTTGGAAAAGTAAATTTTTTTTTTTTTTTTTTTTTACAGATTCAATAATCAGATGTCATAAAATAAACATTTGCATAAAAAAAAAATAGAGTGCCTAAGACTTTTGCACAGTACAGTATTTCTGTACTGAGATCACACGTAAAAATGCTTACTGCAGCTTTATGGTAGTTTTTGCATGGATGTCTAGAGACTGACAGCTCCAGCTTTGGTGTTGATGTTCCTTTAACAGGATTCTGGGGAACCGAGTTGCTGAGCTTGAGAAGAAATTGAAGACTCTGGAGGTATCTGGGCTTTGGAGTTTACCAGGTCAGTGCTGTGTTCTGCTTTTAGGTATTTGCTAATTGTCATGCCGTGGTCTACATTAAGGTGCATTAGTATCACATGGCTGTTAATTGCAGTTTTACACTCATTTCATATTATATTTTTGCTGCTGTATCTGTTAACTAAAACACCACACACAAACACATTTATTAATGTATGTGCTTGTGGAGATCTGAGGCCACAGTACTAGGAATGAATATAGCAGTGTTAAATTATATGTATGACTGGATCTTGCTCACCATATTTAAAACTGTTACTGTCTAACTAAAACTTTAACATCTGGGTGAAAAACAGTCCATCTACACTCACTGGTCACTTTATTAGGGACATCATACTAGTACTTTGTAGGATTTCTTTCAGAACAGCCGTAGTTCTTCATGGCATGGATTCCACAAGGTGTTGGTAAAATTCCTTTGAGATTCTGGTCCATGCTGACATGATTGCATCACATAATTGCTGCAGATTTTTCAGCTGCACCTTCATCTCTTGATCTCTTCATCTCTTGTTCTACCATATCCCAAAGGTGCTCTATCAGATTCAGATCTGGTGACTGCGGAGGCCACAGAAGTACACTGAACTCATTAACATGTTTTTGGAACCAGTTTGTGATGACTTATCATACTGGAAGTAGCCATTATATGATAGGTAAATTGTTGGGATGCATGTTGTCAGCATCAGTACTCAGATAGGTTGTGACATTCAAACGATGCTTGATTGGTATTAAGGGGCAAAATTTGTGTCAATAGAACATCCCCCACACCATTACACCACCACCAGCATAAACTGTTGACACAAGGCATTTTGGCTCCATGGATTCATGCTGTTGACACCAAATTCTGACCCTAGCATTGCATGTCGCAGCATTTGAAATCAAGATTCATCAGACCAGCTGATGTTTTTTTCCAATCTTCAGCTGTTCTTGGCTGACAGCAGTGGAACCCAATGTGGTCTTCTGCTGCTGTAGTCCATTGCCTCAAAACTCGCCATGTCATGTTCTGAGATGCTTTTCTGCTCTACATGGTTGCAAAGAGTGGTTATTTAAGTTACTGTGGCCTTCCTGTCAGTGTGAACCAGTCCTGATAATTGCCTGAATTATCAGGTATAATAAAGTGGCTGGTGAGTGTACATGTGTTAGTCCGTATTCAGCCCAGCTGTAGGAGTGCCTGCATGTCAAAGCCTTGCTGTATGAAAACCAAGTTGGATGTAAAATTTATGATGTTTTCTCTCCTTTCCTTTGCTGCCTTGTTAAGGTCTGACCTACAACATATCAGTGGGATTAGGGAGTATGTTTCTACCCCTCTGGCTTTTGCTTCATTACTATGTGCCACCAGGATGCTGGGCACCTGCCCACTAACCTGCCCCTCATTTCTTTGTCATAACCACCTCCCATAAACACTCCATACTAATGTGACATCTGTGTGTGTCCAGCGCTCACATCCAAGCCCTAATGATGTAGAGTTTAATACTTTTCTGCTCAAACTCACCATATCCAAGTCATCTAAGTCTTGATAATTAGCTGATATGTTTAGTAAATAATTTGTGTTTATTAGGCTACATGGTCTGTACTGCAAATTTAAAGTGAAAAATAAGTGCGCAAGCACATCTTTAATATCTGCAGCAAAGCCTTTTCAATAATTCAAATGTCAGCAAGTCCAAGATTCTCATTCAGTTTTAGGCATCTGATCTCCTTTGAGTGAAAATAGGTGCCATGGGCATTACCATTGTGTTAAATGGTGTTTGAGTGGGCAGATTTGTTATGGTCAGGTAACAATGCAGTTATAGAGATGATTTAAGAATAGCTCAATGTGTTCATCTGCCCAGTGACTAAGAAAGCTTCTGGAAAGAAAAAAAGGACTCAACTTTATTTTTGATTCAGTGACAGTCCTAAAGTGTGTAGAGATGTGTTCAGTGGTGCGTTAGGAATAGATGTTCTTTAGATGTTTTCACACTGCATTTTTCAATATGACACATTTGACAAAGTAGTGAAAGTACATGCAAGCAAAGAAAGAACAAGCTTGAAATGCATGACTATGGATTTATTTAACTGAAACCTTCCAATGCCACTTTGGTATTACAACAACTCTTTGTTTTAGTAAAATTTGTTAACTAATATTTAGATGAGGGGGCATGGTGGTCTAGCAGGTAATTATCTTAATTGTAGTGTAAATTGCCCTTAGGTATTAAGGAGTATGTGCGCGTATGGTGCTCTGTAATGGACTAGGGGCCCACTCAGGTTCTCAGGATTGCCTTTAGATCTACCACAACTCTCTGACCAAGATAAAGTGTTACTGAAAATGAATGAATGAATGAATTAACAATAAATATTGTGTTTTCTTAACAGCACTGTGGAACCAACTGCTTTGGCACTAGTATCTTTTGATTTATTAAGTTTATCAAAAGCATGACAAATTTGTAAATGAACTATTATGCCTTTACCTTGATGGACTTAATGCATTTACCAGCAAAAGCAGTCATAGTGAAGGACAGGGCTCCCATTCTCCATCCACAAGAGGGCAGTGTGGCTCTTTCACCATTTTCCAAGTCTAAATCTGATGCACTCAGGCCCAGTGAAGCTCGCCTGTCGTAAGACTGTCTTTCTACCACCATAAAGCTGACAAGCATCCATTACAAAAAATGATTGCCCACATTACAAACACATTTGGGGAATGTGTTGTTATTAGTGGAATTTGTAGACGAGACAGAGGGGCTTGCAGCTCACCCTATGAAGGTAAATGCAGCGGGGAGGGAAGTGGGGAAGTGGCCTTGTGAAAACAGACAGCCTGTACCAGTTAATGCCAGGGAGAAAATGGAGGAATAATGTGACCATGAGGGGGGTTTCATTACGTATTAAGAGCACAACCTGCCCATAGTGCAGAAATACAGCCAATTTATTTGCATAGAAATGTTCAGTTGTAAAACAGTGTAAACCATTTTTTTCCCCAGTCAGTTCATCCCCTGTTATTGTCTCTTTATGTGACAGCTTGTGTTTAGACGCTGTGTTAGTGATGACAATGTGACAGACTAACGGTCATGTCAAAATACGAGCTCAGACAGGTGTCTTCACGTCCCTGCCTTTGTATGCATAGAAGAGACAGGCAGGTGCACATTTGCATAGGACAGTGCACACACTTTTAGTGAGAAACAAGTTGTATTAATTGTGAAGTACCTAGTTTTTGTGTGAGTGCAAGCATATATGTATTATGTGTGTGTATGAGAGAGACAGAGGGAGAGGGTTCTGTCCAATCTGCTTTTTGTGTGTGTTTGTGTGTGTGAAAGAGCGAGAGAATGACAGACACAAGGAAAGACAGAGAGCAAACGGATGGATGGGCAGCTGCCAGGTGGGAATAGCCACTCATCCATCCATTCCGCTTTGCGCAGCAGGCTGTGCCAAGCGTCCATGCTGCTCTGCATACCAAATTAGTCGAAGTTTTTAATTGGTTCTGAGGTGCCTTTCTACATCACATCAATGACCTTTTCAAACCAAGAGAGCTGAACATGGTGCTTTTAAAGCATCATCATTCACCACTAGAAAAATAATAACCACATTTATTGTGTATGGATGTGTGGGTTAGAGACAGGGAGGAACAGGGAGACACCGAGAGAGACCGAGAGTAACTGAAGGAGACTGAGAGGGACTGAGAGAGAGATTTTTCCCGCTTGCTTAAACTTTGGATAATTTAACACAAATTTGGCACAACATTGCCATGTCCCTTTGACATGGTAGTCTTCTTATATCTCATATATCTTTTATATTCTTGCTGACATTCCCAGGAACCTGGTTTCAAGACAGATCAAACATGTAAGCACAGGCAACTGTGATGGCACAGGTCTATAGTGGAAATTTGCCTGTGAGCAGCATATGGCTTTAGACTGTGATGCATACAGCTAGCACTAATGAAGACAGATGACAGAGTGTCTGTAGCCACTTCCTCTGTGTGTGTGTTTAGTATATTTTGTTCCAGCATATACATATATAAATCAACATAAAGGGCCACCGCAAGTTGGCAGAATAGCGTCAAGAGGTTTGGCAATTTGAGGTTAGAGTTATGTGCAGTGAGGTTGAGGTTAGGGTTATGTGTACTGAAGTTGAGGTTAGGGTTCGGTGTAATGAGGTTGAGTTTAGGGTTATGTGTAGTAAGGATGATCTTAGGATTACTGAGGTTGAGTTTGGGTTTTGGACCTCCAGAATTAGTCTGACACCCCTGTCCTGTTTAGTCCCATTTTTTGTCCATCCCATCTTTTCATCACTGAATCCTCCTCAGTCATTCTGAACCATTCAGGCTGCCGATGTAGTTGTCTTAAAGAAACTGAATGATAACACTATGTTCCCTCTTGGTTTTGGTGTTCAGCAGGAGGTAAAGATGCCATTATTTTGAATGAGAGTCAGCGTGCCACGCCTCCCTCCTCTCTTGGCTTTCCCTTACAGCCTGTGCTCAGTGAACGGCTGACTGATTCACAGCCCCCTGCAGGTGAGGGACTGTAATTGTGTGTAACTGAAACCACTGTTCTCTAATTGTGCCCTCAACTCAACACTAAAGAGCCATAATTAGCTTGATCACTCGCTGTAGCTCGTCCTGCATGTGTCCCCATGAACGCACCTCTGCTTCACGCACGCTCTTATCGCTGTGGTGGCTAAATGGCCGATCCTTCTCAAATGCCATGGCATTTTGCAAATGCTAGCAAATTCTTGCCTGCTGACATTCACCAACTTTTGGGACGTCTTTGCAAAAGGGATGGTCCATAAATATGGATGCCAGCCATACTGTGAGCTGTTTCTCTTTTCACTCGTACTTGAGAAAGCTGTGAAAGTGTTTAACCTTTTGCTTGCATGCATCCAAACATGGCTCAGTAATCCAAGAGAATGGGTGTCAATTGCTTTCCCACATGGATGACTTCACATTAAAATGCTGTTTTTAATATGCTGGTGTAAAACACTCCTGTAAATAAATCTATTTCTGCTATTGAGAGGCTACTTAGGCATTCCAAAATATCTAGAGTTTTAGTAGACATGTCAATGCATAGGATTTTCTTGACTTTATTAGTCACTATTTTATATCAAGGCTATTATTTTATATAGACATTTTATAAGATGAACTGTCTTGGAGTTGTTGAGATCCTACCACCATCTCCACATTGCAGACATTATCCCACAGGGCACTTCTTCATTAATAATGGCACTAAAACAATGAGCATTAATCTTCTTTGTCCCCCTGACTGGTTCAGATGACAGGACAGGAAGTGGAGGGTTATTGCCATGGGAACTGGACACAGCTGGCGATGACAGCTTCCTGAACGTGTGGCCTCGCTCCCGCCCCAGTCCAGATGGAGGTGGAGACGAGCTGGAGACACCTGTCACCTCTGAGCAAGGGGAGGATATGCAGTCTAGCGGGCTGGAAATCGTGAGGCAGACAGAGCAGCGGCTATGTGATGAAGAAGTGGGGCCAGTTGCAGAGATGCAGCCAATCACGAAGCAGCATCCTGTTGTAGAAGAGGGGGAAGTTGTAGAGGTGGACAACAGCTTGACTGTGGAGGAAGGTGAAGATGCTGCAATGGCACTGGCTTCTCCAGTGTCTGATAGCTCTGATTATTCTCCACATCTCAGTTCAATGCGCATTTGTGACCAAAGCCAGCATGAGGACTATATCCATCATGATTTTAGACAGATTTTAAGTGTAACTACTGACCCTGCAGATGTGTTGGAAGAGAAGTTCTCAAGTCTTGCATCTACTTCCAAAGAGCCTACCCCGGCTTCACCTCTCACACCAAGTTGGGATCTGGACTATCAATCAGGGGAGACTGATAGCTGTCACAGTGAAAGTGTGGCTTAAATATTGACCAAATTTCTGTTCCTTATAACAGGAACTTGTGTAAGAATGAAATCTCTAAAGCAAAAGTCTTCAGTTCTTGTTTGTTGCCCTGCGTGTTTCATGTTTTCCCTCAAAAGGCCTTAATATTTAGTTGATGACCTCGATCAGGCGTTGTAGATAAAAACAAATATGAAACATGAAACCCGCTGGACCCAGCTATAAGTGAACTAAAGTGTGCATACTTTATGCTTGCATCTCAAGATGTGGGAAGATTCTTCTAAATCTAAAACCAGTGCATGTATTAGTGATTTTTGTGTTTTGCTTTATTTCTACACGTCTTTGTCTGTTGAATTACAGTATGCTAAATTTACAATTCCTGTGTATAAATTAAGTTTATGTTTAGACAAAAATTCATAAGCAACTGTGATTCATCCTCCATAAACAGGGATAAGTTCACTCTGAACTTTATTTAAATGCATGTATATCACAGACTGCATCATGTAGTCTACATATATCACGCCGGAGTCAAGAATAAGGTGTCAGTGAACCACTCAATATCTTACATGTGTATACACTTTATGTCAACTTAGTGTTGTTGTTAAGGGATCATATTTGTGCAGTCTTGAAACCAGTCTAAGAAACCCTTTCAGCACTGATTATGTAATTGTTTATGATTTTGTATTCTTGCAGTTGTTACATATAGTATTTTGTTGTCCTGATTGCCAGTGCCATATAGTTTCTACCTTCTCTACTTCCTGTTGTTTCTGTAGAATGTTTATTTCCTTTAACTCCTTTTTTCTTTTTTCTTTTTTTTGGAGAAAAAAGTCAGGCAAGTCTTCACATGTATCATTTTCAAAGAAATGCACACAGATTTTGCACAAATTACATTTGAATCACAAATGATTCACAAAAGATATCAAATTGTTTCAAATCATGATGGTATTGCTGTTTACACAACTAATTATACACTAATTTAAATGTTTACAAATGTAGATTGTGGCTGCCCTCCCTTTTTTTTTTGCTGCATGTGCCTTATAATGCAGAATGAACTGTGCTTTCTCTGTTGGGAGAGACAAGATAAATGTGATGGGATGATATGCAAGGTTTGTTTTCTTTTTCAGTATCTTGGCATTAAGTTCATGTCAAATATCTTGTCTATGACCTGTATACTCTGATATGATATACCTGTTTAATTGAATATAAATATATATTTTCTCAAAATGTCAAAGCGTCAAATTCATATTGTAATTTTCTGTTCTTGAACCGTGTTCCATTAAGTTCCAACTTAATACATGGCACATTTATTAACCGATTGATTCAGAAATGATAGTTCGGTATGTTAGTCAATTGTATTATGTTTGTAACACAAATATCAGAAGGAAACAACATTGTAAAGCTATGACCATGCAACCTTTCCACAAGAAAGTAATCTGTATACCAGACTTGTGTTCCACAATCTACAGTGTCAGTGGTTTCCTAGAATTTTCCAGAACCCCTGTGCATATAGCTACTGTGCTGTGAAGGCCACAACACCAGCGGTCAAGGGCAGCACTGTTAGAATCTGCCCTCTTTTGCCTGTGCTAAATCAACATCCTGTAAAAACCTGATTTCTCTTGGAAAGAGGTAGCTTCTACTCTTATACAAACTCTTGCTTCGCTTATTTTCAGTTACTACTTCCCAGTTCAATTCAGGTTGTACACACACACATACACACACACACATATTCCATCTCAGCACGGACTCAGCTGGCATTCGGCTTTTCTGAGCAAATGCATGATCTAAGCCAAAAACCCAATTGCGTATTCTGCAGAAGGCATGGCATTTCTATTTTTGATCTCACTTTGCTATATTCACACACACACATTGACGCACTCCTTCTCAATCATATGGGCAGAAATTCTGGAGAAGCCAGGCGGAGGGTGAGGCGGGATGCCAGCTGATGTATTTGATGCATCATGTTGGTGGGCTGTGTGGAATGGCAGGCTGGATTATGCTCTACTGAAGCCATGCGCTGAGCCACTGCAGTGCCAGGCTAGCCCACAAGTGATTATGGGAAATTAGCCACATGGAACACTGGGAGACCACTTGCCTTTTCTTAGGAGGGTTTGTGTAGTTGTGTGTATTGGAAATTGGAATATGCACAACACATCAGATACAGGAGCAGAAGCTTAAACAGAGAATATATGTATTGAAAAGCTATTTATAATAATAGGATAATTGAAGAGAGATTAACTTTTTATTAATACAATGGAAATTAAACAAAAGTCTACACACCCCTTTTTTTTGTGAAGTAAAGGAATGAAACTAAGATAAATCATGTCAGATCTTTTCTCACCTTTAATGTGCAATTCCAAAGTATATGAAAAAACTGAAATACAATCAGAAACCTTTATAGGGAAAGAAAGAAAAATAAAAAACTTACAATAACTTAGTTGCATAAGTGTACACCCCTAAACTAATACTTTGTTGAAGCACCTCTTGATTTTATTACACCACTCTGTCTTTTTTGGGTAAGAGTCTATCAGCATGGCACATCTTGATTTGGCAATACTTTCCCACTATTTCTTGCAAAAACATTCTAGATCCAACAAATTGTAAGGGCATCTCCTGTGCAGGTCTGGGCTCTGGCTAGGTCATTCAAAAACATTGATCTTCTTTTGCTTAAACCATTTTTTTTGTTCATTTGGATGTATGCTTTGGGTCATTGTCATGCTAAGTAAAAGTCCTTTTCATCCTCACCTTACTAACAGACACCTGAAGCCTTAGCACTAAAATCGACAGGAATTTGTAGCTATTCGTAATTCCTGCCCTCTTGAAAAAAGCCCAATTTCTGGCTGAAGAAAAGCACCTAATAATAATTCTGCTGCCACCACCATGCTTCAATAATAATAATAATGCTGCCACCACCATGCTTCACCGTGTGGGCATGGTGTCCTTTTGGTGATGTGCTTTTTTTGCATCAAACATTTCTTTTGGAATTACGGAATTATTATACCTTTTGGAATTGGTCTCATCAGATCATAACATATTTTGCCACATGGTTTAGAGTGATTTAGTTGAGCTTGGATGTTTTTTTGTGAGAAGGAGCTTCCGTCTAGCCACCCTACCCCATAGCCCAGACATGAAGAATACGAGAGATTGTTATCACATGCAGAGAGTAATCAGTACTTGTCTGATATTCCTGCAGCTCCTTTAATGTTGCCATTGGCATCTTGGCAGCCTCCCTGGTAGGTTTTTGTCTTGTACTTTTGTAAATTTTGGAGGGACGTCCTGTTCTTGATAATGTCACTGCGGTGTTCCACTTTCTCCACTTGTTGTTGATGGCCTTCACGATGTTCCATGGTACATATAATGTTTTGGAAATTTTTTTTGTACCCCTCTCCTGATCAATTCCTTTCGACAGTGAGACCCTGTACAAACTTTTTCATCTCTTTGCAGACCATGGCTTCAGCAGTCAGATGAAACCAAGAAGATGTAAAAAAAATCCTTCAGAAAGAGCAGGTCTTTATTTGGGGTTAATTTAGGGTTTATTTGGGGTTAATCAGAATCATCTGACATGATGTATCTTAGTTTCATTTTATTATCACAAAAACTTGCTATTTTAACAGGGGTGTGTATACTTTTTATATCCACTGTACTTAAAGAACAAATACTTAGACAACATCACAGACATTTATGCTAGCGTTTTACCCTAAACACTGTCAATGTCAAAAATGATTAAATAATGAATCTTACTTGATTTCTAATGACACTGAATGCTAAAAGATTGTATGAAGAAGACACACTGTTATAGCTACAGGTATAGACTTGAGGTTAGAATTCTAAAATTTGGGAGCAACTTGTTGGAATGGTTTGCAGGCACAGAGGGAGTTTCTGCTTTGAGTCATCCTTTCATTGCTCCCACAGATCATCTGAGTCACTATTTATGACAGAAAAGAAACCCACCCAATTCATTACTCCTTTCTCTGCCACTGCTTACCTTATTTCAGCTCCAGCAGGCTTAGGAGGAAATCAAGATGTTGATATGATGCCGATTGAAGTCGACAATCCACTTCACACCCTCCATCCCCCACATCAGCCCAGCGTCCCAATCACACGCCCCCACTGTCTCAGTGTCAGATCGTCAGTCTCCTGCCACAGCTACTCCACAGGAAGGAAGATATTCCCAACTCACTCTTAGGTTGTTTTAGACAAAGAACAGCACATTGGTTCAGAAGAATGCACACAGACCCTGTTCAATTATTCATAGAGGAGTAAGGAGATGCTGTCAGATCTGAGTGCTGGTATGAGTCTAAGATGGGTTGTGAATGTGCTTTCAGTTAGGAGCGTCCTTGCAAGTTAAAGATCATGGAAAGTAAGATGTAAATCTGAAAATGGAAGAAATATCAGTGTGTTGCATCTTAAAGGTGAATAACAATTACCTGCACATAAATGCTGGTCTTTCATCTATTATCCATTAAAAAGAAATATACTGTTTGCGATATTAAGAGATTTTATGTGCAGTATATACTGTATCTATAATTGGTTAATTG
This sequence comes from Pangasius sanitwongsei, assembly GCA_037576675.1. Classification (NCBI taxonomy): domain Eukaryota; kingdom Metazoa; phylum Chordata; class Actinopteri; order Siluriformes; family Pangasiidae; genus Pangasius; species Pangasius sanitwongsei. The sequence continues at coordinate 15,628,247 of CM075006.1, read as the reverse complement.
GTGCCATATATTTGGTAATTCTAGGCCTTTGATCTAGTGCAGCTGTGCCGAGTCCAACACACTGTTCAGGACTCGATGAGCCAACAGCATCTCTGACTGACAGGTACTGGTGCTCTTCCCTCAGTGTGAGATGATTGAGTTTGAAGGGGTGCTGCTAGAGCTAAGAGGAAAATGAGGCCACTCGATCTGTGTCAGGTGTCTCATGAGATATGTGTGAGTATGTATGTGTGAATGTCTTATACAATTAATAGACATTATGGCCAAATGTGAGCTCACACTAATTGGATTTAAATCAAACATAGGCTCTTATTTTATACCATCTAGCTTAGTACTAATACCATCTAGCTTCTTGAAAATGATCATTTTACCATATATTTGTTGTATTTGCATTCATACTGTATTTCAGACAGTGTTTCAACACATCCAACCATATTTTTTATGTAGCTTTTAAATGGTAAATACCATGACTATAAAGAACAATTAGCATATAATTAGCACATAATATTTAGTTAAAACCGCACAATTTAAATATCGATTCCTCCCCGTGCTTTGCATGTGATTTCATTTATGCAGTTGTATATTACCAAAGACATGCCCATAAATGCACACGAAATTTGTCAAATTGAACACCAAATTTGCACTCTTTATTTGGGAACTTAGTAAATCAGAGCCTTCGTCTGACACAGATGTTTGATGCATTAATGTGCTTATCTTGCTAACTGGCAGCTAGGGACCCTTATATGAAGATGTTTCTCATATCATATGCCAAATGACATGATACACACTTCATTCTTTTATTTATTTCCACTGATTTAGATGTTATTGCAGTGGTTAGCATTGCTGCCTCACAGCTTCAGGGTACTGGGTTCAATTCTGATCTTGGGTTATGGTATGTGTGGATTCTCTCATGTTCTCCCTGTGTCCATGTGGGTTCCTTCTGGGTTCATCCCACTTCCCAAAAAAGTGTGAAGGAGTGTGCAAATGTGTGTGTGCATGCTGCCATTGAAGGGTGTATTCCCAGCTCATGCCCAGTGTTCCAGGGGTAGGCTGCGGATCCACAGCAGCCTTAACCAGGATAAAGTGCTTACTGAAGATGAATGAATGAACAGTATCCTGCATGAAGCTCACCAATAGAAGCAAAGGATAAATGTGACTCAGTCTTTTCCAACATTTCCAAAAAGGTTATTTTACTTCATACTCTATGCTCTCAGGAAAAGCTAACCTGCCTCCAGTGATATAGTCACTTACACTACCAGACACATCTGCTCATAGAAGGTTGTTTTGTTTTGTTTTGTTTCTGCTATTTTCACTATACATACTGTATATACAGTATACGCTATACACTATACGGCCAAAAGTTTGCACACACCTGACCATCACATTCATATTTGCTTTTTGAACAACCTATTTCAGATTTAGTTCCCCTTTGCTGTTGTAATAACCTCCACTCTCCAAGAGAGGCTTTCCACTAGATTTTGGAGTGTGGCTGTGGAGATTTGCCCATTCAGCCACAAGAGCAGTAGTGAGGTCAGGCACTGATGTTGGGCAAGGAGGCCTGGGGTGCAGTCAGCATTCCAATTCAATTCCATTCAGGTGTTCAAAGGGGTTTAGGTAAGGGCTCTGTGCAGGCCACTCGAGTTCCTCCACACCAACCTTGGCAAACCTTGTCTTCATGGAGCTTGGTTTGTGCACAGGGGCATTGTCATTTGGGCCTCTTAGTTCCAGTGAAGGTAAAATTGTAATGCTACAGCACACAGAGACATTCTGTGTAATTGTATGCTTCCAACTTTGTGGCAACAGTTTGGAGAAGACCCAGATATGGGAGTGATGGTCAGGTGTCCACAAAAGTTTGGCCATATAGTGTACAGTAACACATGAAATTGTGTGCATAAAAAGTGTTAAACATATCAAAACTTTTATTTTTCAAATTCATAACAGTATTCCTGATGAAGCTTTGCACACTCTTGGCATCTTCTCAACCACCTCATGAGGAAAGTTTCCAAACAGGCAGACACATGTTGACTGCTTCTCCTAAGTTCCATAAAACTTTTTAATAATACAGTTTGATTCCTTTGGTCCCGTTCACATGCTGTTAGATGCGGAGTTCCACAGGGATCAGTTCTTGGACCTATTTTATTCATTCTTTACATG
>CM075006.1:15550189-15617140 GCA_037576675.1 Pangasius sanitwongsei | reverse complement strand
ATGGGTTAAATGCAGAGCACAAATTCCGAGTATGGGTCACCATACTTGGCCACAAGTCACTTCACTTCACTTCACTTATAATATCTGAATGATGTGGGTTATTTAGTGATGTTTTCAGCAGCATTTAATGAATGCTGTAAATTTACAGATGATGAACTCAAAAATCCATGCATTGTGACTGGTGTTGTAGTAATGAACCACACTGAAGTCAGAAGGTCAAATTTAACTCTGTTGCATGTGATTGCTGATTGAAAGACAAAGCAATTTTTATATATATATTAATAGAATATCCTTGTTAGAATTTAAAGTTTTAATTTCAACTCATCCCTTCAATCCCCTACAGAAAAGACCGTGACAGAGATCGAGATGAAAGGTCGAAGGACCGGGACCGGGATCGTGACAGAGATCGTGACAGGGACAGGGAGCGAGACAGAGACAGGGAGCGAGACAGGGATAGCAAAGCTCCCAACTCGGCCCTGAACGTGAGCGCAGTGTCTGGAGGAGGGATGCTTCCTCTGAAACAGACAGCCATTCATCAGCAGATCAACCCCTTCACCAACCTACCCCACACGCCACGCTACTACGAGATCCTCAAGAAACGGCTGCAGCTTCCTGTCTGGGAGTACAAAGAGCGCTTCCACGAGATCCTTACACGTCATCAAAGCTTTGTGCTGGTGGGAGAGACCGGCTCCGGCAAGACCACACAGGTCTGTTACACCGCAAGGAAATATATACAAATATATATGGCTGTGAATGGAATCATAGACTACACTAAGTCATGTCTGTCAGGTAGCTGATATCATCTCTGTTGGTTTTTAAGGTTTCCGTTATAATAAACTATTAAGTATAATGTTGCTTTAATTATTAACCAAACAACTGTGATAAACTTCCTCCAAAAGTTAAATGTTGCTTAGATATGATTTCTTTTGTTATTGATTGTTTTCCAATAATATCATCAGACATAACTTAAAATTTGTAATTTTCCAAAATAATAGAGACCAGTAATATGCCAAGATCTCAAACTCACAGTCTTTAAGTGTGAAAAAGGCACTTATTGATGACCTTAAAAATACATTTACCACATGTAAATAACATAGCATCCCAGCGATGTGAGTAACTATGTTTATATCTAATTGACATGTGGTTTCTGGGAAGAGATGCTCAAAACTGATTGACCACATATTGAGTTTAAAATATCAACATCTTCAGTGACCACTTCTCAGGGTCATGGTAGGTCTGGAGCATTTCCTAGGAACACTGGGCACCCAAGCATTCACACTCACTCCCAACTTTAGTATAGCCAGTTCACATACTGTCATGCTGTGGGAGGAAAGCCGGAGAACCTGGGGGGAACCCACGCAGACATGGGGAGAACATGTGAAACGTTACAGACAGTAACCCAAGCTCAGGATTCAACCAGGGACCCTGCTGTAATGTTAATTCAAATGACAAACAGCTGCCTTGATGAGTCAAGAGAGTTGTCAAGTGAAGACCTGTATTCACAAAGAAAGTGATTAGCACCCTGCAGCAAGTTTCTAAAAAAAGAAAAGGCACCACATTAATGAACGCTGATTTTCTGTTTAGTATCAAAAGAGACATTGCTTCATTTCTGCTAATGCTAATAAGTAGAATTTAGGCTGCTATTATGGGCTGAGTGATATGTTGGTCACAGCCTAATATTATCAGTAACTTTATAAATTGAGTGTGTATCTTCCCTATAGATCCCTCAGTGGTGTGTGGATATGGTGCGCTCCCTGCCGGGGCCGAAGCGTGGAGTAGCCTGTACCCAGCCCCGAAGAGTGGCAGCCATGAGTGTGGCACAGCGAGTGGCAGATGAGATGGATGTCATGCTGGGACAGGAAGTTGGCTACTCTATCAGATTCGAGGACTGCAGCTCGGCAAAAACCATCCTCAAGTGAGTTCATAAATTAAAAGCCTGGACAGGAAATTAATGAACATTGGCAACTTATTAGAGTACATGTGGAATATGTCCCGCATGGATTTGTGACTTGTATTGGTATTCTTTGTCTTCATTCTGAGGTCTGTATAAAACTTCATGAATTTTCCCCTTCAAAAATTTTAAACTTTGGTATATGTCTGCAACGGTGTTTTTGTGGGCATGTCAGGGTGTCGTGTATGGATGCTCGCATAGGTGTCTAAGAGGCAGTGCCGTATGTAACACTCTGGTATTTACAGAAAAGGAAAAAAAGGAAAAGAAAGTTCTGGAGCTGAAAACAAAGGAGAGTTCTGTGTTTCATTGTAGGAATAATAGAAGAAAGCATGATTGTAACATTTGCTACGTTACGTCTGTGCTGGGAGTGCATTAGAAATAAAAAGAAAGTAGAGTGCGTAATCCTGCAGACTGATTAATCTGCCTTTTATTATGATAGCTATAGCCAGTATAAAGCCTCACGTTTTTTATTCATTCATGCCACTATCATGAATCTGTTTTACTGTAAATAAATTCACAATACAATAATGTGATCATATCGGCATGTGACACAGGAAAAGAAACCTGATGGAAACATGCTCCTGCTGTTAATTTATAACTGTCTGGATGTGAGAGTTTTATCATTCCCAAAAGCCACCCTGAGAAGCTAACAGTATGAACAGGGCTAAACGCATATTTTTAGAAAGTGCTTTTCATCAGTTTTAGGTGCAAGATATTTAAGATTTTTTTAATGTATTGCACTTTCAAATTGGGGTAATTGGGGCAGCACAGAAGTCTATAGAGGATGGAAAGTCATATGTGACACTTATTGTTTATGCTTTATTGCCTAAATTTTTGTTTACACTTGATGTTTTTGAACCAATATTACACTGAAAGTCTTATAAGGATCATGGAAGAAGGATCACATCATCTTGTCATGTTTCCGGGTGTGCAGTCAGACGCACATCCCTGCCTCAACAAATTAGTATTTCCACATGGGTGGATCCACATGAGTGGTTAGAATTCTGGGGTCTGTCAGTGTGCCCCTGTGCACCATGCTTACCCATAAACCCCCTCTCTGTGTCACAACACAAATACAATTAAGTGCCTAATTATAAACCAGTCCTTAGACTTTTCCATCTCACTCAGCCTTTTCTGTGATGTAACTATAAATTGTTCTATCCCTATATTGTTTTCATATTTTCTTATGCACATAACCAAGTCACAATTCTCACTCCAGTGTTGGCCGCAGTACAGAAAACAATGCCAAGACGAGGGCCCTTTGGAATTGAAATGCCTCATAAGCCATGAAAATCCTTGTTGTACTAAAAAAAACATGTGCTCTCCTCAGCCAACTATCAATGGTGAAAGCACCAGTGTGTTCATTGCCAGTTGCGCTACAACACCTTTGGGTTTTCTTTTTTTTTTTTTTTTTTTTTTTAAATCGGAAAGGGCTTTGAACATAACTATTATGTTTACTATGTGAAGTATTCATCCCCATTAACACTGACTCGAATATTTATTTATATAAATCTTCTCCATTAATCATGGCAATACTCGCAGAACTGCACACCAGTGAAAGAGCTGCACAATCATGTACATGGGGTTATGATGGTACCCAAAATTCATGTCAAGTTTACGTTTATAAATCGTATACAATATAAATGTGTTCAAAATGGTGTAGACGGCTTTTAAAACCTGTCTGCTGATTGACATCAAGGCCATTAGATTTTTCCTGAAGATGTTTCACGATTAGAGCTGATGAAGCACCTATTGAGTGGGGAAAAGTGTCATTCTTCATATTTTGCCATGTCAGAATTCAAACTTAGAGCTCTCTTTTTATATATATATATATATATATATATATATATATATATATAGGTACATGACTGACGGTATGCTACTCCGAGAGGCCATGAACGACCCACTCCTCGAGCGATACGGCGTAATCATTCTGGACGAAGCTCATGAGCGCACTCTGGCTACGGATATCCTGATGGGCGTTCTCAAAGAAGTCGTTCGCCAGAGAGCAGACCTAAAGGTGTGTTTGTGTGAATTGTGACTCATTCTATCATTGTTTGGTCTGTCAGTTTGTACAATCCATCTTCATTTTAGTTCCAGTTTAAGCTGGAAAAAATAGATAAGCAGATGTTTTTCAGGACCACTTAGTGACAGCTTAGTGTCTGTTGCGGATGGAATGCTGTAATACGCTCCTGTCACCTGAACCCTGGAACCTCATCAGAAGTCATTTCCTTGGTAGCTGCTTTGACCAACTGAGCGATGATATGTGATTCTCCTGATGTTCCGCTCCACAGGCAAGCAGCACGACGCTGCTGCAGTCAGGAACATTAACTGCAGTAGTACCGCCTTATCCAGTGTCTATTCCATTTTTCTTTTTAACAGTTGATTTCAAGGAGATATTCTGTTATTTTAAGTGTGGTGGACAAAAAAAGCACACATTGAAGCTCTCATTAATTAAGAGAGTTTATGATCATTACTCTCTGAATCTTACTTATTCAGAGTGGACCCAAAAGGATCCAAATATGTCTATTTCTTTTAGTGATGCATGATGGCTGAGAAAGTTTTTAGCTGTGTGTAAACAAAATTTGATCCAAAAAAAATAAAAAGATCTTTTAATTGTGACAATCTTGTGGGCCTAACCTCCTACCTTGCTGCTTCTGTTTTCTGTTTAAATGATCTCTTTTAACTTTGGCTGGCACTCACTAATGAAGCTTCTCTACTGCTGAAAGCCTGACAGCTGTGTGACTGTTTGTTCTCAGACTAATGCAGCCATTACTCTCAGAAATGCGAAAGGCCAGTCCGATTTTTCAGCAGAGCTTATTCTGCCCTCTGGTCACCCCATTTTAAGGCAATCAACCCTGAGGGAGCAGAAGCGTGTCGCCTTTTATGGCCACAGTGTGCCAAACGCAGTTCTCATAAAGCAGATGGGTAATGACTGCTTGTTGTCAGGATCAAATCAAAGGTTCTACATTTGTTCAGGAAGTGTTAAATGAGCTCTAGGTTACTCCAAATGAACTCTGGTCTTCATCTTCTCATATAAATCTGAAGTTAAATGTTCCTCAGTTAAGAGCAATTATGATGTCCCATGGTGCAGAAAGGCACTGAGGTGGACTTCGCAGTGTTGTATGTGAAAGGGGAGTTAAGCTTTAGATAGAAAGGCCTTCAGGGAAGATTGGACCTTGCCCAAGTGGCAAAATGCAGAAGGTATAGCCCAATGCATCGTACTGTATCGGCCACTTAAAGTGGGACTTAGTGGCTTACTCTTTAGTGAAACATTACAGCTAAGAAAGTTTTGGGTTGTTCATAAACCTCATCCTCCCTGACCTAACTCTAGCTTCGAGATTTTTCTTTAAAGGTGACTGCAAATTTTTTAATCTCGTAAGCGCATCTTTCCCCATTGGTAACCGATGCACTGGTGATAACTTTCTATTCTCTTTGCCTCAGGTTATTGTCATGAGCGCCACCTTGGATGCTGGAAAGTTCCAGGTGTACTTCGACAGCTGCCCCTTGCTCACCATCCCCGGCAGAACGCATCCCGTAGAGATCTTCTACACACCAGAGCCCGAGCGTGACTACCTGGAGGCAGCCATCAGGACAGTCATCCAGATCCATATGTGTGAGGAGGACGAGGGAGACGTGCTACTCTTCCTCACAGGACAGGAGGTAAGGCCCTTTCAGTCTGGAGATAATGCTGTGGATCTGGTCATATGTTTGCATTTTGAAACTGCCCAGCTGGTATAAGGAGAAAAACAGGTGCTAGAAGCAATGCATAATGACTTAAATAAAATGCTCGTCTCTCGCACTGTGCGGCTTGTGCACGCCACACAAACAGTGAGTCAGTGAATTCACAGACTGAAACCTCAGCTAATAAAGTGCGAGATATGCACCATCCAGGGGCGCTTCAACCTTGTGATTCATGCCGTAAAAATACATTTTGGCTCTGTCTGTCTGTGCCTGTAAAATCAAGCTCTCTACTGATGAGCCTGTATAAGCCCATCCATTAAGAATTAGGATATTTATAGAAATAGATGGGACAGACGTGTGTAAACGAACTGCTTTTTAAATGAGGATTAAAAAGATATACATACAAATTTTGCAAATACACCTGTATCCTGTCAGCACAGAGCTGAGAAGATCAGTGCTGAGATTGATATGGGACATGGACACAGCTGGCCTTGGTGCTTGGGTAAAGAGCCTGTGTGTGATGGCAGTGTGTGACCCAAATTCAGGCCTGAAATTAAGTCATTTGTTATTTTTCCTTTCTTGCAACTGGTGCTCACCCAACTGGAATGGGGAGTTAGATGCCCAGCCAGAATGATAAATATGGTCACAGCTGATGGGTCAGCAGTGTCCTGTTGCAGTGTTGTGTGTGTGTGTGTGTGTGTGTGTGTGCGCATTTCATGTACAGTGTAGTCCATAAGTATTTGGACAGATGACAGTTTTCATTCTTTTAGTTCTATGGAGCAGCTCATCGAATAACTCCATCAAAAGATCTATGCCCCCTCAGAGTGTTGTTTCTCGCCTTTGAGCGTAGCTCCAATAAATTTATCCATAACCTTCATGTCAATTCATGTCATTTCAAATACAGCTTTGGGGCTGTGTGGAGTCCTTTGACTCAGATTTGCTCAAATGATGACTAATTTGAAAGTGCAGAATACTTTAGATTTATTTTGAGAGTAAATATGTCTATATTGGATTAACATGAAACCAGATAAAAACACCAAAATAAGGTATTAGTTTGAACAGAACAAACAAATGTTCCATTTCATAGTGACTGTAGTCATATAACAGCCTTATATCACAAACATCCCCTGCTATTTTTAAAATAGCAATGTCGATGACTATCTCTTATCTGATAATCAGTAAATTGACTGTGACATTGTGACAGGGCTCTAATTAGAAATATCCAGATACAGTTCTTTGCAATTGCTGATTTTTGTGTTTTTTTTTTTTTTTGTTTTGTTTTTGCCCTTTAATTCATTTAGATTTTATAAGGTTTTATTTCCTTTCTTTGTTTTCTTTATAAAGGATTGCAGTTTCACACAGAAATGGATACTTGGTATTTTCTCTATCTTAAACAAACTTCTACAGATGAAAATCTGTTATTTGTACAACTACAGTGGCTCGAATTAGTCCCAGGCCAGCTTGCATCTGTTCGAACTAATTTGCATCTCCAGTGGGCGGATTAAAAAGAGTGTTTCAAGAATGTTTATACAGAATAGTAGAGTCAGTAGGCTGGTGTTGGTGTTGTGTCCCAGGTGCAGTCGCTCTTGTTGGGCACAGCCTCCCGTTCGTCTCCCTTGGTGCCAGTCCCTCTGACAGCTGCTGCATCCCCAGAGCTAATGGTCTATTAATACTTCAGCTAATTTGATCAATCAATTCACATTTACTCTGTCCCGAGCTGCCATGGAAAGGCTTTGATTAAAAGGCACATGGCCACCAGCACTATTTACACACACATTGTACCCCTGGGAGTAAATCTGTGTGTGTGCTAGGACTACCACATGGCCCCAAAGCTGTGCTCGTATATTTGGTATAACATTAATGCTAGAGCCAGCATGGGCTGAATAATAATTGCCAGCTTTTTACTCTGTAGTAGAAATGAATCCATGGGCCCTCCTTGGACCTCACAATCAGTCTCTTTGATCAGTCTTGGAAAATATAGATTAGTGGAGGTTGCTGCAGCGTTATTAATCTGCTCTCCTTGTGTGGTAGAAGAGATCATGCTATGTGTTTGGCTACAGATCAGGCACGTGGACAGCTCTTTCTTTGCAGAATTGCAATGCACGCTTTAGCCTCAGGATGGTGCTAGTGTATAGGTAGTGCTTTGGGTTTTTTGTTTTTGTTTTGTTTTTTTAAATCCGTAATGTTCCAGTAAGAATGAACACTGCATCTGAGTGCCTTATAAGGTGTGATCTTTATTTTATGCCTAAACTAACTCTTGATCTGACTAGACCCCCTGACTGCTAATGCATATGATGAATTGCTTTCAATTGCTTTTTTGTTGTAAAGTTAATCTGCTTGATGGTTTGATATTGCAGGTTTCTCACCAGGAAGTTTGCATTACAGGCAGCATAGTGCTCATTGTCTAGACACTTGTTTAGTCCATGAAAATATATTTTAGGTCTTAGAACCATTTCGCGGTTGGTTACCTCAGTTGTGTTTGTAAATCTTAGTGTTAGCTGTCAGATTTTGCCAGTCCCTCGAGGCCTCTTTTGTGTGTGAGCCCACTATGTCTGCAATGTTTGCCCTCACTTAAACAATCCTTTGTGACTTGCTTCTTTTTATGCACTAGTGCAGCTTTCTCATTTCACATTACCCTTACTACATTACCATCTGGAATAATGAACCCTGTGTGTGTGTGTGTGTGTGTGTGTCCTTGTGACTATTGCTTTAGACAGCAGAACCACAGGAAGTTCATCCAAGCAGCATGCACTCCAGGTTTAATTTTCTCAGCCATGTCACAACTGGCTCACAAAGAATACTTGATCTAACATACTGAAGCCCCACCACTGTTTGTGTTTTATGCGCATGTGAATCTGTTCCAGGACAAGTTAATGTGATTTTCAATGGGAAAACCGAGGTCAACAGGAGTTTAAAAAAGCAAAACAAAAATCAGCTGCTGGCCCATGCTACTTGGCCAAACAAACAAACTGTGGCATTAATGTATCACTTGTTGCGTCACATTCCTATTTTGCCTTTCAGGAAATCGATGAAGCCTGTAAGCGGATCAAACGGGAAATCGACGACCTGGGCCCTGAAGTGGGCGACATCAAAATCATCCCCCTCTACTCAACACTACCACCACAGCAGCAGCAGAGGATCTTCGAGCCTCCGCCACCTCGCAAGCCGAACGGAGCCATTGGTAGAAAGGTAAATTTTCTTCTCAATCAATCGTTCATTATGAATAAGAGCGAGATGGAGAGGATGGAAGCAGTTGGTTGATGCATAAGAAACTCGCAGAACACTGACTGGAGCTAGGACGTCATTAAAGTCCCGTCCTTGCCCCAAGCTTTGGTACAGCATTGACTCACAGCATATGTTGTTTTTGTCAGCATGTGATTCTCTTCTCTAAAATAGCCGAGTATTACTCATGCAGTCTTAGCCCCTGGATCTCGCCATCGATAGGTTTCAGCCCTTACAAAATGACCTCCATCATGCTGCTTTGGCTCATATCCATCCCTGACATCTCTGTTTTTCATGATAAAATGGTCAGGATGTACCTTCTTTGTTTGTGTGTATACTTGTAGTTTCACACTCCTCATATACCTTGCTACTTCTAGTAGCTATGATCTGTTAGCAGTAGGATAATTTGGCATTCTATCACCCATACCTTTGCAGACATTTCACCCCACTAGATATTATTGATTTTATTGAGACTAATTGAACTGCTCCTTGTTTGCTTTAATTCTTTCCACTCTGCCTCAGCTGTATCGTTAGCCGTGCCTTCAAATCTGTCCTCCACAGCTTCCTTTGGATGTGTATACTGAATCAATCTGCTACCTCGGCACCTCTCTCTCTCTCTCTCTCTCTCTCTCTCTCTCTCTCTCTCTCTCTCTGTCTGTCTGTCTGTCTCTCCATCCTGTTCTTCTTTGCTTCATGTCATCTTTTCATCTCCCCCAGCCAGTCCATGTTTACAGAGGTGCAGAAATGTGCACTAGTTTGATTGCCCCTAAGCCAGGGTTCTGACTGCGTTAAAAGTTCAAACATTACCCGGTGTTTGCTTAGGCTGTTCAAAGAAATGTTGACATGAAACAGCGACATGGATACACCCTGTGCTCATATCACTGCATTGGCCCTCCTGGGATGCAAAGCCACTCCATCTTGACTGGAATATGGGAAGAGAAGGAGGAAGGGCTCTTGTTGATGAAGCGTTTGGCAGAACAGGGATGCCGGCAGTGTCGTAAATTGGCTCAGTCATAAACGGTCCCTTCCTTGGCCCATAAACCCAGACTCAGGCTTTGAGATGACAGCAGTTCCACCCACGCCCTGGTGATTTCTTGAAGGTGTCTGACTAGCCTTGTGGCATTCAGGTATTATTTTCCTGCATCCTACCTCGTCTGTCCCTGGTTGCATAGAGATGAGCTCAAATTACCTTGTTAAAATGTCATCTTGTCAGACCCTCTGGCATACGTTGCCCACAATGCAAATCAGCCCCCTTTGGTGATAGTTGGAGACAGTGTGTGGATGTTGTCTGTGGAGCACCTGTGAAGGAGCCTAGTGAACAGTTCTGTTCCAAATGCAACAGATTTTTTTGGGCCTGGTGTGCAATTCCTTTTGAAAGCAGTCTAAATTTGTGCAGATCAGCACCAGGAGGATTATATGCAGGGGTTTGTGGAAATGTCATTGGTTGAAGTGCAATTGGGGAATGAAAGGACAGGGACATGAGTGCTTGTCATACATGCGACTTATTTGTTTATTTATATTTTTTACGTAGGTTATTTGTCAACTACACACTCCACTTTTTCCCCTCATTGTAGCCATTCTCTTCAGCCCAGTGTGAGGCACACGTTCTCAAATTTAAATTGGGTTTAATTTGTCAGTATAGCACTTTTCCCTGGTGATGCCAGTGAAGGATGGCTTGAATTAACCCATGTCTCTGCCTCTCTTACTGGCTAATAACCCAGAAGTAACACGCCCCTATGACACCCTAATGATATTACTGATGAAAAGTCTGCTTAGTTCAGTTCTGGGACAGACAGTTCAGTGCCAAACGACTGTTCCTGGCTTCATAAACATAACAAGTCAATGCGATTGATTGATTGAATGCTTCCATGTGCGCTATATGGCCAAAAGTATGTGGACACCTGACCATCATACCCACATGTGGTCCTTCCCCAAACTGTTGCCACAAAGTTGGAAGCACGCAATTGTATAGACTGTCTTTCTGTGCTGTAGCCTTACAATTTCCCTTCACTGGAACTAAGGAGCCCAAGCATGTTCCAGCATGACGGTGTGCCTGTGCACAAAACGAGCTCCATAAAGACATGGTTTATCAAGGTTGGTGTGGAAGAAGCCCTGACCTCAACCCCGTTGTACACCTTTGGGATGAATTGGAACACCAACTGCATGCCAGGCTTTCTTACCCAACATCAGTGCCCAACTTTACTAATGATCTTGTGGCTGAATGAGCAAAAAGCTAGTGGACATCATTCCCAGAAGAGTAGCAGCTGTTATAGCAACGAAGTGGGGACTAAATTAGGAATGGGATGTTCAGTAGGCTTGAGATGATTGACCATAGTATCGGGAATCGCTGATAGATCCCAGCTATCATGATAGATATCAAGTTCACCGATTTTAAATGTCTGTCGGGAAACACGATGTCTCATATATGTGCTTTTTTCAGCCTATTTTGTATTCAGTATGAAACATTATAGCCTGTTGTCTGACTGTCTACAAAACAACTTTCTCTGATGCATTTTAGCTTTCCTTGTCTGTGCTGCCAAACACATAGACATGAATGCCTTCACTCGCAAAACAAGAACCGTTTTAAATGAAAATGAAACAGTGTATTGTTTATCAGGGTGGCTTCAATATACAATTCAATAAGTATCTTCACTGCATGCATATGTAGTTTATATTTGTTTATTTAAATTTTATAGTGAGCTTAGTTACAGCAAATAACTAGTTACATTTATTTACAGTCCCGACTTCAGTTTTGTGGCTTCAGTTTTTGACCTTGTTAGTGAGTAATTAAGCCGAAAATCTCTGACTAAACACTAAATGCTAGTGATTGCAGCTAGATCGTAACCAGCTTCCAGTACTTTTGTCTGCTGTAATGACATAACATGTTCACGACACATGTCTGGTATGTCGGGTATGTCTGGCCATGCCCTGTTCTTTCCTCCCCTCAGAGCCACAGCCAATGCTGTCGTCAGTCGCCGATAGTTAGGGGGTAGGATAGGACAATGACATTGTACACACCACCCCCCCCAAACTTAATGTTTAACAAACATGAGTGTGGTCAAGTGTCCACAAACCTTGGGCCATATAGTGTACCATATATGATAAGCAGGTTGTACTTCTAGTGATGTTATGATAAGTGAGGGGACCCTTACAGAGATTTATATTATTCTATTTTTAATTTTAGTTCAGTTTAGTTTTTGCTCTGTATTCCAGTTTTCATAACCTTTTGGTATCTTGGCTGTAGGATGAAAAGACACAAAAGGTTGCCAAAGTAAATTGTTTTAAAGTTACTTTTTTTGAAGATTGATGGAGGGTTGGATAGGGCAGAGGAGCTGATCTGGAGAATTTTGGAACATTTAGATTGAAGCCACTCAAGTAAGATATCGCACATCTTGGCCTTATGCGCTCAGCCTCAGCCGCATTTGTTCCAGACCTTTTGTATGTGGATCATTGAATCCATGAAGATGCAATTTCTCTACACCCTCTGGGTCAAGGATTGTGAATCAGGGTGTGTAATAATTCAGTTGCCTTTGATATGCAATTTATGCCGATGCATCCACCTTTATATAATCTCCATGTCTACCTCTCTAGAATATTTTAAGGTAGATGGGGCTTTCTTCTGTCAAGCTAAGGCAGTGCTTCACTGGACAGTTCTGAGCGTGCTTTGTGGGTTTTGGTCATCGCTCTGTCCTCCAGTCACCAAATCTTTATGAAAATTTATTTCACCAGATCATTAATTGCAATTTATTATTATTATTATTATTATTATTATTATTATTATTGCATAGATCATTAATTGTTTGGCCAGATCATTAACTCAGCCAATGAAAACAATGTCAGTGCTGCAATGGTTTTGGAAGAGGAGGCCACATTAGCAGTTCTTCAGTGCTCTAACAAGAAAGTTCTGCATAACGAATCCAGCGCAGCCTGAAATGCATCAGCGCTCTTACGGAACGGGAACATCTACCAGCAGGACAAGCTTGCGTGCGAGGAGCTGCTGTTCTCTTTCTCTCCCTTTCCCTCCTGTACACACCTCTCGTTCCTCCTAACATTTGTATAAATGCTGATGGAGAGACCCACAGGGTGATGTGACTCATTTGATTTCTCTGCCCTGATTCAGCTGCCATTCCTCATGGACAGCCCTGCTTCAGTAACGTAGAACGATCTAAAAGTGGAGGAATCTTAACTTCACGGCCCCCAGACACTTTTCCTGGCCCCTTATTTGCTGTTTTCAGTGTATATGTTTGCTCTCTATTAAATATGAGAAGAAAATAAATGTTGCAGCTGCCTTTATTACTTTGATCGGCTGGGTGTAAATCTGACAGCTAATCCCTCGAGCTTTCCACCCTGTTTGTAAGCTCTGTTTTGCAGTTTCCAGGTTGAGTTATTTTTTCCTTTTCGAAAGCTGAAGCTGTTTTTGCTTTGAATTAGGATTTGCCTTTTGGCCTCAAAACATCTTTCAGCATCCTCTTAAGGAATATTTTTATATTTTCATTTAATTAGGGATCTAACTTTGTGAAGTTTAGGAGCCTTCCCCCTGTAGTCAGTGTGACAGATTTTAATTTGGCCTTTACTGTTTTACGCCACATTGTGATGTGCGTGCTGTGAACACCTCAGTGTGCATGAATCATCTACCTCTGTGTTACTTTGTTTGTCCAATGTGCCAGGCTTCTCTGAAGCAATTTATATCCTGAATCCCTGCTACTGCCAGCTTCTTCTCAGGGCTTACTTTCTCCTCGTGAACAGATGCTTTGTTGTCTCGCCATATTAAAGATGCCAGCAGTCTCCAGCTCGGTATGTTGCTATACTGCACGCGGGGGCCACTTGTACTCTTAAACCAAGCACTTGATTGAATAAATGTGAGTGAGGCCTGGTTTATACTTCTGTGACTTGGTATCGGCACGCGCGTCAGGGCATCATGTGGATGCTTGCACCAATGTCTGCCGTCATTTTTGAACATAACATCAGGGTGTACACAAGGGGGCAGTGTTCATGTACGAAAATTGGAAATCACAGGAAGCGCAGCATTTTAAAAATGCGAAATGTCAAAAAATAATAAAGGAGAGCATGCCATGCTTCATGATAGGAAATAAGATTTACTGGTTTTTTTGGGGGGGACAGTAATGATGACTGTGCAAAAAAAAAAGAAAAAAAGAAAAACTTGCATTACCAAATAGAAACCAAGACAATTTACACTGAAAACATCTCTGAAACCATTATGCTAGTGTTTAAATCCACAATTCTAGCACTCAAGAAAGAATGGTTTAAAATTCTTTCAAAATGTAGTTTTTAATGATTTACATCACCTACATTGTGGCTTTCCTGGGAGTACATTAGAAGAAGAAGGAAAAAAAAAGTAAAATGCACGATCCTGCAGGCCGATTAAATCAGCTTTTATAATGAGAACTACAGCTGTTATAAAGCCTTACATTTTATTTTCACAGATGCCACAATATTATGATGTGGGTTTCTGTAAATAAATTCATGAATTTATTCATAATTCATCAGATGAAATACAGGAAAGAAACCTTACAGAAACTTGCCTGTGCTGTTAATTTATAGCCTTCTGGATGCATGAGTTTTACAGTGGATACAGTTTATTACAGGAGCCACCCTGAGAAACTGAAAGCATGAGCAGAGAAAGCACTTTTGTCAGGTCAGGCGTGAGATGATGTGTGTGTAATTCAAAAGGTATTGCACTTTCAAGTGGTGGGGTCAAAAGTGGGCTTATGAAAAAGTTGTGCTCTGTGCTTACCGATAAACACCCTCTCCGTGGCATGATGCAAACACAAACATTCTGAAATGTAGAAGTATAAACCAGCTCTGATGTGGCATGAATAATTGAAAATGTTGGCGGTGGGCAGCTTCAGTGAGAAGAGCACCAAGCTGTGTCCAGACATGTGTTTTCTCTCCAAAATCAGGAGTAGTAATGTGTATGGACAGGTCATGAGAGGTCATCACACCACCTCAGCCTGCTTTTGCAGTGACTGAAAAGAAAAACGTTATCTAGTGTTAGCTAGTACTTGGCAGTTTGACATCATACATGAAAAAAAATGCCATTTATAACATTGGTAGTGGTAAAAGTGTTCTTTTTAGATGCTGACATACCCATGTGATTTTATCTGATCCTTTAGATTGAACTTTCTTCTGTGTGTTTTATGAAGTTCTGAAGAAACTGTATTAAATAATATTCAAGAGCTATATATATTTTAAAAAATTTCCAATAGTTGTATCTAAGTGATTTATATATGTAGAAGTTGATATTGTACTGTATGAGAGAGTTTTAGTTTTCTAAATATAGAACACTGTTTAAAGAAAAGTAATGACTACTGAGCATTTTTCAGCAATACTTGAAGTATTATATAAGTGAAATGTGTAATTTTGAGATTTGGTGCAGTTAATGCTGCAGCAGTGAGCTGCTACATCCCAGAAAGCATTTAGCAAATTTTGCTCAGAGCTCTGTTCTCTCTGTTCTGTGTTGCGCTCCTACAGGTTGTGGTGTCAACAAACATCGCTGAGACGTCGCTGACCATAGACGGTGTGGTGTTTGTAATCGATCCTGGCTTCGCCAAGCAAAAGGTTACCCGCCCTCAGCTTGTTTCTACAAATCGTCCTTGTTTAATGTCACCTCATCATCTGTGTCTGCTGCCCGTGAAATCCCCAGATAAATCCAGTGGCAGTAGAGACGGCGAAGCTAGTTAGTTATTCTGCTGCCTGTCATAGTCCAGTCACAGTTTGAAGGATTGCATTGGGACTTTGCCACTGTCTGTGTCACATACTCAGTTTGTTGTCTCTGCACTTCTTGCACAGGTGTATAACCCACGCATCAGGGTGGAGTCACTGCTAGTGACTGCGATCAGTAAAGCATCAGCTCAGCAGAGGGCAGGAAGAGCTGGGCGTACGCGACCGGGTAAATGCTTCCGCCTTTACACAGAGAAGGCGTACAAGACTGAGATGCAGGTAAATAAAGCTAACATTACATTTGCAAGAATAATATTACCATAACGTTTAATTGTTTGCTCGTAACCAGCTTTAACTGAAAAGGAGCCTAGCAGCCATTGCTTTTGTTCCTGTTCATGTCAGAGCTGCTTCATCTTTCTGGTCTTTCTTTATATCAGGACTTTGCAAAATTTTTGTATCTAGGTTCTTCTTTGTCTTTAATTCCACAGACACCCTCAGGACCAATATATTTTATAAACATAATTTTTTATTCAAATATTTGGCTTGTTATAGAAATGTGTACAATAGTATTTCAGCTATTTATGAAAGTTTTTTTTTTTTTTTTTTAATTCTTTTTAACAAAATAAATTTTTTTTTTTTTATTCCTTTATATATTTTTTTTTATTCCTGAACTTTCCAAAGAAGATAAGTTTTTGACTTTGGGTTTCGATTAAATCCATTCAAATCAAATGCCTGCTCATATGTGTTAATTATAAAAACTCAAATATAATAACATTGATAATGGTGGGTTGTGATTCCTAACACTGTAAAAAGGAAAAAAAATCATGGACCCCTTGGCTTTGCTTCCTGGACCACTGATTTATATAACATGCAATAGGCTGGTCATTTACATGGTAAACACTGAAACCTTCAGTATGAGCACTTCCATGCCTTTTGTTTATAAAATGCACTTTTATTTTCAGAATAATTTAAATGTAGTAATCACATGATGGCTAAGAAGGAATGGTTAACCTTTTAACCAAAATGGCCATCGTTAACCTAGTGATATTTTTGTGAACCTGAGTAAAATGATGGTATGCGCTAGCGTTTATGTTTATCATCATTTACAGTATTATACTGAAAGGAAGATCTTGAACATGCAGTGAAGGAGACCATTATGTCATTATCACTACTTTGCTGTCTGACTAAGTCTTTAGTTTTGCCAGATGGCATTAGTCATTTTTTTTCCCCCCTCCCTAAATTGATAACTAGCCATACTGAAAATAAGATGTCCTGACAAATGGGCAAGTGAACAGTCTTCCTCTTAAACAGGGTAATTCTTCCCCGTCGCGTGGGGCGACAAAGTGAATTTTAAAACATGTTAAATAGCTCCTCAAACGCGCCGGTCTCGGCTCTCTTGACACATGAGAACGTGTTAGTGCCTGATGGGAGACCCTGACTAATTCATTCTCTTTTTACTGTCTTCTCTCTCTCTCTCTCTCTCTCTCTCTCTCTCTCTCTCTCTCTCTCTCTCTATCTATCTTTTTCACTCCCTGTTCTGAAAAGGATAACACGTACCCAGAGATTCTCAGATCAAACCTGGGCTCTGTAGTGTTACAGCTGAAGAAGTTGGGTATTGATGACCTGGTGCATTTTGACTTCATGGACCCACCAGGTACGTAAAACATTTGACGAAAAGGAATGCTTATTGAATAGTAGTACAGTTTATCTAAGTAATGAATTCACTTCCTTTCTTGAAATAATGCTATTACAAATCAAAGACTGCTTTCACATTTTAATTGAAGGGGTGTAAAGAAAAAGCATTTAGAATTGGAAAATCAGTCCAGTAGTCTCACCAGTCTCTCTTTTTTTTCTCTCTCATGTCACAGAGAAAGCACAAAGCGCTCTGGTCTTTTCTATGGTGAAAAACTTAAATGTAACTGAACCAGATCATATTGGATGGGGCCAGAACTGAATCATATCGAATCGTTAGTGAATTAAAGTATAGTGAACTGTTACTTGTTTATGGTATCGTTTTTGTATAATAAACTTTTTGAGATCATATACTATGTATAGAGATGTGTATTGTATCATCCGAATGAGAGAGATCACAACCCTGTTTAATTGTATTGCAGCAGCAAATTGGTAGCTACGTATGTACAGTAAACTAAACTGTGCCTCCAAAATGCTCTGACAGGAAAAGGCACCGGACACACGGATTCCCAAATCAAAATGTAGCTTTAAGACTTGAAATTTGTAGCTAAACATTATTTGCATGAATTTTTTGTTTTAAATGTGTTATCCAGTGCGTCATGTTCTTTTACTACTAGTAGAAGCATATCTGAGAGAAAGTGATGAGAAATGTGGGGCACTCTATCACATCACAGTATAATATACATCCACAGATATAGGTATACTTCTCTGAGGGAATTTGACTCTTCTGACTAGGCATTGATGGTTGCCCCTTGGCACAGCTTTGCTGCTTGCTCTGCTGTTAATTCTTCATGATATAATCGGACATGAAATTGGGGTGACTGGACATTTCTGTCTGGGTTGAATCAATCTCACAGGGTTCTTGGTGAGTCACTCTGCCTTGGGCTGAAAGCAAGCCAGAAACTCCTTTTACACTTAAATGTCTGTCTAAACCATGTACGTGAGATTCTACTTAAATTTTTCCTTCTAATGGTTTGCACCCAAATCTCTAGAAACTGAACAACTTTTGACCATGAAATTGCTAGATGATCATTATGGTGCCTTTTTGGCTTCTTTGCTCTTCTGCTAAAATTCAAACTTCATGCTTGTTCAGGCAATGTAAATATTTTAATGTAAATACAATATTTCCAGTCAAATTTTGACCCTGAAACCTTATTGAAAAGCCTTATTGACCTCATGTATGAATTCTGCCATATCTTTTTTTTTTTTTTTTTTTTTTTTTTTCTCTCCCATTCAATAAACAATTTCTTACTGTTTCACTGGAATAAAAGTTTTGTTTGCTAAATTGGGGAAATGGAGGCATTTGTAGTGTTAGATAACGCCACCGTGAACCGTTTGCCTAGTGATATTTTTGAGTGCTCTGCTTTACATTTGATATACCTTTCTCTCTTTTCGATTTGCCCTTGCGTTAGTATATCAGCACCTCTGGTGGTATAGCAATTGATAGTTTACTGCTGATGAGGGCACAGATGTATAGATTATATTTTTTTTCCACCCAACTTCACGCCATGGTTTCCACCCTTGATACACCCATGAGTAGGAAGAAAAAGAATGTTTGGTATAAGCGATCAATAGAAAGTCTTAATAGCTAACCATAAGCTGCCTTTTAAGAAATAAATCTTTTCTGACTGACTGCATGTAGACCCTTGCTTTTTCCACTGCCAATTTTCACTTAATATGCAGCTGATTGTTAGGCTCTGCTTCTCTAGAGCTAAAGGTCAATAATTGAATTTTGTTGTGTGTGTGAGTGTGAGTCTGCATGTCAGATTCAGTCTGGTGTGTTACTAGTCATACAATACCTTAGTATTATAAGCTACTGTGTGGCATTTTGGATATAAATTAGCTCTGTTTTTATTAGTAATTAATTAGTAAGTAATTAATTTTTTTAAAGCATATTTTGTGGTATTATGATAAATAAATGTATACATCTCTTATCAAAGGGTTCTATCGCAGACAACCAGTCATAATCCTGGATGAAGGAACAACAGAAGTGGCTGTGACCAGTGACCGTTCATTCACTTTAATGCAGTGAAACAGAGTAAAGGAGCTAGCTTTAGCTAAAGCAATAGGATATGTTATGGTTATGAGAAGAAGCTTTCTGAGAAGTTCATTTACAGGAATAATGTGAGGATTTAGTTTTAGTCTGGTGTGTTTACAGTTCCTACTCTGTCAACTGTCTGATATCCAACACCTTAGAAGGCTAGGTTAGCTAATTTTTTGTAATTCTGTTGTTAAATGTTAGCTAACTAGCAACTGTTTTACTTCTGAAATATTCTAATGGTATTAAGTGGCTATCTGTTGTGTGTTAGTTTGAAAAACTGAATCTCCATTGCCTGTGTTAAGTCATTGGGTAGCCACAGGATAATTCAGGACATTTTATTTTATGACTTTTATTCTTGCCAGCTCCTGAGACTCTGATGCGTGCTCTGGAGCTGTTAAACTACCTGGCAGCCCTGAATGATGATGGAGACCTGACCGAGCTGGGCTCCATGATGGCAGAGTTCCCTCTGGACCCTCAGCTGGCTAAGATGGTCATCGCCAGCTGCGAATACAACTGCTCCAACGAGATCCTTTCCATCACTGCTATGTTATCAGGTAATACACACTCAGCACAGTGTGGGTTTGATATGGTGGATATTGTTTTCCACCTGTCCCATTTGGACAAATTGTGGTGTCATGTTTGGTAAAGACCTAGAAGAGCTCTAGTATATTTTGGCTAGTTTCTGGAGATTCTCGAATAAGAACCTACTAAAATAAAGCACTGTATTTGCACAACTTGCAAATGTACTCATTTACCTTACAAGGCATTTTTATAAACAAGTTCTGGTTAATATCTGTAGAGAAAGAAAAACACTGTAAATAAATTGTGGATCCCGTTTGCTGCTGTAGTATGTAGACGGTAAGCGTGTCCAGTTCCTGATGAGATGATTTCAGGGTGTGTTGAGTGGAGGGGTGGGGGAGAGCAGGGAAAATGAGACAGAAAAAGGCTTTAGGTGAGCGCTTCATTGCTTGGTAAATACTGCATGCATCTTGCATTTTGCCTAAATGGTCACTATTTGGGTCTGAAATTAATTCAGCGTTTGATCCAAATTGAGACGATTTCTAGAAGTAATTCAAGTTTTTTTTTAGATTAAGCCTTGCTGATTATACTGAAGAGAAAGGAAAAGTTTGAGCGGTTTTGCGCTCCTCTTTGGTGAAAGACTAACTTGCCCTGATTGGGATGGTTCCGGAGAGGTTGTAAGAAGCTGTGCTTTATGTGCTGCAGCCTAAGCCTCTGGAACGTCCCACATTAAGGCAAACAGAAGTGGCGCGTGCTCTCTCTCCCTCCCCCTCCGTGTAGCATAGCCTGTGCCATGCTCTAGCCTCTCAACTAGGCCTTGTGTCCTGTTTGAACGCGTGACTCATGCCTATGGGCGGCTATGTTGGGGCCCATACCAACCTTGTTTAGTCCCACAGTGCTTTGTGCGACCCACCGAGGCCAAGAAGGCGGCTGATGAGGCCAAGATGAGGTTTGCCCACATCGATGGAGACCACCTCACCCTGCTCAACGTTTACCACGCCTTCAAACAGAGTATGTACTAGACAAACATAATTGTAGCACACAATGTTCCACACAAACATAATTAAAACTTTTACTAATATAACAACCTGCACAATAACTGTTATGACAATGTTTTAAAAACAGTAAAATATATACTAAAGGAGAAAGAGCTGTTTTGTAGATTTGAATCAATTGAATATGCTGCCATGTCATTTCTTTCTCTTAGTTTTGTCTGCATAATAGATAAGTTGCTGCTCTCCAACCAAGAGTTATATCTCCAAAATCCTTCAGTGTCAAAAGTGACATGACATTTTGACAATGGCAGCAGTGACTGTTCAGATCCTCTAGGTCACTGTGGAATGAGGTACTTAATTATTACTGTTGTCATCTTTTCTTTTCTTTTTTTCTTTTTCCTCCCCAGACCATGAGTCAGTGCAATGGTGCTATGATAACTTTGTGAACTACCGCTCGCTGATGTCAGCAGATAACGTGCGGCAGCAGCTGTCGCGCATCATGGACCGTTTCAACCTGCCACGGCGTAGCACCGAGTTTACCAGTCGCGATTACTACATCAATATCCGCCGCGCGCTGGTCACCGGCTTCTTCATGCAGGTGTGTGTGGATGTTCAGCTATAAGTATAATAGGTATTGGAGGCTAGTGTTGCGTTATCTGTGTTAAATTGGGGCTGATTGCTGATTACTCTCTGTTAAACACTTCTACAAAAAGACCTGTTTCTATCAGTATTTGAATAATATTGAAAAGAATTTAGTTATTACATTATTGGTCTCATTGCAGATTGTAATTAATTAATTCATGCCAAAAGGGGCGTTTGAGTTGCCATGTCATTGACAAATGGTCCTGCATGAATCGACTCAACAGCTTATTGTTAATAAGCAGACAATTATTGATTATACATTGTCAAATGCTCTATGAATTTGTACTTTAAGTTAATACTTTAAGTTCATTTTCTGTGTAGAATTACGATCAGAAAGTTCAAGTTTACTGAATAATGAATAGGTTTAAACCCTGCTACAAGTGCACAGTCACTCAGGCCTGCCATTGTAATGGATAGCTCTCTTTCAAAGTGTAACCATTTAAGCATATAATCAGAAATCAATTCAGCTTTTTGGCCTGCTGAAGGAAAATAAATGGCATTTTTAATGGGCCTGTCTCCAGAAGGGGCGCCTGAAACAAGTGACCTGACTAGTTAAATTACTCCATTAATATCAAAATATTTGTCAACATTAACCTTTACTGGCAAGACAAACTTGTGCCTTCGTGTACTGTCACCGATGTCTTTGTTTGCAGTGGGATTTTATTGAGACGGATCACCCCGTTTAATCTGCACATTCTTCGCTGAATGTTTAATTGGCTTGTGTGTGTGTGAGAGCGAGAGA
Source organism: Pangasius sanitwongsei (assembly GCA_037576675.1). NCBI lineage: Eukaryota > Metazoa > Chordata > Actinopteri > Siluriformes > Pangasiidae > Pangasius > Pangasius sanitwongsei. The sequence goes on along the minus strand of CM075006.1, from coordinate 15,594,971 downwards.
GAGAGAGAGAGAGAGAGAGCATAAATGTGTGCGCATACATGAGAGCGGGATATTTATTTGTTAATTTGCTGCTGTTGTGTTATCAGGTGGCCCACCTGGAGCGTACAGGGCACTATTTGACAGTGAAGGACAACCAGGTGGTCCAGCTGCACCCGTCCACTGTGCTGGACCACAAGCCTGAATGGGTGCTGTACAACGAGTTTGTGCTGACCACCAAGAACTACATCCGCACCTGTACAGACATCAAACCTGAGTGGTAAGCTAAAAATCCCTCGTGCTTGTGTTTTGTGTGTGTGGATGTGCACTTTCTTATTGTTTGTGTATCTAAGCTTACAATGGAGAAAGCAACGGGGGTGTGGTGCACCAATAATTCCTACGTTCACACTAGCAAGCCACAAGTTCCTCATGCTGCTACTGTTGTGGCTTTTGAGCATGCACTGTCCAGTTTTCTTTCTTTCTTTCTTTATTTCTTTCTTTTTTGGAACTTAAAATTAAGTGAGAACTAATAGGCAAAAACATGTAACCTACATCAAACTATAATATTTATCACTTTAGTTTAAAATGTGTTTACACAATGCATTCTAGGCTTTGCACTAGTTTCTTTGGCAGATTAGCAAAGCAGGCTATCCGTACTAACTACGTACACTCCTCAGTCACCAACAATCTGTCCAGCTTCCTTCCGTGCTTTATTTTTCTTTGTCATTTCTTTAAAAAACACTTAATGAGGAGTAATATGTGACAGGATAAGAGAGTTATAGGTCTTTCTTGCATTTGTGTGCATCAGACAGGAAATATAAACTAATTGTAGGTAAGAATTTAAGTTGTGAGGGGGTGGGATTTAAAAAATGTCAGTCCACACGCTCCAGAGAATTGGTCCAAGGAATGATTCGAGCCAGTTTAGATTTGTCCCATGTCTCACGCTTTATTGCTTGCCGCTGTCGCTGAAATCACGGCTGCATGTCAAGCATATACCTAGAAAATGAATGGTCACCTATCTGTTGCTTGCTAGTGTGAATGTAGGGTACCATTGGCGTTGATCTGACAACTGAACTTTATGGCTAGTTAAACACTTAGTATTTCTCAGCTTCACAAGATGATGCGGGTGATGCAGCGCCTGAACAAAGATTTTTATTGGCTAAGAGAAAAGCAGAAACTGTGTGCATGATGGAAAAAGCTATGTGACTCAAGTTAATTCTACATCACTCTTACGATTGGAATTTTCTTTCAGGTTGGTCAAAATTGCTCCACAGTACTACGAGATGAGCAACTTCCCTCAGTGTGAAGCCAAGCGGCAGTTGGAGCGCATTGTTGCTAAACTCCAAACCAAGGAATACACTCAATACTAATCGCCCTGGAAGGCTTAAAGGACAATATGAAATTTAACCCGCAGCTGTTCATGAGGTTTCTTCTCTCAACTCTGAAAGTTGTACATTGTCATCTTGTCAACATTTAGATTCTCATTTATGTGTTTTTTTCCCCTCCCCATTGTTTCAGTTCATCGTTAAAATTATTTTTATAAGGATATTTTCTTGCTTCCATCTCTTTTTGGCAACTTGTGATATTACACAGTGTTCACTGTAGACACAAATGATCGGTTTGATTGGGAGTGAATGCTCAACAGAGATACAGACATCGACCATTTTTATGCATGATCATTCATGTGGATGTTGACATTCCTTATAGACGTTGCAAACTTTTACTGAAATGTAACTGAGTAGACAAGTACTTGTTTATTCTGTTAAGGAAAACTTTGAATTCAATAAAAAAGAAATATTGATATCAGCTGTGGATCACCTCTCAGATTCAGAGTATGCTTTGGTTGTATTGTTTGTTGTGTTTTGTTTTAAGCAAGGGTAACATTAACATACAAAGAATGTGTCACAATGGCTAATATAATTAGTCAAGGGTCCTATTACATGTGAAATGTAAGGATGCCTTTTACCCTTAATATTCAACACTGGCTAATAAAAACTGATGAGTAACACTGTTTCAGGAGTGCTAAAGTTGGTACATCAATCTAATCTGAATTGTGTTTTGGTGTCTGGGATGCGAGTAGTGGTGGGACTTCATGGTACCTCCACAAAGCCACTGGTCAATTTTTATTCTGTTTTTAGCAGGAGACACAATAGAGTTAATGGATAGAGGTGAGATTAATTAACTTTGGGCAACTAAAAAGGAAACTCCTCAGTGGTCATTTCTCCCATGAGCAATAGTACTGGAAGCTGCTTTGGAACAATCTCCCTTATGTACATCCTAAATTAAAGGTGGTCTTACTTTTTCTTTCGTATCCAATTATAGTTCACAAAATTGTGATTAAAGGCCTGACAGATATTTTTATTGAGTGGCCTGGATTCCTTTCTTTTCATTGTAGGGTCTGTGACAAAGGCCTTTAGATAACTTTTCAGTTTTATTATGTAAGATGGTTGGGATGGGGGAAGAGTGTAGATTGTGTGTAATTGCGTCTGCTTGACCCCTATTGTGGTGATTCTTGAAAAGCAAATGAAAGGGACCAAGTTAGCCAGTGTGAAGTGGGTTGTGGGTCGTCTCTGAAGTAAGACTTGTTCCCTCAGGCTGGGGTTATCCAAGGTCTTCTGGTGCATCATTGGTTTTTGGGTAGAGGGCCAAACATTTGCTGGAAGGAGGCCACCTGGGTAACTGTATTAGGTCATTCCATTCATGCTTAGCACTGGCGTTCTATCTGTTCCCACCTTGCGCCCGGTGTTGTTGGGATAGGCTCCGGCTCTTTTTTTGCTGACGGCCGTGAAAGCACTGGTTTGAGTTGACACCAGATAGCTAAAAAAAACAGTTTTTCCTCTGTGCAAATGGTTCAGAGTAATATGCATCTACAGCTGCTTTTAGAGCTTACTCCAGCAGTTTAATGCATGCCACATTCTTGATTTTCAGCAAATACCCTCCGACTTGTTTCTCTTCAATTGTGGGGATTCTTAGAATCCAAGTGAAGGCACCAGGCATAATCCATCTCAATGCCTTGCCCCGCTAGCCTGAGATTATGGCATTTACTGCTTCATCCCTGTGTTTATGCAACACTTCGGCTAGGAGAGTGCACATTTAATCACGACACCCAGGGGTTCTTTTTGTTAATCCATTAGACGCAGATAAAACACCAAACCCGTTTCTTACCTATGGCATTATACACCATGGCAGTATGGGAGAAGTAGGAATGAGCTTTATGCAAAACGGCTCATCATGAAGGCACAGTAACTTCAAAAGCAACCCTAAGTTAGCATGTGCCCCCAGTTTCACAGGCACACCATCAGGAGAGCAGAAACATTGTTCCTTAGCTCTTTGCTGAACAGAAGAGAGGGAGGGGGAAAATGCTGTGCTTCATACAGTGGGAGTTCACATCAGGGCTACTGAATGCAGTATTCAAAAGGGAGAGATTAGCATGTGTTTTGATGTTTGTTGACTGTTGGAGAGAGAGCTCTCAGCCCCAAATTTCAAAATAGATGTCTCTTTTCCACCCCATGAAAAAGCTAGAGACCAAGCCTCTCCAAAGCTAATAGAAGACACGTTAGTTTGAGTTGACCTGGATATTGTGTGGATACTTAGGATTTTTCAGTTGATCCAATTAATGACAATTATGTGATTAGCAAAAACATTGTGTAGCATAATTAACATATATAATAAAAATTAGATTACACTGAAATATATATTTCTGTTAACTACTGAATGTGTCGAGTTGGAAAAATTGACCTCCTTCATGGGCTTCTGAAACATTATTTTTGCATCAATAAACTGTTTGCCAAAGTATTACTGAAATTGCATTTTGTCTATGTTATAAGAAATGAGACACAATGTCAACACAAAAGGTCCAATCAGAAATTGCAAAATTAGCAATAGCCATGCTGAGAAAATCAGAGTTTACTAATGACTTTGGAACTCATTATAGCAATTAGTCATAAAAAAGAATTGATGTTTGAAAGTGTCAGCCCTGGTTTGCCTTGCTAAGTTTAGTTCTCCCTAGGACATTTTTATCCATAGAAATGTCCATGGTCACATGAAATGTCCATACATACAGCTGCTGTCTATTCAGTCTTGCTGACAGACACAAGCGTTGCTCCATCATCCAGACGGCCCTCCGAGCACTAAGCATTTTTGCCACACATCCTACGACCCCCTGTGATGTTCCAGTGATACTCTGTCAGGTTTGTAAGGAAGTTTATTGCAGACACTTAAGCCTTTCCTCTCACCATTCATACAGCAGTTGTCCCAAACGAAGCTGAGACAGGTGTCTTATCTCCATCACGCAGTGCTGGCGAAGCCTGTCTCGAAGACGATGCAGTCGAGTGGAATGTGACAAATCCATCTGTCCTGGTTTGAATTTGTATGCTAATTTGGAGTAATGGCCCCTCTGGTGACTGAATGATGGAACAATTCAATCATAGCATCTCTGACAAGAACTCATCGGCCTGCATGTGATAGGTTCCTGTGTGATGTACAGTGGGTTAGTGCTGATGTATAGTCCCTTCGAGGGACAAGGTGTGTTCTGCATGTTTCAGAAATGGTGAAATCCTTAAGATAAACCCTGGTTTAATGAAAGTTCATGGAAAGGTTACACCATTGACACAGCCAACAAGGTGCTAGGTGAGAAACGTCCCCTACAATGTTGTCAGACTAACAAAGTATCCAGGAAACATCTTGGTATGATGTACATCCAAACAGCTGGGACAGTTTCAGTGGGACTGTTTCATTGAGTTATCACTTAACAGTGCATTAAATTCAAGTGCTTTCTGATGTGGTACTTACACTGCAAAACTACTGAGTGAAAACAATAGCAGTATATAGTAAAATAAATTTAAGATGAACAATTATCACTAATTACTGATACAACATAATGAGACTTTCTTGTTTAGTGCTTAATTAAATAATTGACAGAAATAATTTTTGTGGTAAAACCACATGCTGATGATTAACAAATCTGTCTTGTACATGTGTACCCCATGTTTTTTTCTTAGTAGCTAGATAAGATGTGAGATTCAGTTCACAAGAGGCCTGACCTGCTTAATTTACTGATTTTAGACTGTGTAGTTTTAATAATGTGGCATTTGAGCATTGTATTAATCTCTTAAATTTACAGTCAGTAGAACCATGCAAATGCTCAAAAGCCCATTTCCTGAGCACTGCACTTGTAGATAACCTTGAATGTTTTCAGAAGAAAGAAATATTCATGTGTTAACTTATTTGATTCCTGATTTAATTTATTACACTTGAGATGTGGAGTATGCAATATATTATCAGGCACTTCAAACAAATCACATCTCACAGTGGCTTTGTGAGACATGAATTTGGGGGACACAACCAACACAGAACAATGTCAATTTCTTTTTCTCATTACTTTAGCCAGTGTAGTGAATCTTGACAATTTCAGTAAGCATGAACATGCCTATGAATTGAACAATTCAAGCACGCTGCCAAAGGTTTTGTCTAGTGCATAAAGAACATGAGTTCTAGTGAGATGGGAGGGACACATTAATTCTTCAAAGTTGTACAAAAATTGCCTACTTATAATTGTGTGGACAAATTATACTATAATATTAAGATGAGGATCTTTGAGTATCACTAATGTAGAAACAGCTTTATTGCTCTTGTCAAAGTCAGCGTAATAATTGGAGAGAGTATGTAAATGAAACTCAGCACCATCTTGAGAAAAAACTCAAGATGTGGTACCAGGCCTTTGGGAAATTTCCTCCTGATTAGTTAAAAATTGTCCAATTTCATGTTCATTTGTCTTGTACTACCCCCTTATAACTCCTTATTTTTATACTGAAAGACTGATTGATGTCTTTATTTGGTTATAAATATAGAACAGCTTTAGAGAAAGAACATAAGGAGGTCAAAATCAGCTTCAAAGAAGTCTAATAGTACATCAATGGGTTATATATCTTATCTACTGTATATGACATTTTGCTGCTCATATGAGGGGCTTCACCAGCTTTGCTCAGTTGCACTGATGAACCTCCTTCGATGAGTGGCAAAACATTTTCAAGATTATGTGCACATAGTGGGTAGCATGTGTGCCTCACAGCTCCAGGGTACCTGTTTCAATCCTAAGCTTGGGTTACTCTCTGGAGTTTACAGGTACACTATATGGCCAAAAGTGTGTGGACACCTGACCATCACACCCGTATGTGATTCTTCTCTAAACTGTTGCCACAAAGTTGAAAGCACACAATTGTATAGTATGTTTTTGTATTCTGTAGCTTTACAATTTCCCTTCACTGGAACTAGGAGTCCCAAACCTGTTCCAGCATGACAATGCCCCTGTGCACAAAGCAAAGTCCATGAAGACATGGTTTGCCAAGGTTGGTATAAAAGAACTTGAGTGGCCTGCACAGAGCCTTGACCTCAACCCCACTGAGTACCTTTGGGATGAACAGGAATGCTGACTGCACCCCAGACCTCCTCATGCGGCATCAGTGCCTGACCTCACTAACGCTCTTGTGACTGAATGAGAACAAATTCCCACAGCCACACTCCAAAATCTAGAGGAAAGCCTTCCCAGAAGAGTGGAGGTTATTATAACAGCAAAAGGGGACTAAACCTGAAATGGGATCTTCAAAAAGCACATATGGATGTGATAGCCAGGTGGCCACAAAGTGTAAGTACATGTAAAACTGTGCCATTGTGGATTGGCTATGGTAAACTACCCATAGCTGTAAATAAGTGTGTGCATGATGCCCTGTGATGGACTGGCGTCTAGGGCATATTCCAACCTTGCGTCCAGCATTTCTAGGATAGGCTCTGGATCCACTGCAACCCTGATAAAGTGCAACCCCGGGACAAAGTGCTTACTGAAGATGAATGAATGAATGATCAAACACAATCCCAGTCATCTTAACAGCTACAACAGAGCCATTAAATGTGCTGTGTGTCTGAAAACAGGCCTAGAACAAAATATTTTCATAAAGTAAGTTGCTATAAATGTCAGGTGCACATAGGATCAATCTTTGTATACAGTATCCTTAGCATCATAATACTTGTAAATTAATAAAGCTAATCAGTGCCAGGAGAGCTAATTTAGTAATAGACTAAAGATATAGCCCCCCTGACAGAGTAGATTTGAGCACTTACATGTTGCCGCAAGATATTTTGAAAATTGCATGCTACACCTTCAGACATTAAAGAATATTAATTTGAATCAAGTCTGATGTAACTGTTGTGTTCTTGTCACTACTTACACTATATGGCCGAAGGTATGTGGGCACCAAACCAATCACACCGATATGTGCTTGTTCAACATCGCATTATAGATTTAGTCCCCCTTTGCTGTTATAATACCCTTGACTCTTCTGGGAAGGATTTCTACTAGATTTTGGAGCGTGGCTGAGGGGATTTGTGCTCATTCAGCCACAAGAGCATTAGTGAGGTCAGGCACTGATGTCAGACAAGTAGACCTGGCAGGCAGTCAGTATTCCACTTCATCTTAAAGGTGTTCAATTGGGTTGTCCATGAAGTTTCTTTATGGACCTCGCTTTGTGCACGGGGGCATTGTCATGCTGAGCCCTTTAGTTCCAGTGAGGGGAAAGCTTAATGCTGCAGCATACTTTCTTCAAATTCTGACAATACAACGAAAAATGACATTTATTTTAAAATCATCGATCTATCCTCTTCATCTCAGTGAAGTGGAAAAGTGAGTAGAAATGTTGTATACCCATATGACAGCAAGACATCAGTGCCCATCCTCTTGTGCTCTTGTTGCTGAATGAGCACATATCCCCACAACCCTCTTCTCAGAAGAATAGATACTGTTTTAGCAGCATAGGGAGACCAACTCCATATTAATGTCCATTCTTTTGGAATGGGATGTTTAGTGGTCAGGTGTCCACATAATTTTGGCCATATAGTGTATTTAATGTGGTTGAGAGTGGAGGTTTCCTTTAAGACAAAGACAAGGTTTCACGTGTTTCTTTTTTAACAAGAGTAACAAAAAAAATCAAACAGTTTATGTTAAGATACTACTACTTGCATTATAGCTTGACATAACTGTTATAATATGCCAGATATCATTCACTGCCTTCTTCAAATCAGGTCTAAAAAACAAGAGGGTGTTGGCAAAACTTTTCAAACACTGGTTGTTTTGTTGTTTTCTTTATATTCTGTAATGGTTTTCTGATTTCAACATCTTGGAATTATATTCATCTTGTTTTATTTCAGAGAGAAATTGTAAAACAGAGCTACATTTCTAACATGTAGAATGGGGGTGCAAACTTTTGCACTAGATTAAGTTACATATTGTGACACTTGTGCCCACTCAAATCCAATTATTTTGCGATGAGATGATAAGTAAAGGAGGAAGTGGATTAGGAAAACAGGAATAGGAAATTAGGAAAATAAGGACACGGGTCGCGGAGAAGTCTCGCGCCGCTCGAGGACTCCCACGTGACTGAGCTGAGCAGCTCGAGCTACATCCGCCGTTTGCTTCCACAGACAGGACGGAGCGGAACCGAGCCGACCGACACTCGTCTGAAGACATTTATCTTCATCTGAATAATTCTTTCCAACACAAGTCCCCAGCCTCTCAGACCATGGAGGGCTATGGGCTGTCGGAAGAGGAGCTCTTCGCCTCATCTCTGCACAACTTCACCTGGGAGAATTCGTTTGAGCAGGTAGGGGACACCAGCCCTGTATCCGTTTCAGCCTGCTGCTGCTACCTTCACTTTTTCTCCCTCAGAACCGAGAAAATGGCTCTCATTCGACATATTCTCGATGAAATATACCTAAAACATATACATTTGGATGGAATAGCACCTGCTTAGTCGAAATATTAAGGGAAAGTTTTAAAATGAACGCCTATATTGATTTGTGAGTCTGCTTTAAAATTACCTCAGAAGTGACAAAGCCTGAAATTCTGTTAAGCCTCAGATGCGCTGTATTTAAGTGTATCAAACAGTGACGTAGAACGCGCAAGGTCACGTGTTGTTAGAGTATTTTTTATTTTTTTTTAACTACTTCAAGCGAAACTAGTGAAAGACTTAATTGCAGTCTTAATCAGCATTCCCTTCCTGTTTAGTGGGCTACAGTCAGTTACAGAAGCTGAATTGAGATGCTCAGCAACTTTTCTTTAAAGCAGGGGTTCTCAAACTTTTTGCAGCCAGGGAGCCTTTTAACAGTAAAATCAATTTCACCTACACACATAATCCAACTGTTGAAATATTAGGTGTGTTTAAACGTACAATAGTATTTTGGCTATCTGTTGCAGCCAATTTTGTTCTTGAAATTTTAACCGACAAAACACATTAGGTCCAAGTTCACATTACTTATAGGCCTACTTTCATCCATCCATCCATCCATCCATTCATTCATCATTAACCACTTTATCTTGGTCAGGATCATGGTGGATTCTGAGCCTATCCCAGGAACACTGGGCACAAGGCAGGATTACACTCTGAATGGGCTGCCGGTCCATCACAGTGCACTATTCACACACTCATTCACACCTAGGGGCAATTCAGGACAGCCATTCCACCTACTGGCATATTTTTTGGGACGTAGGAGGAAACCGGAGACCCCAGAGGCAGCTCACACAGATATGGGGAGAACATGGAATAGGCCCAGTGTTTGACTTATTGAGGTTCAATTCACATGACCAGTCAAACCAACTAATACGTATAAGAACCCAATAATAAATATAATAACCTGGATAATAATGGGTTGTGATTTCCATCAATGTAACAATGTTTAAAAAAAAAAAATCAGAGACCCCTGGCTATGCTTCATGGACCCACTTTGAGAACCACTGTTTTAAAGAATGCATGCAGCATTAGCATCTCACCTCTGAGCAATCCTCAGCACCTATCAAGAGCAAGCAAACAATACTCCTTTACAAGGATAACAATCCAAAGTTACAGCGCACTGCAAGTGATGAAAAACCAAGCCATGCCCTTGATTTAAATGAAGGAAATCCCATCAATAAAATAAACTCGACGAGGCCATGCTTTGAAGCAATTAGGCAGTAGTGTGACGTGGGGCATTTCTAGAGAGATCCAGGCTGTGGGTCTATAATTCACATTTATAAATTGACATCAGTGTTCTTGAGAACTTTAGTGGGAAATTGTATTTGGTGAGGCATTGGTGATTGATGTTCAGGCTTTTGGTAGGAAAGGATTTCTGACATTTATCATTAGTGTTGGTGTGCTGTGGTATAGTATGTGAGGCTTCTTTTTAATTGTGCATTGGATTTGTTTGGAGGCAAGGATACTTTTTTAAAATGAAATCATGTTGCTTTGTTTACACTTCTTGAAAATGATAGCTGTGTCATCGTTTAACATTTAGCCATTTAGACAGTAGCTTTTGATTTGTTTTAGGGATGCTCCAGTCTGGTTCGGTATTAGATCATATTTGCCATGTGTTAAGATTTGATTTAACACTGTGAATGGGTGTGGTGTCAATGGATACTGTGCAGATGATGCACCTGAACACAGGACATAAAAACGGTCCAAAAGCATGTTAACATCTCAACATCTGATACCAACGTCTCTGATCTCTTATAAGAATTCATGAAATACATCACTTTATTAGCCAAGTTTTAAATGATCAAGATTGTCTATCCTTAATGCCATGAAACCTTACCCTGTAAAGTGATTAGCAGTCATCTAGTCATTACAAACACTAAGTGCAAAGACTTAGCAGTGCTTATTATAAATCTATATTTACAGAAGTGTCACCGAAAATGTAATCATCAACATCCGTGAGCTCTCGTGACTGATGCTGTTCATACTAGCTGCATATTTATATTGTCATTGTTTCAGGAGGTAAGACTTTCCCATACACAACTCAGCTTCAGATCACACAAGCCTCCATTTTTACACACATTTATCCCTGACCGGTATTGGGGTAATTCTCTTAAACCTTTTTGTTATAGTATTTAGGGATCAAGCAAAAAAAAAAGGCAGGAAAGAGTCATTTTGCAAAATGCTATATAATTGCCCCGTCAGTAAGACTGCAGGGTGCGCAGTTCCCCACAAAGAGGCTAAAAATGGGAGGAAAACAGAATTAAGCTAGGTAATTAAAAACCAGGGGTGCTCTTCATTTCCTGCACATGCACATCCAATTACTATCCCAATGCATCAAGAGGTTTACTCGCTTCCATGGTCCACAGACACGTGAGCCACTGCGGGCTGATGGAGCCTAAAAGCTTCTTAAAAAGGCTTTTCCTTAAAAGAATCAGAAAGGAAAAAGCATGCATGAGAGGGAGAGCTGGTTTGCTGCTTTTTTCTCTTGTCTTGGATGGTAGGTGCAGAATAAATAAATAAATAAATAAATAAATGCAATGTTGAAACAGTGTGTCCTCGTGACCAGATTATCCACTCGTGCTTGAGCAGTGGGTAAAGTCTTTACATTATTCACGTGGCTGTACACGGTGTGCTGGGCCTGGGCCTGGCCAGAGCTGTTAAAATCAGTGGGTTGCGCTGCTAGTCTAACTCTGGAGTAGGAGTTAGACGCCCTTCAGCTAAGAGCTGAGTGTCTCAGGCTTCACTAGGTTTATTTTATTATGGATTGTGCTGTATAGTCTGCAGCTCTGACAGTGGAAAAGTTTGGGAGCTGAAAAGAGGCAAAAAAGACACTTGGCCTTTTTCTGAGGCTGTTGCTCTGGTCTCTCTGGCTCTGTAGGCAGCTGTCCACGGTGCTGAACATTTGATCACCTATTTTCTGTTTTGCTTTTGAAAATCTCTGAAGTCTGAATCGCTGCCTTTCCTGAAACCCATCATTTAAAGCCTTCAAAAAGGACTGAGCGGAGAGTTCTAGCCAAAGTCTTGGTTGTCTTTGTAGCCTTTTTTAAAGTCTGAACATAAATACAGTGCTGGTGTGTTCCCTAAGTTAATTGAAATGTGGGAACGCCTATATGAAATAACTGGTGTTGGGTTCCAGACCACCTTAGCCGAAACCAAATCAAGACCAAGCCCATAACCAATGGAATCCGAGTCAAAGCCGGGTATGGCAGCGGGGCAAGACCAAGACTAGATCAACGCCACACATGGCCATGTCCATGTCAAGACCGAGACCAGATGCTCAGATGTGTTAATTTGCTGGTTGTTGTATCTTACTGAACTAACATGAAATTCCTCTTGAATTAACTAAAATAATTTATCTACTTTGGTATTATCATTTTGTACAAATAAATACACAGGATATACATAGGACATACATAGCTCATACAATTTTGTGTGACCAAACACAGCTGTGCATTACACATACTTGCCCTCTATTATGTTGAACGTAAGAAGATGAAGTAATTTGAAACATAGTCACTTGAAATTTATAGGTGCTATATAACTCCACATGCAGAGATAGAGATTTACAATATGTACTACAACAGGAACATTAAAACAGGAATAAGTACTTGTTCATGGAAATGATGTTATGGTCTCGGGTGGTGTTGAGAATATATATATATATATGTCGAGTCTTCATAGGCCGAGGCCAAGACAAGCCCAAGTAACTCTCACACAAGTTTATGACAAGACCTAGACCATTGACATATTATCTCAAGACCAAGACTGGTCTTGAGTACCACAACACTAAAAATGACTAACTTTTCATATTGTAGCCTGTTTGTTCAGGCCCTCTAGTGGTGTAGACGACAGTGTATACAGTGAGAATACTGTACAAAAATAGCTTTCGTATAAAGAAAATATTGTTGACATCAACAAAGGCTGCATGTCATCTTTCAAAGTAATACATTATCTGTCCTCATATGAAATTTGTTCTTTATCTGTCTCTTTGTTGTGGAGCACTCAATAACTGAACAGACGTGTCGCCTTATTTACAGCCTGCCGGAACTCTGCCGACGTAACGTGGCCAAGTATTTGGGACATCACAAACCAAATATTTCACCATCAAAACATCATGTTTCAACAAGGCAACAATAAAATACAGCTGAGGGGGAGAAACAACGGTTACATTGTAGTTTATTTAGCGTCTGTGTGGGTTTTCTCTAGTTGCTCTGGTTTTCTTCCACCTGGAAAAAACATGCAGATAGGTGGTCTGCCAGCTCTAGGTCTGAACTCTAGGTTTGTATGAGTGTGTGAACGTGTATGTGTGTATGGTGCCCTGAAATAGCTTGGCGTTCCCTCCAATGTGTATTCCCAACTCCTCCCAGTTTTCCTGGTGATAGACGTCTGATCCACTGCTACCCTGACCAGGATAAAGCAGGTACTGTAGATGACTGAATGAAAGAATAATTTTAAGGTGACAGCATGTTCATCTCCTGACAGCTTCAGCACTGCTTAGACTGATTGTAATAGTTAAATGTAGTAGAAGCTAAGCAAGGATACAATTTGGTCCTATGTTATATAAAGTGCTGCACTCCCGTCTTAGTAAATGGTAATCTATTTATATAGTATGATCCAGACTTATCACACACCAAGTGCAAGGTAATATTAAAGTGTTAAATGTTTTAAGAGCAAAGCCTTTTCTCAGAAAAAGCTCTTAACAAATGGTTCACAGACAGTATGTCAGCAATGGGTGTTTCTACTCAGTAAAAATAAGAGTAACAGCTTGTAAAAAGGGCCTCACTAGTTATATGCTGTTTTTCTGCAAGCACCAGAATGACAGGCCAACATTTAACAGGCCAGGTATGAGTCTCTTAAGAAGTCTGATTAGATAGGCATCCATCCATGGCACTGCAATATGGCACAAAAACAGACTATATGCCCAGAGGTGGAATCTTCCTATAAGAAGGAATAGAAGTGAAAACAACTGATACTGTCTCACCGACTACATTTACATTTTTATGTAAGTGTATAGTATCCAATGGACAAGTACTTCTACCATTGAAAGTTATTACATGTGACTCTTAGCTACATACAAGGACTATTTATGTGAGTAAAGCATCTGTGAAAGATGTGTTTGTGCTCAGTGGAGAGAGTTTGTGTTTGATGATTGTTCACTCTGAAGCTGTTAAAACAGGTCTTAGTCAGAAACAGCATTTTGCACATGCATGGTGCCTCTATTTGATCATCGCAACAGCGCTTTAATTGCTTTCCAAAGCCTTAGAGAGAGAGAGAGAGAATCAGAGTTTGAATTCCTGGGTCTACACTGCCTCGCTGCGGCTCTTATTCCTCTCCTCATAAATTCACCACGAAACCAAACACAAAGTACACTTCCTTTTCACATTTCCTACCCATTACTAACCTTCCCAGTTTCATTTTGCAAAAGCTGTTGTTATCACCACAATCAGTACAGTTCACAAGCAGGTTTTCTCATATGCTGAACCATAGGGCACTGAGCCCAATTATTCCAGAGACTCCCCACGTTTTGTTGGCAAGCCTAGTCTGGTTTAGCCATATATTAATTTCCAAGGCCAGTTTGTGGTGAAAGGATGAAATGAATTTGCGGGTGGTGGGTGGGTTTTTTTTGTGTGTAAATGTATTCTGTGTCATAAAAGCAGTAAGAGCCACTATCTCTAGGTCACCAGGAGAGGTTGAGGGAATTTTTATACGGGCAATATTACGTTGCCACTTCTTGAACTGTCCTTATTCAGTGATTAAATAGATTCTGGCCTTGAGATCTGCTGCTCCAGCACTTTCTTCAAATCTCTCTCCTACTTTTCCCCTCTTCTTCAAACCTCCAGCATCCTCCCCCATCCCCAACGTCGACTTTGAAGCGTGTGCTGCATGTACCCCTATATGAGACCACACCTCCATATCTGTATAAAAACGCTCCCTAAGCACCTCCCGCTTGTCCTTGGTCTTTTTAGGACATCCTGGAGGCAGATCCATTTCCCATCTCAATGATTTATATGGATCTTCATCGCATAACACGTTCCCGCAACGCACTGGACCTGAAGTAAAGTCGTTTTGCGAAGGACGATGATGACAAGATGCAAAAAAAAGTTTTTATGAAGGAGAGTTGCCGCTGTTTCTTCTCTAGTTTGTTTTTTCGGAGATGTCTTATTCGGGTGTTATTGGTTTGTTAGAGTTGATGAAAAGGATCTTATCACACATATCAAACTCCTTCTATTCCAATCTACTGCTGTTTGCATCTGTTTCCATTCACTTACTTAAACCAGTGCAAAGCACGTATACAGGCACTGTGGGTCTGTAGATTCTAGTGGTGTTTAAGAGCAAACAAACTTGCAGCTGTTTTCTCATCTGGATTTATTTATTCCCTTGCCTATCATATCGCCTCAATTAACATCACTGAAATTCAGCAGTTCTGCAAGGAATGCCCAAGTCCAGACTTGTTAAGCTAAGCTCTGTGGGGTTCTTATTCA
This sequence comes from Pangasius sanitwongsei, assembly GCA_037576675.1. Classification (NCBI taxonomy): domain Eukaryota; kingdom Metazoa; phylum Chordata; class Actinopteri; order Siluriformes; family Pangasiidae; genus Pangasius; species Pangasius sanitwongsei. The sequence continues at coordinate 15,579,736 of CM075006.1, read as the reverse complement.
TAAGACTTGGAGAGTTCTGGGCCGCCTGGACATCCAGTCTTCCTTTCTTCCTCTCTCTCTTTCTCTGTTTCTTTGTCTTATGTCCCACGTTGACTCCCACCTTCAGCAGAACGAGCCAGGTGGAGTTGAGTTAATTGAGCTGGGAGGCCCTGCAGGAAGAGAGGCTTTCCCCCAGAGAAGGGCCACGTCACTTCCTCTCACCTCTCCATGAACACGCACAGACCAGTATGACATCTCCTTGCTTCTTACACGCACATTCTTACAGAAACCGACAGCAGTAAGATGGATTATGAGCCTGCCAGGCAAATCAACTAATTGTGTCTATGTCTAATTGCTGGCTAAAAATATGTTGACTAAAATAGTTAAGAAAGGAATGAGTCAAGCTGTCTGCTAATTTTCTTTTTGCTTTTTCTATTGTGTTGCAGATAAGCAGCGTCACAGGGGCATAAAAACGTGATCTACTTCAGGATAATCAAGCAGCTTACAGAGTACCTAAGCTCCAGAGAGCAATCAGAAAACCCATAGAAAGTTACTAAAAGAGTCACCAGAGAGCTGTTTTCCAACTAAAAGTTGCAAAGGGTGATTTGCATGGAAGTAAGTCATCTTACATGACCAACACTCTGGGAAGTTCTCTTCAGAAGTTAACATATTGTTTAGGTTATAGTTTGTGTTCAGTCATTTAAATAAGGAATAAAATGCTAAAATGGGAAAATAAGGGTGGATGGGGTGGTGTGGTGTGACAGAATGTGAAGTGGAGCGGCATTACTACCTTGGAGCTGATTATTTTTCATCACAATGCTTACTTGAAAAATTCTGCATTGATGCATGTAACCTAAGAATTAATTATTAAAAACAACTCTCCACAGGCTTTTGAACTTTTTTCTTTTTTAATTCAGTCAATTCCGGAAGCTCTATAGCGACGTAGATGTCGATATGCCATCCCGGCGTTTCTTCACAGACACAGCGACAATGACATAAAAGCTTGTGTAATGGAGTTGTCGAGAAATGCAGGTCGAGTGACAGTAACCTGCAATTCATGGGCGTCTGTTCCCATTTAGATTCCCATCAAGAATCTTTTTTATAATCTAATCATAACCCTTGAATTTTAATCAAACTGAATTGTGAAGCAAGCAAAGATTCCCACCCCTAATAACAGCACAATTTGAAGTGTTTTATTCCTCTTATACCACAGCAATTTGATTATAATTTTTCTAAAAACTGACACATTCGGTTCATATAAACAGTCATTCCCTCATCATATGAATATGAGGAATGAGTATGAATATGAGGAATATGCAAACGAAAGTATCTTCCTTTCTGCAACATTTCTTAGCTAGTGCCTTTAGAGGATATGACACTTTCAGCATCAACACTGTGGTGAGTCACTGATGGTCTCCACAGCAGTAATGTTTACCATAGCAGTCTTCAGCTAAAACCTTCAGAAAGCAGTGCTGCTGCTGTGCATTAATGGAAGGCTATTAAAATGGAGAGACTTCAATAAATGCTTTCCCTTGCAGGAAAAAGATTTGTTCTAGAGGGCATTTTGTTATTGAAATGGAGAGCATTCAGCTATTTTGTACATAGATGCAAATAAATATCATATCCTCAAATCCTGCAAGGTTATTTATTCAGAGGGTCTGTGTATCTCTCTTGATAGGAATGCATTTTTCTTCCTCCCCTACAGGCTCTGCTAGCTGTATGTTTTGCTTAAATACCTGATTTCTCAAAATGGATTAAATGACACAATCAGTAGGCATTATCAGTCGGACGCAGTTGAACTTGAGTGGAATAAACTTTAGAGGAAAGTATTTTTTTTATGTACAGTAATTCGCAATACTTGGTGTCTTTATAGTGAAGCTCTTTAATCCTCTTATATACCTGCGAGGACTTGTTGTAGTTGTAACCTGTGCAGTCTCTTGCACCCAGGTCTCCTGATGGTTACATTAGCTAATGAAGTGGATTGAGTCTGTAAATTGCTGTGGTGGCACTTCCTTAGGAACGCCGCGCCCTGTACGTACCTGCGAAAGGACACTGGAGTATAGGAGGAAGTGGTCACCTTACCCCAGGGCTCATTGGGACAGCAGACAATTGCAAGAGTCACCTGAGAGGCCCATCGGAAATCAATACATGCGCACTTTAATTGTGTGAGAATAGAGATTCACCATTCACGGCTGCACATCATCTGTTAGGACAGCTTGACTTTTTTCCCCCCACTCTCGCTTTCTCCTCTCTCCTTTTTTCCCTTTCCATCTAATTTCTCCTCACTCAGCGGATAAGTTGAATACGATTGCTTATCAGTGGGTAGATTATGAAAATTGAGCATTCTGTCTGCATTCCTGGCCCATTTGAAATGCATAGAACCAAAGTGTACAGCGGATTAGAGCGAAGTGCCACAGGCATTTTAAAGTCCTGTATCTCAGGCATTGGTTCTCCCTGCATGCTCAAGTTTGGCTGCTGTGCTGACGATGCATAATAATGACTTGGTTTATTCCGTACAGATGCTTATCTGAGGGGAGATTTTTCATTAAGCTGTACAGATGTGTGTTGTACACATTGGCAGTAAAAATTCAAAATTATGTCATGAGCTTAATTATTGCAGTTTCAATAATTTCACTAAAATTTGTGGTAAATTTCAGAGTTGTTTTTTTAAAGAAAAAAAGAAAATACATATTAACAGTAATGGCCAGGAAGTCAGAAGGTTTTCAGTAATACAAATTTATTTGTTGGATTTCATTACGTGTTTGTGCTCATTCCATCCACTTTCATCTGCTTTATCAGCAGTAATTTAGGTATCATGGAAAGGTGCTGAGCTGCAGATCCATAACACATAACACTCCTCCTTCAAACCACATGCTGGTCGGTACTCTTTGATGGATTTCTTATTAGCCAGTCACTTAAGCCTTAGATTTAAGAAAAGATAGATACTTCTCTGAGGTGGGCTAAACGTATTAACAGTGCTGTCTCGGATAGGTCAGCTTCCCAGGTTGAGCTCTTTTACTTGAACTGTGGATTAAGTGTTCTACAAGTGTCAGTAAATTGTGCACAGATTCCCTGAGAGACAGTAAATACAAGTCAACAAGGAATGATTTTCTGTGTGACATTATGTGCGTTTTCACTTCATGAAGTTCTAGATTAGTTCAATTAATCAAGTAAGGAGACGCAGTCATATTTTTTTCCTTTCAGAGTTGTTCTGGGCAGCACAGTGGCGCAGCCATCTCACAGCTCCAGGGTTCCCGGTTTGATCCTGAACTCGGGTTGCTGTCTGTGTGGAGTTTTGCATGTTCTCCTTGAGTTTTGCTTGGGTTTCCTTTGGGGTCTCTGGTTTCACCCCACTGTCCAAAAACATGCAGGTAGGTGGACTGTATGTGTCTGTTCATGGTGCCCTGAGATGGACTGGCGTTTCACCCATGGTGAACTCTTCCCCTCAGTGTTCTCTGGATAAGCTCTGGATCCAACACGACCCAGTCCTGGATAAGGCAGTTATTAAAGTTGAATGAATAAATGAAGAGGTAGTTCTCTGCACAGTAGAAACCCTCAGTTATGCTGCATATCTGCAGTGTTCCCGTCGGTGACTTTGAACTTCTGCCGCAAGTTGTTTTTTTCTCTGAGGCATTGTGCTGACATTACATTAAATCTGTATATACTAAAACAAGTTCAACGCAAACAGAAACTCCCAGTACACCTCACAAACGTATCAACTATACTGAGGTGGTCTTCTCTCATACTTGCTTCTCTTGATCCTCTTCTCATCGTTAACTTTTTACATTCCTGTGTAAATGTATTATTCTGTGAGGTATGTCAGTGAATTTGACTACTTTGTCTCAAGGATATACTTCATTTATGACGTATTTAATTATTATATGTACCAGATCATTTTTTTGGCCTTGGTGGTAGTCCCCATGAAATGGCTTCTTAGCTGTGATTTGATTCCATTTGTTGTCATATTTCCCTCTGAAACAGGATGTCATGTTGAAGTGCTTGACTGATGCCGCGCCCCTGCCGAATCTAAACAGCCCCGACGGTAGCTTAGCAAGCTAGCTAAAGATGGAGAACAGTGAAGACATTAAGAAGAGCCTTTTATTTACTCTTATGGATTGAAAGGCCCCGATGATGTATAAAGACAGAACTCACTCAATATAAATCAGCACTGAAGAGCCCCAATTTGAACCTTGTTCAAATTCCTCCTTTTTTAGAGTGAATAAACTCTAACCATTTTTTTTTTTCGCATTTTTTTTGGTTGGAAAACAGTAGTATACAGTATACTGTAGAATACAGGACGACGCACAACCAAAAACACACCAACAAACTACATTCTGCTACTGAGGAGCAAGACCCATCTCTGGGGCAGGACATACAGTTTATGATTCTAGAGCGCATTTAATTGGACAATCATGAGGTTTTTCCTAGATATGAATTGCTGGATCTGAAGTGATGAACTATAGAATGAATGAAAAAACGGAAACTATTTAAATAGGGCTTTCTCGGTAAATAGGGTTTTGTAAGGGGAAAATTTTGAGTTTGGTATTGGGCTACTTTTTAAAGACTATTGTGCTTCTTTTGTCCTGCAGACCTGGCAACCCTGGCTCTGGGGTGGGAATACAATCTATAATGTGTAGAGCTGTAAGTTAGACCAGAATATAGACACACATTACCTGTCTTACTTGGCAGCACACTTATATATTGCTGTAGCTAGAAACAGTAGCTAATGAGTATCCACTATTTTTATATCTATGATCGCTGCGGTTGAGTGTTTTCATCACTTAATTACAGGATGCTGCTACACAGCTGTCCATCATCGATCAGTGGTGTGTGATCTGTGCTCACAAATTTATGCCATTAAAAATGCATAACAGCTCCAGCAAAGCATTAATGCCGCTCTTTATAGAGGAAAAAAAAATTACGCAAGATGTTTTTACTATTGTAGATTTTAAATAATGGCTTGCATAGGTTCTTCCAAATCTCTCTTTTTGTAATTCCAGTTAATTTCTATTGCACTGAAGCAGCTTGAGGAGTTTTAAAGCTAATATTTACCCCCATCATTTTTCAGTTTTATCCCTGTTTGTGAAGTCGTGTTAGAGAACAGACAGAGGTAAGCTGAGTTTTAAGCAAATAATATCTACAGTGCATAAACACAAACATACACATGAGTGCATGGAATAAGCAATACATCGAAATTGTTTCTCATTTACATCATACACTGCAGACCTGTGAGAATTGTTACACACATGAACAGAGCTACACCACACATGCAGATTACAGAGTTAATGAGGAAAAACACATGACTACCAAACTATACACTATGTAACCCATAACCATTCACAACACATAACCATTCTGTTTAGGAATTGAACAACAACAACAAGTGCAAGCTCAACATCAGTTCAGCAGACGATGTTTTATCAGCTTGTACGTGTTGTTGAGAGTTCTGTGCACTTCTTGTTGATACTCCGGAATATACAGACAGCCCGTGAGGTGATTTGGCATGCAGTACACATGCAGTGAAACATGAGCACACATTTCTTGCATGTTGTAAATGTACGCTTTTTTCATGAACAATAATATTGAATACCATCTGCAGACCTGATGCCAGAAAAATGTTGGATGAATAGGATATACAGTATATTAAAGTTTTTGTTTCTCTACATCATGGCCTAACAACGTAAATGAAATGTGAAATGAAATGTTTTCTATTTGTGTCAGAGGCACTGAAGCCAACTGTGTTAATAAGCATCACACATGTGAACAGATCATATTTGATTAGAACAGCAGCCTTGAAAAAGAGATTTCTGTGGTGCTGCTATAGAAGCAAACAGAGGTGTGGACTCCTGAGGTAATCTCTCTCTCTCTCTCTCTCTTCTTTTCCTTTCTCTTTCTCAAGAAAGTCCCCCAAGGGAAGTGATTTTAGCTTCTGATCCTGTTAATTTTGGGGTTAAAACACTCCAGCTGCCAAAATCTTCTTGTTCTTTGTTATAGAAAGAAGTAGCATCTTGAAAGCCTCATTAAAAATAGCAAAAAAAAAACAATAAAGAAAAGAGTGTGATGACTAAACTAAAAAGACTTTATTCTGTGCTTATTAAGGATAGCTTTTTAATTTTTATAACAGCTTCACAGTCTAAACTCCTTGCCACCTACTGCTCACTGTGAATTTACATATAAAGTGTCTGATAAGCATATTTATGTGCAGCCCATGCAACTTTGCACATTACAGTGCTAAATATAAATTCAGAGAAGAAATGTGTGTGATGTGTTTTGGATATCTTTTTTAAAAAGGGAAGAATTGAAAGCATATGGCATGGGCATATGGGGACGGATGGAGCAAAGGTGGCGGAGGGAGGGAGAGGGCGAACGCACACAGGAGATCTGTCTCCGCATTGTCAGGAGGATTTACGGTGCAGGTGTGGAGCCATCAATCACACGGGTGTGTGCCAAAGACAACGCTGTGTCTCGCTGCCATTTGTACGCCTGTCCCCACAAATTGATCCTTAACAAGGTGCCTCTCTTCCCTCCCAAAGGTGACTAGCCTCGTAACAGGCCCATGAGCACTGCTTTTGTTTACTTTAAAAATCTCAGAGAAATCAAATGCGACACTTTGCAAATGGATATTTCCAGCACACCAAGAAGAAGACTGATAAATCTCAGACATTTATGCACAATTTGTTCTTTTCAACATTTAAGGAGTCCCTTTGATTGATGAGCACAAACCTGTACGTACATTTGGACTTAAATATAATTTATAGAAATATAAATGTGTTGTGATTTCTGTTGTATTTCTATTTGAAGGTGAGTGTAGAGTTTAACCCTTAGGGGAGCTCAGCCTTCAGTGAGAATGTATGATGTGCAAATAATAAGGAAATAGAAAATACCCCTGCTGCTGAATGCAGTGGGCAAGTTCCTTTTTGTGTGTTCATGTTTATGTTGTATATATGCTTGTGCTGTACGTCACAACTCACATCAGGAAATATGCAATGTGAGCTGCTGTGGGAGGTTAAAATCTAAAAAAAAATATGAGATGTTTGACTTGATTAACATCAATTAATCAATTACTGATCCCCAAAGCACACTAAATGGGTACTTTCTTTTAAACTGGCAAACACTGGCTCTCCATACGTGATGAAACATGGGCTCAAAGCTGTACTTATCGGACTACCTACACTCTCCCTCTCCCGTCCATCTCGGCTAATTTATCCTGACAACCACTCACCATTTTTTTGCTGTCTCTTTCTCTGCATTTGTGGCCTCTCCATCCTGCTCTGTTTGTAATATCACAAGCAAAGAGACATTTTTTTTTTTAATTTTTAAAGGCAATTTTTAAAGGTACACAGGAAAACAGGAAAAAGGACTGGACCTAGCTTTTCTTGTTAGTCAATGACCTAGATTTTTCCCTTCCTGCCTTCATATATTGTGTTTCTGTGCTGCATATGTTCTACATTAAATACATGCCATATTTTTTCAACACCAACATATCGCTTAATTGCATACTGACCTTGATTTGAGGTTAAGCTTTTACTAGTTAAGCCTGTAGACTACAGAGTATGTCAGGAAGGCAAGTGACGGTACTTTTGTATCTGTTTTAGGGTGAAATAATTGAGAAATATCGCACAAGCAAGAGTGTGGTTATACTGGATATTGTCACAGTACAGGTATTCACAGCCGTGCTGATATTTAGTATAACAAAGTGTATTTGCAAGGGTGTTCTCGCTTTTATATAACAGTTCTATAAACAAGACATTAATATCGAGTAACTGACATTTCGGACACAATATGGCCAAATGTTCTGTTTATTTCTGCTCCGCTAGCGGAAACAGATGCTGAAGAAGCCACACTCACTTTATAGCATGATGGCTGGCTTGCTAGCTAGCTCACATTGCTTTCTACATTCCTGTTAAAGGTGCTTCTTATTAAACTGGCATCCCTTCTTCCATATCATCTTCACCTTTTTTTTTTAAAACTCTTTTTACCGGAGGCCAAAAAATGGAATTTCTGCTGTTTTAGGGCTGCACGTGTTCAGCACTGAATTCATTTGTGATATCACGCTCCACAGTAGTGGTTAATGGCTCATATGAAAGTAGACACTCAGGGCTTTAGGAATTCTTTCCATTATTATTATTATTATTATTATTATTATTATTATTATTATTATTATTATTACCTAGCCTACCAGGTTTAAATTTTGGAATTTTATTGTGGAAGTTGTATATGGTGTGTGTTTTACTATCAAAAAAGCTTTAGTTGTGCTGTCTGTTTTATCTCTCTACCAATGTTATTGAGGAGAGGTGTGAATTGTTTGCCCAGTAGGGGGCTCAAACCCCTCCACTTTCCCATTGCCCTGCTCACCAGCAGATAAACACAGAGTCATGATACTCTACACACAGAAACCCAACAGTGTCCTGACTAATCTTATAACAGACTTGTGGTGATAAAATAATTCATTTGTTGATACTGATTGAAAATATCCAAAAAGTCGATTTCCATTCTGCCACCAGAATGGAACGCCAGCGTGCTGCGAGAAGCTATAGTCCTGAATAATATCTTTTGCAATGTCCACTGATGATGTCGCTAACACTACTGTAGTAACTGTTTCAAACTAGGAAGTGGAATTTTACATGGCAAACACAAATGAGCGAGTGATACACACAGTGAAATGTCACATTGCGGTTATAGGAAGTAGAAGCACTCCTTGAATGCTGCTTGACCAATCAGATTAGTGGACCAGAACTAACTGTTGTATAATTGACTGTAATATAGTAGAATCTTTAACTTTACAGAATACATATCCAGATGTTTGATGGCTAGCCTGTAGTTCAGACTTCTGCCAAAGACTACTAATGGTGTGCCATCAAAAAATATGGGACTGAAACCTGCTTAGGTCTAGAATGACATATGTTTCTTTGAAGAACTGAGTGTTTAATTTTAAAGGCATTTTAACAGTGAATACATACAGTATAAAGCCGTTCTTTGGGAACTATTGTGGTTGACGGAGCAAAAATAAACAAAATATTTGGCCATATTGTGTCTGAAATATCAGTTACTCAGTATTAAGTTCTTGTTTGTTGAACTGTGGTATAAAAGCAATATCACACACAATCATGCTTTTGTACTGATTATCAGCATGGCTGTGATTCAGCCTTAGGCATGAGGCCACAGGTAATCGCTCTCACTCTTGTTTGTGCGATATTTCTTAAGTAAACTAGAATAAGAAGTTATCTGTGTTTAAGCAAATATAAAACAAGCAGTTCACAGGTCTTCCTTTGGGAGGCTTTCTAATGAGCTACTGAATTCCTGGCTTCAGTATTTTAAAGTGGTGTTTCATGGATGGAATGTTCCCAACATTGGGAACTTGGTAACTCCAAGGTAGCTCTTGATAACTCCAGTTTGTGAAATTGGGATAGTCCTGCTCCTCAAATCGAACAGTTAAGAGAGTGGTATCTTTGACAAAGAATGAAGCTCCGATTGTGCCCCTGGTCACTCTACTAAATGTCCTAATGTTTTATTCTAAAAAAGGCTAACATTAACATCATTGTTCAATCTCCAGGGTGAAAATTAAAGCTTAGATAATCTTTGTCTGTGGCAGGAATGGCCAGGAATGGGAATGTGACAGAAATTAAAATGACTATTTCAGGGAATGTATGCCATGTCTAGTGTGATATGTACAGATTTCAGTAGTAATACTCTTGGAAAGTCATCCTACTTTACCATTTATTACACTGGACTGTTAATCCATCTCTTTTAGCCATAGAAAGGCTTAAACTGATGGGTTCCACTTGCCAGTGGCACGGTTTTTTGGCCTCAATCCCACGGCTTCTCTCCAAACCGACAAGATGGAGAGCAGCAGTTACACGCCTGATTCCAGATCACGAAACTTAGAAATGCCTGCACTGATTAAATATTGTGTGTAACTCGCTGATTAGATCAAAACTCTGCAAGATATGTCTAAGCAAAAGACACTTGCATCTAAACACCAGCAGATATTTAAGTGTTGTTATTTCTATAGCTGCTTATATAGCAAACATAGTAAGTACAATGGCACAGCTAATGTTACTAGCTATAAAGTTAATTTGGGAGGATAGTGCATTGTGTTGAAATGGTAAGAAATTAAACCAGAAACAAACCAAATCATTGACTTTCAAATAGAAGCAAAGCAATCTTGACATTGGTTTTAAGGCCTTTTATCTGGCTCTCTCTCATTCCTTTCTGGATGCTTTTGTCAGTCCTCTTTTCCGTTGGCTGTATGCCATTGTTGGTGATGGTGGAATCTTTGCCTTCTTTGCCATTGTTCCCTTTCAGTATATCAGTATCTCTTGCTCAATCAAGCTTGCACTCCTCTTCCTGTTTGTAACTGACACTTTTATGCTCTTACAACAATGTAAATAACCACTCTATTCATTCCTTGCTCATTTCTGAAACCATACAGTGGATTTTTGGTCAATAAAAAGAAGTGTACACCTATAATAACACTATGTTAGGTAGGCTGAAGTGATTTATATTATGTTGGTAGTAACAAGCTTAAACCACTCAGGGAGTCTCACTTTTTATTAAAAGGACTTTAAATTAGAAAATGAGCAGTCATATCCTGTGATGTAATCCTATAATTTGAAAAACTTGACTGTCACATCCATATGTGCTTGTTGAGCATCCCATTAGTCCCTAGCTTTAGTCCCCCTTTGTTGTTATAATAACCTCCACTCTTCTGGGAAGGCTTTCCATGAGATTTTGGAGCATGGCTGTGGGGAATTGTGGTCATTCAGCCACAAGAGCATTAGTGAAGTTGGACACTGATGTTCAATTCAGTCCAGTTCAACCCAAAGGTGTTCAGTGGGGTTGAGGTCAGGGCTCTATGCAAGACACTCAAGTTCTTCCACACCAACCTTGGCAAACCATGTCTTCATGGACCTCACTTTGTACACAGGGGCATTGTCATGCTGAAACATGTTTGGGCCCCTTAGTTCCAGTGAAGGGAAATTGCAATAATACAGGACAAAAACACATTCGAGACATCTGTGTGCATCTAACTTCTAACTTTGTGTAAACAATTTGGGGAAGGCCCACATAAGGGTGTGATGGTCAGGTGTCCATAAATCTCTTGACAATATAGTGCAAGTAAATACTATACAAACTGATATTTTCAATAACCAGCTAGCTTACTAACATACATATCAACAGAAATAATGCTATGTGGTTGAACAACAACATATACACCAAAAGAATCAGATTTAGTTACTGAATTGTGCAAACAAAACCTCTTGCAATTCATGTTTTATCTAATGATGCAGAATTAATATTATAATAGCACAAGGCAATTAGGGACATGTCCTATTTTAGCAGTGGAAAAGACAATCCAGCCTACTGTATGTGGAATTTCACTGTGGTTGAGTAAATGCAAACTTTCATTTAATTCCTCAGGCTGGACATTCAGTACTTTAAACTTCCTTTCCACAGAGTTGTCAGAGAAGTGCAAGTCACTTGGCAGATTCATGTGAAAGAAATGAAAGCACTTTTGGATGAGGATGAAAAGAAATTGGATGTAGTACTGGAAAATCCTGATAAGTACTTTTGTCCACAATGAAACATCATAAATGCACCTGCTTTCATCAGAGAGTACAACAGCACAGTGCGAGAGCAGAAACTTTTAAGGGGTGCAGTGCACAATTTTTTTTTTTTTTTTTTTTTTTTTTTTGAGCGCTGTTATTTCTGAGGGAAGAGCAATGTGAATATCTACAGCTACATAGTTGTGGGAATTTTAGATAAAGAACTCTCATAAATGGCTGATCCTGTGCTATTTCAGATTATACGAACAGTATGACAGGGAGAGGAGTTTTTCTGTCATCTGCAAAGAGAAGCTAGAGATAAAATATTTACGTACAAAATTGCAAAAGAAAAGACAAAAAAACAAAGATAGAAAATTGAATTTAATGTAGTAAATGTAGCAACAAAAAAAAGCATGTAAAGGAGAAACATTGTCCTGCTAGAAAGCTGACCATTTTGTATGTTCATTTATTTGATTCATTGTTTTGCAGTAACACATTGTGTTGCAGTGGCTTTATGTGGCAATAGACTGGCAATAGAGTTATAGACTGTGCAGCTCCAAATCGGTGCCAGTCCATTCTTGTTTGAGATCAAATTTAATACTGACCTTTTTTATACAGAACACTAGAGCAATCCTATATTTCATTGTGCATCCCTTTGGGTCAGCTGAATTGGTCTAGGGCCATGTTTGGTCAGCGCAGTGTACAAAAATAAATTTTAATCCTTTATATGAGGCAATAGTGTGAACAACCTCAACAGCCACCAGTCAAAAGACACCTTGTAAAAAGGATTTATTTAGTTCACAAGACTTATAAAGAGCAGGACTTCCTCATAACCATCTTGTGCAGAACACACAGTCTAAAGTTTCCTTACCACTAGTACAAAAAAATAAAGGAGCCCCACAGTATTGGTACATTGGTATTGGTACATTGGTATTGGTGGATAGTGGAGATAGTTGACAGACCATGTGCATGATGCTATTCCTTAAAGAAAGTGTAAAGGAACACATTTGAGTCAGCTTGATTCTGACAAGTTGGTGAGATTCATCTTCCCTACCTCCAAGATCAGTGTAAAGTTGAGTAGAGTTACAGCGAAATAAAATGGAACTACAGGTCACCAGATGCACACGTGAAATCTGGCAGATTCCTCCGGATCCTCACTGTAGCAGGCTTACTACGATTATTATACCATTTGCCATCCTGTGGTTAATAAGATTTAAGGCCAGAGAAGTGCAATTCTCTGGCAGAACAGTTATGGCAGACACAATTTTCAAACTCACACTGTAGAAGGGACTGACATACATAGCGGTGATTTAAGTTAAACTTCAAAGTTTAAGTTACATTTCAAAGAACAGCACTGATGTCAAGACAGGGAACAGTATGGTGCTGTTGCAGATTTTGAGTTCAGAGAATAATGCTGTGCAATAACTCAGAAGTGGGAAGTGCGATGCCATTTTTTGACCCCCATGTGTTCAAGCTACAAAATGAGGGGAAAAAAACATGGGTGCCACCATGTTCGTCTTTTGTTAGCAAAAATCTAGCCAGTTTACTGTGATGAGTGATGTGTATTTACCTCCTCAAAACAGTGAACTGTATAGTTGGTGTTATAGATTTAGCAAGCGAATATGTCTGTATGTTGATTAAATGAGTATAAGACTTTACAAAGTTGCTGTGAGCATCCATGTTGATTTGATGTCACACATTGACCTCGTGGTTGAGGAGACCTTCCCAACTTTCTGAGCAAGATTTCTGAGTTGAGTTTCTTTAGCTTTTCCTAGTCGGTGGTATTTGGTTTTAGTTGAACACGCCATAAGTAAGAGGAAGAGTTTTAGTTGAATGAGGCATATGTACAGAGGAAGGGCCAATGCTTCAGTCTTAAAAGAGATCATGATCAGTCACCTCATGACAGCATAGAGAGCCTTTAATCCCAACACCATTACCAGATCACTACTCGAAAAAAATCTAAGCAGATCTTAGTGAACACAAAAAATAGAGTTGTCTGGTCATTCCATAGCACTACTAAAGCTTTCTTTACGCATTATACTGCACTTTTCCTCAAGCACAGTTTGCACTGAAATTGAACGCAATATTTGCCAGGTTTAATATCCCAAATGATCTAATGAACGACAGTGAGCCAAGGTACTTGAGCACTGAATTTCAGTAACTGGCAAAATAACTGAACTTACGTACGTTATCTCAAGCCCTTACAAGCCCCTAAAATAGAGCTGGGTGAGAATCCCCAAACAGCATGACCTCTTCTTACTCTCCTATGCTAAAGATAAACCCCTTCTGCTACTCCTGAGCCAATCCCAGCTGAATCATTCATTGGGAAAAAAATCCTCAACACACTGGGGGGACCGTGGAAAAGTATATTGCCTTTCTAGCCTTGGGGATGGCAGAAGAAAAAAAGGAAGTATTAATATTATGATGTGTGAGGCATTAGCCTGGTCTGCATCCAGGTGATGCTGTTCCGACCAAAAGGCACTACTATAACACAAGTGACTCCGATTCACTGACTTGATTCGGGCAGTTGAAGAGAGAAAGCCGCTTCTGAAAATTCACAGAGCAACTTGCCTGGCAAAACAAATCTTCTAGTGAATGCTTCATCAAGTCTCTCCCAAAACTCTCACACTAGCAGATAAGGGAATGACACTCAGCAGCCCTGTATCCTATTTGAATTAGGACATTCAATCGAGATAAAGCTAGTAATTGAGCCTTTAATTGTGTAGGAAAAATTCTCATCTATAGTTTTGTGCTGTGAATGTTGAGCAATCATTGCAGCCTTTCTCTGCAGGGCAGACAATGTTTTCAAAAGATCTTTAGTTAGGCTTCCTCAACATTAACTTATTTCACACAGTACATTATTTCAGGAATGTCTCCCACAATGATCTAAAAAATTGGAATAATTTTACACTACTCTTCCATGCATTGAGATTGTATTCAGATTTAAACACCTTCACTTAATTAGCTAATGCATATTTGCATCAAAAATATGGGAGAATATTACACATTCTAATCAAGTCTCATTCATGGAAGCATTCAAATTGAATGCATTTTACACTACAGTCTAAATGGTATGATTGTGATGATGCACTTCGCTTTGCTGTGTCTAAATCAGATTGAAATTTATACTTTTGAGTCATTTGCAATTTGGTTTGGTTTGGTTTCAAACTGCACATAATTAAAGTGTGAAGGGTGTGCAGAACTGAAAATGTACTTGTAATACTCTCATCTGAGCACAGAGTATACAGAGTTGCTTTTTCAAGAGTTGCCTTTTCATGAATTGCTTTCTCACTATCTCACAATACAACCATGCTAGAGTTTGCTTGGAACTGGACTGAGACCTCCTGCCCAAAAGAACTGCAATGAGGGGGAAAATGTACCAGGATTTGATTCAAACAGACTAAATTCTGCATATGAAAAAAAACAACTAGACACTTTTTGAAGCTATTCCTGTATCTGTCTGTTAGCTCAGCCAGAAATGAAGATACAGCCTACAATATCAAAGGAGCCCTTGAGACTGGAAAATACCCATGTTTCACATTTACAGCTTCCACAGACTTGAATTTAAAGTCAAAGCTAAAGTCAAGTTTTCCCAATCAGTATCATCCATGGATGTTTGTCTTTATATGAACATAATGTCTGGTGGAGATGTGGATATCTAGGAAACAGAAAGCTTTTTGTTTGTGACCAAAAGTAAGCAGAATAACCAGGAGTGGAAAGCGCTAAAAACTGAGTTCATGGATAGTCCACTGTAGAAACTCTAGAAACAGCCACCAAACCTGCCAACAAAACTGTCAACATTCTATCATCAACCACTCTATCTACTCGTTTTAAACAATATGTCAGAAATTTGCAGTTGTTGATGTTTAGTAGATACGGTGCCTTGCATAAGTATTAACTTCCCTTGAACTTTTCCAATTTCGTAGTGTTACAACCTGGAACTGAAGTGGACTTAATTAAGATTATATGTTATGAATGTTCACAAAATAGCCAATAATATTGAAGTGGGGAAGAAATCATTATAGTTTGCAAATTTATTTACAAATAGTATTCATTCCCGTTGGTGTGAAATTGCTAAATTAGATCTGCCGTCAAAAGTCACATAATTAGTGAATGGAGTCCACTCATGTGCAAGGAAAGTGCCAGCTATAAGTACACCTGTTCCTGGAAGGCCCCAGAGTTAGTTTGGGAACACACCTACATGATGCTACCACCACCATGCTTCAACGTGGGGATGGTGTTCTCAGGGTGTTGAGCGGTGTTGGATTTCCACTAAATTGAATGCTTTTTTACCGAAGTGAAAATGTTACATTTTGATCTCATGAGACCAAGGACTCTTTTTCTCCAGAGGGAACCTCTCCATCATGCCTTTTGGCAAACTCCAAAAAGGATTTAATGTGGACAAATTTTAAGACATGTTGTGGAAAGATAAACATCATTTGACATGTTGCTGATGCAGTTGATAAGCTGCTTCATCACAGTCTATGGTTTGTGGAGTGTCTTATGTGAACTATCCAAATAAAGTGTGACAGAAGTGAACAGCTGAAACAAACCAAACCTTTATTTGTTTCTATGTTCCATGTAAAATATAATAAATATTTGATCCAAATCATTCACAAAGACCTATTACTATTGTCCCACAATAATTATTTAAATTTATAAATGCGGTGTTAAAAGAGAATTGTTTGAAAGACAGGTCTAATAAATACACAGATTTACCTTGGTTTACCTTTCCTGCTAGACAGTGTGGGTAGATACGAAAATTGAAAGTGATATGGTATCTATTGCAGTTTAATAAGACTGCATACTGACAAACATTATGCTGACATCTCTCCTTCTAAAAATGTATGTGTCAGTGAAAAAATGAGAGACTGGCATCTTTAAATGCAAACAGGATTTTTTGAAAGGAACAGCACACGATTTTGCTGTAAAAAGAGACAGGGAAGAAAGTGTTTCTTGTGGTATATACATGCTTTCTTGTGGTATATACTGGTTTGTGAGTCCGTTTCTGGTGAAGAAAAACAGAAAGGTGTGTCTTTTCAGCCAGCCATTACTGACAGAGGTTATTGTATGGCTTCTTATGGACTAATTGCATTTTTGACTAACTACCTTTAACCATTTCTTTCCGAAATTGCCGAACAAATGTTACACAGTCACTTTCAAGAAAGCCCAACTTGATGAGATTTTGTATTACACCATCCTTAATGTTAAGAAACTCTATATTTATAGTACAATTAAGTGTAAATGTCACACCTCCATTTACTCTCACCTTTGGTCCAGCACATCAGCAGTCGGCCTATCACTGGTACCGATTTCTTCTGCTACTCATCAGCTCGGAGCATAAAGCTGTCCTCTTTGTCTCCCGCTGCAGTCTTGCCATTTACCCTGTGCAGTCTTTGGATGGTTCAGTAACATTTGGATGATAAGTTTGTATTTCCTGATTTAGGGTCCAGACTCCTTCTAGAGCACAGCTGTAACGCCCTTGTCTTGTCTAATTCTTCTTATGCCTATAATCATTAAACAAATACAGTATGTCCTCAATATAGTGGTCATATTCAGCTACATATTCATTGGCTTAAGCTGTCAGTCTAAGAAGTCCTGCACTTGTCAAACGTTTGATTAGTCTTTGAGTTTGCCATTTGAACATTTGTTCTGCAGGAAGCCCTGCAAACATTTGATGTGCATCATTCAGTCTTTGTACTGTTTGCCAGTCATAATCCACAGTGATGGACACAACCTATTTCACAACTGGAATAGCAAAGTGTTTGTGTTGTAATGATGCTCATTAAAAACTGGAAAAGAAAGACGTGTGCTGTTTCACACCACGTTTTTTTGAGCTGTGTGGTAATTACCACATTTCCAGCTCTGGCTGACCCTATCCCCAATGTTTCATTGACACTGCTACACAACTGAGGATTTGTTTTCTTGATGATGAAGCACGCTTCCTAAATAATTAAAAAATTACATAAGATAAAAAGGTTGGACTGTCATTAAGCACAGTTTCTGACGCTTATATGACCCATGTGAATTCGGAGTAAATCTGGCTTGTTTGGGTTTATTATGTCTGAAAAAGCATAAACACAAATAAAGACAGATAAGACCCTAATCTATAATCTAATCCATTATGTTGTCTTATTCTGATTAAGACAAGAAAACGGCATTGGTTTTTATGCTGAAAATGATGAGATTAACCTAAAATAAATTTGGGTTTATTTCCTAAATCCATAGTTTGTTAATTATTATTTTATTTTTCACATGATGTTAAGTCAAGACATTAAAGTCGACAGCCTTACGTTACTTTTCTTACCTGACTGTGCCCAAAATACCAAAAATAAAACTCTTCCCAAAAGGCCAAATGGGGATGGCAGCCATGACTAAGCTCACACTCCTCTGTAGCTGTGGCAGAGTCTAAATTAAAAACCTCCTATCTTCCCTGTGGGAGACTCATCCTCCCTTAGTTATAGTGGACCTGAGGTTTTCATCAGCATGCAACATAGGGTGGGCTGTCTGAGAATATGAAGACCTTCTCTCTTTTCCTCTCTCTCTCTCTCTCTCTCTCTCTCTCTCTCTCTCTCTTTCTTTCAGCATATTGGCTAAATCTCTTTGTATTTTAGTTCATCTAATTATCCTAGGTATAAGATTCACATCATAACAAACTCACTTTTTTCTTATGTTCTGATACGTTTCTATATCAACATTTAGTGGAAAGGTTAGACAAGGGATAGTGAGAACAGCACATTTGTATATTTGTTTATCCACCATATTTGCAAGATAAAGTAGCTGCCCTTCAACTAATCAAATATTCACCCACATTAGCAAATCCAGCTCATGTATAATTAAATGTTTTAAGACATTCTGCTGCCAAAGTAAATACAGTACATATAATTGGCAAAGAAATGATTCACGATTATGCCTGTATACACACGTTCATTCTTCTTTTGATGCTCATTAACATGATGGCAGCCAATAATCTAATCACCAACCAGCATTTATGTGCAGCATCCATAGTCATACGTGTTCAAATAAGCCCACTTTTGTGTCATGCCGCTAGGACATTTGTGATTTGGTCCACACATTTTGCTCCTCAGGAATGCCTGGTGGTCTCACTGTTCAAGGCCTCCAATCTTCAGAACCAATTTTGAACAAAATGCTCTATGTGCCAGTGTTCATGTGCTGTGTATTATGCTATGCCCCTTCCTTCACCTCCAGCTTATGTGCTCGATCACCAGCATCAGTGTCAGTTAAATTGTTGCTTTATGGTGATACTAACTGATCCATTTCTAAGAATTTAAGGCTCATATTATCCATTACATGAGAATATACAGGGCACCTCTTAGATATATGTTTAATCCAAAGATCTGTTTATGAAAAGCTCTATAGTAAGGTGAGCCTCATTCTGACACAGCTGGATCATTAGAATAATCACATTCTGCTTTTTCTTCAGCCATGTGTGGTAAATGTCTTGCTCTGTATGTAAAAGTTAGGTTGTCATGGTTTCATCCTTACCCTGTGTAATTTCAAGCTGAGCCCATTCTTCTCAGGTGTGAAGGCTGGTGAATCATTACTTTGCTTTATTTTTTCTTTCATGTAGTGTATCTGTCTGAAAGCTTTTTTGGGTGCAAAGCTGGAGTTTTAGTGCAAATCAGACCTAGTTGTTTATTAAATCAATCCAGTGCAGTCCACAAGTAAAGAATAAAACACAACAACACGCTATTGTAAGAAAATAATCCACAACTGGGTGGTGTGACGTGTGCCTGACGTGAAGTGGAGGATTATTTTTAATTACAGAATGACTCGAAGTATGTTATTCCACTTATACCACAGCAGTTTGCCCATGACTGCAATTTTTTGTTTATTAATGAACAACACGTTTGCTACATTTAAGCATTTATCCCAGTTTTCTACCATTTCTTTTACTGACCACCAATAAGTGATAAGTGCTAATAGTCTTTTTTCATTTCATTGTCCCTCTAATTCCTTCTTATCTCTGTAGAGCCTAATAACACTTTTTCTGACTCGTTGTTGAGAAATAAAACAAACAAAGTATGTTGGCCCTGATGGAGAGGACCAATTTGGACTCATCTTAATAGAATCTATAATAAGAGTCTGGCCACGATGGAACGCAACTGTATCTGTTGATAATGCTCCGAGCTCTGAGCAGTCATGTCACAGTCTGATCTATCTGCTCTGATGGAGTCTGACGTTGCATTGAGACTTGAGGATGAGGAAAAGCAGCTTGACTTGTCTACAGAAACTCATTGCACAGCTGCAACATGGACTGATTGAGCTCATGTACGTGGACCTGAATTGGGTTTCTAAATAGGAGGTAACAGTGACAGTTTACTACCCATCAGTAACTTGTCGTTACTTTTAGGAAACCATTAGAGTAGAGTATCCTCATCATGCAGAGCCTCAGTGTAGACATACACATACACACCGTTTACACAGTAAACAGAAAAGCTGTGGATGTGGATGTGACAGTGATGTGGGCTTAAAAAGATAAGCCCCAATACACAAAAGTAGGTGGAGATTCACCAAGT
Organism: Pangasius sanitwongsei; assembly: GCA_037576675.1. Taxonomy (NCBI): domain Eukaryota; kingdom Metazoa; phylum Chordata; class Actinopteri; order Siluriformes; family Pangasiidae; genus Pangasius; species Pangasius sanitwongsei. The sequence continues at coordinate 15,559,671 of CM075006.1, read as the reverse complement.
GTACTCTCTTATCATGATTATCAACAGTAGGCTGTGTGAATCTACAGTCAGGGAAAGAAATCAGCCTCTAGTTCATTCCTGTTTTTTTTTTTCTTATGACCACTGTTGGTGCTGCTGAACCTAATTTTCTTTTCTGTAACTTTCTTTAAGTGTTAAACTGTCCCAGTCCCAGTTTCTGTCTATTCTAAACAAAAATAAGTTTCACTGGTGAACCACATGTATGAACTTTGGCCCCCCAGTTTTCCCTAAACTGATCACCTGCCCCACCTCTCTTCTGTCATACAACAACTTTCAACCAGGGAGGGTGAAGGCTAACACGCACTTCTTCCGAGAAACCTGAAGCCAGCCAACCACATCTTTTTTGAATTTTGCTCCCTTGGCTCCCGTCCACAGATGGCTGTGGCATGTTTGGTGGATTGCGAGTTTAAATCCTGACGATGCCTGAGGTGAACTCCTCAAGGGCAGTTTAATGCTGTTGGATGTTTTCCTTGTATTTCCTCCTCCCAAAAAAAAAAAGACAAAAAAAAAAACAACAACTTTAATTTCAGGGGCACCTCTTGAATTATGTTTACATGGGAGAAACATGGTTATATAACCACTACTGTGTTAGAAAAGCAGGAAATGTCATGTACAAGCCTATTCTTCCCAGGTCTGGGCCTTGATTACAATATAATTATTGTGCAATATAATCTGTAGTATTCTCCACACAGATGGAAAAGGAGGTGGTCAGAGAGTCAATCACTTGAAATCGCTTTTCACCACCCCAGGTTGTTTAATGTACAGATAGAGAACAGATGATAAAGCAAATAGAAGTACAACCTTGTATTAGCTGGCTGATTTACTTTCTTGCTCTCCAGGGAAAGTGTAAATGGAGAATGGAAAAGTGTGTGGGATCATGTGTGCATGTGTGTCAGAGAGAAAAAATGAAAATGAAACAAGTAGGCTGTGCTTGTCTGTGTGTGTGTAGTGTCACATTCATCTCTATTAAAGTAAGAAATCGGATGCCTCTTATCTCATTCTTCCACTCCAACACACAGAACCAAATTTCTCTGTGTGCATATAGACAGTCTGACTAAGCATTTACGTGCCTGAGTAACGAATTAGATAGAAATGATAAAACATTTTATTGTGGATGATTTTTCCAGTCGGACTAAAGCTATCAGCGTGCTTTTATTTATTTATGTAGGTTTCAATTTGCTTACGTCCATCTGCAAGGCGCGAGGCAGTGATTATAGAACAACCAGTTTAGCCCTTTAGCTTTTGACATGCCTTGCAGTGGGCAGGTCAGCTGTCAGGGCTGGTTATGGGAAACATTTCACCATGATATGGTTGTGCTTTTTCTTTTTTAGCAAGCTTCTTCACAGGTTTATTCTGACACCAGGAGGCAATGTTTACATTAACCATCCATGTTCTCCACTTCCTGCCATGCGCCGTGTCTCTCTTCTTTCTCTCTCTCTCTCTCTCTTTTCCATCTTCCCTCTCTTTCTTGTATTTCCCTAGCTGGCATACGCTCGGTTAGTCACTGCAGATGTTGCTGTAATGATGCAGAAGGCTCTCACACAATCAGACAGAATGGGAGAGTGAGCCAAGCGAAATTAGTCAAAATTACTTTGTCATTACCCCCCTCATTGCTCCTGTAAGTAGTCTGTATTTCCCCACAATTAGCCGACAGGAGCGGATGTGGTGAAACGCTGCTCCCCCATCCACCCCCCCCCCCCCCCCCAATCTACCTTTGACATTCGTTGATTGTTAAAATGACACAACAAAACCATGTACAGATGTTAAGCAAATGTACTGCTTCCTTTTTTACTTTTGCTTTGTGCTTTTTGTCTGCTTAGTTAGTCACAGAGAACGCTAATTGCTGAATGGGCAAAGATGTCACTGAGATGATACCCAGCTGTGCACCAAATCTCTCTCTCACACTCTCTCTCTCTCTTGCTCTCTCTCTCTCTCTCTCTTTCTCTCTCTCTATTGTTCTCTAAATCGCTAAGTCTACTGGGAGCTAATTATTGAACAGTACCTGATTAGCAAGGTGTACATTTTTTTTATTTGATTGGGTTCAGAGCTCTCAGCATTGGCAGTCAGACCAGGAGTTACTTTCCCTCTTTGTGCTGAGTGCCTGTGGGTCTTGTGTGATATCACTGAGCCATTTCTTTCCAATATGAAATGTGTCTTACATAGACAAACTTAATATATATAAAATAAAAGGCCAAAACATTCAGACAAGCTAATCTAATGCAAATGAGCTCTTGACCTTCCAACACCAACTTCTAGGGTTGTTCCTCATTTTTAGTTGTTTTATGAATAAGATGGTTGCTGAATAATACAACATAAGCTATATTTGATGATGAAAGCCTTCTTTATTATCTAGTCTCTTAAATGTATTGTTTAATACGCAGACATATCGAATCGAGAGCCTCATATCGAACGATATGATGCACCATATCACTACAGCCCTATTGTATGTACTGTAGTATCTACTGATGTGTGTTATATTACAAGTGTTGTCTCTGTCCTTGTCTTTGTTGTACTGTTGTAATGTGTAATGTTTATAAGCACAATGAGCACAACAACGGAGGCTAATTTCTTGTATAGTTACTCTAGTGTACTTGACCAATAAAGCGCAAGTCCTGTTCATTATTAAAATGCTGTGTCACCTGCAAAAATGAAACTATCAAGCACTAGAACAATGTCAAAGGAGATATAGACAGAAATTAAAAAAAAAAAAAAAACACACACACAACAAAGGAGCAAGAGGATGGCTTAAAAACTTCAAGTGCTTTCTGGATAATATTTATACTCCTTGTTTAAATCATACCAGTCCAGAATGAATTGAGGTGCTACAAGTGAATAAGTAGCAAAGGAAAGCACTAGATGCTCGGTGAATGGAGCAGCTTCACCTTTGCAGGAAAAGACTGCATTTGTATTCACACTCACAGCTCACTGCTGTGCAATAATCTGTACACTCTGTTCAATGAACCTAAATGTCTCTGTTAAAATCACCACATTAGCCATCATTAAATATTATAGAAAGCAATACAAGATGTGTAATAAATATTGCAATAACAAAATTACAAATGATCAGTTAAATGTGCTGTTGTGGCAACTGGTGCACATCTGCACTCTCTCACAGATAAGCTGTTAGCATTTGGTGACAGACCAGTGATTCCAGAAATGATAACATTTTTAGCAGCTCATGCACATTACGACAAGCACTCTGATCCCTTATCAGCGTGGAAATTTACCACATCCCGCAAACACAATGAATTCTGAAATGGAGGTTACATGTGAGGTCATTGTTAGCTTTTCCTGGCTTTATGCTTTATAATTCATTACTCATTAGTAAGCTGCATTATGTGTTATATACATGATATACAGCAGGGTCCAAAAGTCTGAGACTACTATGAAAATCTTTTTTTTAATTTAAAACTGCAAATAAAAAAAGAAGGTTTTATCATTTAGAAATATTGAAAACAAAGAAAGAAAATGTTCAACATCATGAATATTTGATATTCAAAATTCCATATTATTTCTAATGTCACTATTTAAATAGTAAGAGTAAGAGTAAGATATTCCTTTATTTGTCCCGCAGTGGGGAAATTGCATTTAGCAACAGCAGGGGTACAGTACAGAAAGAGTATGCACACAAGAACAAGATAGATTAAAAACTATTCTAATATGAGGTAACAAAATCTAATAGACTCTATATATACAAAAACACTATAATACAAGCAGAATTGGTCGAGAATGTGAGTAAAATGTAAGCAAATATGTGATAAAAAAGTATAAATGTAAGCAAATATGTGATATTGACAATGTTAACTGCTTTGTATAAAAAGTCCGATTTTCTTAAGCTTTTCCCTTCCATTGAAGTGTGGACATTTTCAGGTGACACTCTAATGGATTTGACCTAACGTGGCTCATCAGATTTTACACAAACTACACATGTCTATGCCAGCTTGAGTGCACGCTGTCAGTAGTGCAAAAGGGGAGCATACCAAAATGCTAAGAAAGCCTGAAATTCATGTAGATATATTTGAGATTTTACTTTTCCCTCAAATTATTGCTCATAATATAATTTGTAATGAAAATTTGATATTAATTTATGAAAAAATGCAAAATAAACACGTTTTTGCTAGGGGTCTCAGACTTTTGGAGCCCACTGTATGTCCATGCATGTCTATCATTTTGCCTCGGAGTATGCCTTGACTCACTACAAATATAGCTACTTCAAGTGCCAAAAAGACGTGGATCTAAAAAAGCTTTGCTGGTGTTGCAGAGCCGCTGCTTCTTCCTGTCATTCCGGAACGAAGCTCCACCAACGGCAAAGACTGGATCACCTTTCATGGAGCCGGAGAAAGGGAAAAATGCAAAGTCCACATAAAGCAGCGCAACCAGAAACCTGGAAAAGTGGAAGCCAGCGTTGTCAGAGACAGCGATATGAGCTCAGGATATTCATATCAGGCTGCCGCACACGTACGACTCCTCACAGTGATGTCAGGGTCGATGGAGTGTAATGCATCTATTTCACCGTGCTAGAAATAGGCAGAAGTGCTGATCCATGTCATCTGATGCTCTCAACATGCAGACATAATTAAGATGCCATATAGATACAGTTTAGTTGTGATCCAGAAACAATACTGCACCTCTGTAAATCTGTGTATGAACAGTTTTTTTTTCAGTCGTGTATGTTTCATGATATATTTTTTAGTGGTATTTGCAATCGATACCAGGTGTGTAACGCTATACAAACCACTTTCTGATTGTTTTAGTACTCTTAGTAAGCATGACCTGTAGTGGAACTCTGTTTGGGTCCTGTTCTCAGCCTGGTGCTGTTATAATTAGCCCTGCTTTAAAACCAGATTGCGTGTAACCAGCTCCTTCACACTCGCACAATTTCCTCACTTGGAGGCAGCGGGACAGACAAAAGGTGTGAGAGAATAGATCGTGTCCCTTTTTTTAAAAACCTCTATCCAGCAGGGGGATTTGCCTCTTATAGCAATCCAACCTCCCAAAATAACTTGCATTTTGGTGGGATGCGGGGGTAGGAAGGAATTTCAGCCATGCAGCTAAAACGATTTGGTGCCAAGCTGGGGGGGGGACTTGTGTGCGTCATTCCAAAAATATCTTCTTTGACGTCATGGCTCTAAGCCCAATTGTGGGTAGGCACAGTGATCAGTTGTGTGTGTGTGTGTTTGTGTGTGTGTAGCTTCAGTGGCCTGTGCCAGCATCTTGTGGCGTTTGCTCTGTGCCACTGAGTGTCCACTTTGCAAATGAAAAGCCACACCACAAGACTGCATGGCATTTAGTCTTGTGTCCTTCTCTGGCATTTACTATCTACATGCTTACTAAAAGCAGTGTAGATATATATATGTTTGATTTACCACAAACACGTCTTCTTTTTGACCTCTATCAGTATAGGTAATTTCAGTGTTGCTTTATTTTGCTCACAGATGCCCCATGCAGACAGTGAGTATCGTGTATATGCTCATGTGTTGTGGGTTAGAGTTATATTAAAAAAACAACCTCTGTCTCCTATTTCCACAGGTGAGTCCTGTCTCCATAAGATCATCCAAACCCTGATTTTACCCTGGAGCTAGCCATATAGTGGCTAGATTATTAAAAGGAAATCAAATTGCCCAAGATTGTTTCATTTTCCTATTGCTTCTTCCTGGTGCACAGTCCCAAACACACCACAAAGCACACATTTGAAGGCATTCTATATTTAGTTTCCCACATGTGCACGCGTTGATAGCAGCATGTGTGTATATTTATTAGCCAAGGCGAAGGATTTCGCTTTGCATCATGCAGTGAAGGCTGCGCTCATAGGCTCGTGTTTGTTTACTGGCAAATCATTGCTGGCTTGCCTCCCTGCCAGAGCTGGTTATCTCCATCGTGACCAAGGAGGCACTACAAACAGTGGCTGAGATGCGACTGCTCTGCTCTTCCTTCTTACTAAAATGGTGTTGAAAAATACACGTTTTATTCTGGTATCATGTTTCAGACTTAATTAATTTGGTAAATGTCAACTCATTCCTAATAATGCAATGAAATATTAAATGCAAAATCTGAAATGATCATGGGACCCAGGGACAACTTGTCCATTAAAAGTGAAACTTAAATCCAAGAGGTCATAAATGTCCAGCTACATAAAGTTCTTGCCTACAGAGGGTTAGATGAGCAGTGACTGAACATGACTGAATGGCGACAACGGTTACCTTTTTATGCTTATGCTTATGACTACGAATATGATGCCTCAATTTATGATGGTTATGTTTTGCTACCACTTAGGAGAAACACCACAGGCTTGCACCGGAGAATAAACACATACTTCTGTGTCGAGTTGCCTTAAAACATTCAGGACTGAGTGTCCCAAAAACATTGTGAAGTTAATATCATCTTAGCTAAGCGAGAGAGTGTTCAGTGTGATGCTCACTCTACCATTTAACAATGACCTTTGTGTGCTTTTGGGAAACTTGACCCTGTTTTCATAGTTGAATTTTTTCCTTGTGGTATCTTCAAAGAGGGTAAATAGAACAAAAAATGAAGGTCTGTGAAAACTCTTTCCTTTCACAGTGAGCTCCCTTAAGATAAATCTTTTACATAAAATTTACATACGTGTGATTGGACAAGCTGTAGCAGAAGATTTGCTACATGGTTCATATTACAAATTTTGCAGTTGTAGAGTTACAGCCAGTTTTTTTTTTATTGTTTCTGCTACAGTGTTCTTTTGATTGCTTGGTCAGTTGATGTCAGTTCTCCTCTATTTATGGAGACCAGGATTGGCATTTTCACTAAACCTGCAAAGCCTTCAATGCAAAAGCCGAGCTTAACAGGGAAGCTAATGGCCTGGCCAAGAATCAGCATGTAGAGTTATACAGGATGTCAGAAAATTCGGGAACCGATGGGAATATGTTGAAAAAATATGTTGATCTGGAAATGTTGAGCCAAATCTGCAAAAACATGATACAGCGGTTGAGAAAATGGGTAGAGCGTAAGGGTGAACATGTAGCGCATACATTGTAAATAATAAATACAAAATTAAGTATATGTAGTTTTACTCTCATTGGTTCCTGACTTTTCAGAAATACAGTATAATTGCATGTTGACTTAATGTCAGGGAAAACGTAAAAATACAAATCTTAATGATATTCATTCTGTGTTTCTTATAGCTCTTTTTCAATATAGACATACACTATATGGCCAAAAGCTGTTCCAGCATGACAATGCCCCTGTGCACAAAGTGAGCTCCATGAAGACATGGTTTGCCAAGGTTGGAATAGAAGAACTGTAGTGGCCTGCACAGAGCCCTGACCTCAACCCCTCCCGAACACCTTTGGGATGAACTGGGACGCAGGTTACATGCCAGGCCTCCTTGCCCAACATCAGTGCCTGACCTCACTAAGGCTCTTGTAGCTGAATGAGCACAAATCCCCACAGCCACACTCCAAAATCTAGTGGAAAGCCTTCCCAGAAGAGTGGAGGTTATTATAACAGCAAAGTGGGGACTAAATCAGGAATTGGATGTTCAACAAACACATATGAGTGTGATGGTCAAGTATCCACAATCTTTTGGCCATATAGTGTATGTATATACTTACACCCATATTTCTGAAATTATTCAAAGACCTCCTAAAGAATATATTGTACCGAAGCATTTTGTTGGCGTGTAATGGCAGCACACAGATTATAAATGTTGTCATTACTGTGTGTATAGGCTTGAACCCTGCCTTTGCAGATCCTTCACTTCATCTTATCTGATCTGATTGCGGATGCTCAGCACTTCTGGCTCTAGCAGTTTTTGATGGGTCAAGCAAACCAATAGGAGAGCTTCTCATATTATTGAAAATGGAGTGAGGATCTATGCATGTGGAATAACTTGACTATGGCATTGAGTGGTGACAGTTTGATTGGTGACATTCATTAGGAGTACTGGCTGGAAAAAAAAATCAGTGGATTCACATGCATATTTTCACATGAAAACTGTCCAAGAGATGCTATCTCTCTCAAACACACACACACACACACACACACACACATTTGTCTTACTATCCTTGTGAGGACCTTCCATTGACGTAATTATTAATGAACCTAATTATTATTATGGTACACATAAATCAAGCCTGAATCTAACTAACCAAAAAGATATTCCTATCCTTGTGGGGACATTTGGTCCCCACCAGGATATAAAAACACACACACATACACACACACCCCTCATAATCAGCAGTTTTACAGATGAGATCAAGTAAATGAGATGGAGTGAGGCGGGAGTCCATGCATGAAAAGGGCATCCTAAGTATGTAATAGTGTGGTAATCGAGCTCGCATGCTTGCAGGTGCTAATACGTCTGTTAGCCATCTCTTAGCATGCAAAGAAGGATGTCATGTATTTTATTTTTTTAAAATGTCTCTCCCACATTTCTGGCAGATTGCAGGCGTGATGAAGGAGCATGGCTATGACTATGAGCAGCATAGTGACAGTGATGAGTGGTAAAATGACCACTGCCTGTCAGTGCTGGATGGAGCAGCGTGTTAGCTGTGTGAATATCGCTTGCATGGCAGGTCTGAGGCGTGCTGATAAAGAGCAGCTGTAAGCTGATAGACTAGTTTCACATTACTATCACAGCTTCTTTTTTTATTGTACTCTTTTTTTTAATGTAGAAATGTATAACTGTTATCAACTGCAAACTTCCTGTTCAGAGGATGTGGACAGTAACCAAGCCTTTTGTTATATTGTTTGTCTTGACACTATAATATTTTGACTTATTGATTTGCATTTATTTAAATACAAGAATTATTTCATTGCATGCAAATACAGTTTAATAGTCGTTTAGTGTTATGGCAGGAGAAGTCAAGGAATTGCACCTATGATGATTACGAAAGGGAGCATTTGTATGAGCTTGGTAGTCCGAGGTACTGCACAGGATGCATGATGAAATATTTATGGCCACCATAATTTTGAGGAGGCCGTATTGCAGTCATTTCAAGGGAACTAAATGGAGAACCACAGAACATAATGCATTATTATGATTCAAACCCCTTTATGCGTGGTTTTCCTCGTTCTATATTATGTCACTCATAAATGCTTGCCATTAAGCCAGAGGATCATTTCATATCATTGCAGGTTGGAATGAATACTTCTCACGAATATGACCGTATTTCCTAGGGTGCATTGTGCAGCCTGCATTGTAAATTTGCTCACAATTCACAATACCTGCGAGGCAGTGCCAGTCAGCCCAGCATCCTGCGAAATGTGTGCCAAAGCCTACAGGAAACTCAATGCAGCGAAAAACATGTGGAAAACGATGGTGGACTTTCTCCAAAAAGCTAGAAAGAATTTGAGGAACAGAAATAACGATTGCAGGTTTAGAGCTTGTGTTGTGCTGCTAACACAGTTGAGAGCAATATACAGTCAGGTCCATAAATATTGGGACATCGACACAATTCTAACATTTTTGGCTCTATACACCACCACAATGG
>CM075006.1:15538549-15550089 GCA_037576675.1 Pangasius sanitwongsei | reverse complement strand
AACATCAGCCAGGGTTGTTGATTAGTGTTATGGGAGTGTACACACACACATATATATATATATATATATATATATTCAGTGCAGGGTCCCTGGAGGACTAGTGGTTAGGCCTTGACGCTCTCACCGCCGCGACCCAGGTTTGATTCCTGGCCAGGGAACCAACCTTAGTCATTAGAGTTGCACTCCCAGCGCCGGTCCCAAGCCTGGATAAAAATTGGGGAGGGTTATGTCGGGAAGGGCATCCGGCATAAAAATTGTGCCAAATCAAATATGCGGACCAATGATTCGCTGTGGTGACCCCTAACGGGAGCGGCTGAAAGAAGAAGAACAACAACATATTATTCAGTGCACATTTTACATAAGTACATTATTATTAACATCTCTATTATTATTAAGATCTTAATTACAGGGATTTATATCTGATTATTATCAACCGTCTGAGAGCTCCATCAGAAGGACACATTGGAAAAATGTTCCTAGAGATTGTCTGGATAAAAAGCAGGACTACCCGTACTCTCTCCCCTCAGTTACTTCGCAGCAATCTGTCGAGGTTGAGTCATGGTCACCCCTCACCGCTTGCTTCCTGCCTGCTGACCGCTTGCTACAGAACACCACTGCTTATCTAGATGAGCGTGGCAGAAAATGAAGTAGCCACCCAGTGTGTTAGCATAGGAATTATCATGATATAATGTGACATAATATCGTGATAAATTATGTCACAGTATGACACACTTTGTTAAGATAACTTTAATTAGTTAATATGTTAATATTTTTACAGATTTGAAATTATTTTTCACATTTTCAGTGTAAAATATTTTTATAAATAAAATGTTATATAAATAAATTATCATCAAACAGGTTTGATTTTTACGCAACACTACTGCTGGTCTTCTGTTAGCGAACCTATATATTGTGATGCATATCATGTATCGTAGAAATGTCTTTGAGAATCATGATATGATATTTTTGTCGTATCGCCCATCTCTAGTTTAATTTTACCATAGTGTATCCGGTCAATTTACCAAAAGAGTGTTTTTTTTGTTTTGTTTTTGTTAACATCTTGTTTCTATGGACTCAATAAAGCTTTAGCTGACTCTTTCCCAGTGTCTACCGCAACATACACTGGTTCAAATTCAGGCCAAGACAAGCTGTACTCAAAAATTGGCCCAGTTTCTCTATCAGTGCTGCTCCAAATGATTGTGTGCCAGTGTAGTGCAAGCCACAGACTGCTTCACACTGCCAGTAGTGTTTCACAGAGCTCTGAGCTGTTCTAACTTCTGCTAAACTCAAATGTCTATAACAGTTCCTCATGTATGGGAAAGTTCAAGTGAATAAAAAAAGTGTCAGTAGCAACAAAATGGGAAATAGTTCCCTTAATGGACATTGTTTTCAATACACAAAAAACAGTGTTCATCCCTGTTTTGGTTGTTTTAAGCTGAAACCTAAACAAGCTGTAGCTAAATACATGAGAGTTGTGCAAGTACTGAGGTAACATCTTTAGGTTGTGTAGTTAATTGCAGAGGTGGGAAGTAACAAAGTACAATTCCTTTGTTACAATACTCAATTCTTCATATATTTTGAAAGAAAATATCTACAAACACATTCACTACACTATATAGCTATAGGTTTGTCGACACCTGATCATCACACCCATATGAGATTTTTGAATATCCCATTCCAGATTTAGGCTGAATAATTTGGCTACTTTTACCACCTGTGGTTAAATGCTCACTTTTAAACATCAACAACAACATGGGTATTTTGAACTTAAGGCACAATACATGGAAATTGTTCAGTCCAAAAAAAAAAAAATTACTGAACAGCAATACTGTAAAAGTAACTCTGCCTTTAGTTTCATTTGGGGTAACATTTCATGTAATCTCTTCGATTCAGTTTAGCACTGTGTGAAATGGAGGCTGTAATTCTCTTGAGACAGGCCATTTAACAGATTTAATGAGAAGCACTGCTACCATGTCATGTTCCAAGCTGTCATTTTGGGGAAATAGAAAAAAAAAAATCTTCATTTCTTATAGCTTATTCTTGTGACCTATCAGTATTGGCTTGTCAGGAATTGAATACTCTGAGAAGAGAAGTGGTTTAGCCAAGGATCCAGCTGTATTAGAAAGAACTTAATGTAGGCTCTCATGGCATAAGGCTGCTATAAGCTGCAATGGAGACCCCCTTTTGTAACCTTTGAGCTTAGCCAGAGAGGAAAGGGGAGATGAAATAAGACGTGAAAGACATATTAGTTCCCTTGTCAACAAGTAATTCTGCTGTCACCTCAATTTGGAGCTGTCCAAAATATTGACTTGGTTCTGTCAACATTTATCCAGATTATCTTTGCCTTTAGTCACTTGGGAAATATTCTCCCGCCTGCTTCTCTTCACTTTACATGCTCATAATGTTGGGAGAAGACAGTCCTCTCATAGACTCGCTATCATTTTAGTCACCATTGGAGTCAGTCATTTCACCGCCCCCCTCCTCTACTTCTTCTCACACGCTCGTTCACTTTTTTTTCCACCCTAAATAATCTTCTGATACTTGAAGAGAAGATTAATTGTGTCCATTGTGCATGTGAACTGATATTCCCTGCTTACATCCATCTTGGCCTTTCTGTCCCAGCATCCTGTCATGTGACTCCTCAGAGCTTTGTGAATAGTTTCTTGAGAAAAGGAATGAAGAAGGCAGTCAGCTGTAAAGCCTAATGAAAGTCTTTTTCTCTCTAAAGGCTTTGGCTAATGTAAAATACAGCTCAGAGGACAATTGGTCTTTCTGCAGTGATAAAATAACTCATTTTAAAGGGAAGTGTTTGATAATTGAAAGTGATGGAAGGGAACCGTGTTGGAATGGGCAGCACTCTTGCACTTCTTCACTTGCTGTACTTCTGCCTACTTTCCCTGTTATACTTTAAATTTCAATAAATCACATTGATTCATTGTGATTCTTTCTTTTTGTGTGCACATACTGCTTTTTATTCAGCACAAGTATTTGCCTGCAGCTGAAGCGTTTTCTATAGCACTTGTCTGTGTGCATTGTCTGACGCATCGTGCTGATTAAAAAAAAAAAAAAAAAAAAAAGATACTTTCTCATGCAGCGTGACTGCTTGTTTGCTCTGGAGATTGCAGAGTTATTACTGAGCAGCCTTTCTAGCTTACTGATGATGAGACTGGCTTTAGGAGAGAGCACCTTTAGGACAAAAGAATTCCATCAAAGAGTTAAAGGCAAACTCTCACACAATCAGACTTTTTCTTCAGTCTCTCTCCTTCTCTTTCCTTCTCTGTCAGTCTGTCTCTAAAATAAGAGAGAGAGAGAGAGAGACAAAAAGGGTGTCGTTCTGAACAGAAATTGCTGCTGTATTGTGGGGGAGTGGGTATGGTGCTGATTTTTAGAGACTAACACTAGAGGAAATACATTTTTGTCTCTTGTCAATTTGAGAACGTGGAAATACGTGGATACGTGGACATAGAGATCTTGATAGATCTAAACAGAGTTCTTAGTATTTACACAACATCTATTTTATCTAGTCATTGTAAATGATAGGACTGATATGTTCTTTGTTTTGCATATTATGTTTACACAAAACTCAATTGTTTTAATGGAGTAAATGTATTAAAAAAAACGAACATTCTGTTCTAGGAAAAAGAAGCTATTTAAGTAATTGATAATGAATAGCACATGTAAACTTGTGTAGTGTCTACATTTTAACTAAAAGGCAAGCAGTAGCTCATTTCCTCCTCCTAGCATGTGGTAGCTACCATAAAAAAAACCCTGCATGTATGCACTCACTAGCTGGCAAACTCAACACAATGGTCAAATATTATTAATACGTGGCCATGCTATGCTATGCTATTTTTTTTATCTCATTCCCTTGACTCAATGATCTCATTCCCATCCATTACTAAGCTGTGGCCAAGCATTAGGGTCTTGTTCCTGCTTGTTAATAAGTCGTGGCCGCACATGTTTTTTTTTTTTTTCAATAGGTATGTCACCAGCGGGACTTTTGCACTGTGTTTGTTTGTGTGTGTTAATGTTTTTTTTTTTTTGTGTGTGTGTGTGAGACCTGCATCCACACAGTGTGTGTTATGCTAGCTGATTATAGTGTTTTGATATGGATGATTAGGACTTACAAGGACTTTCAACCCATTTTTTGTTCTTTATTTTGGTTTTGTTTTTAGTTCTTTTATTTTTCAGTGGCATCCTTAAAAGTATTTTCAATCACTGTATTGGAACACAGTGTCCCACTTAAGCTACATTGATGCATAATGAAAAATGGCTTTGTCAAAATATCTTTCTAATATTGTCTACTGTAGCAAAACCTATATACATACGTTGAAAAAGCTCCAAGAGTGCAGGATGATAACCTGTTGAGAATTGGACAGCCAGCTCAGGCTCCACCGTGACTGTTTTGGGACTCGGTAAGGACGTTTTTCTTGATGCAGGTTTTAATGTCATGCAGTTTGTCATATAGCCACCACTCTGCATTTATTATTATTTATTCTACTTATCATGGACAAATCCTAATGACTGTCACATTATGATCATCACCTGCACTACAACCACTTTAATTACTTTTGTCACTATTTAGCATCTTATTTTATTCTTACTTCATTTAGTTTACGAAGTATGGGTACTGTAATTTGTGTTCTCTGTGCATAGTCTGTGTCCTTGTCATTTCTGTTGTTTATTGTACTGCTGCAACAAAAAAAATTCTCTCAGGGAGCAATAAAGTACTCTATCTATCTATCTATCTATCTATCTATCTATCTATCTATCTATCTTTCTATCTATATGTCTATCTATCTATCTAGTGACTTACAGATGTACATTTACTCACCAGGGTGCATGTTTGTCCTTCAGATTGGCTTTTTGTCCCACTGGGAGATAAACCTCATGTAATAGGTGGGTGGGAAAGGTAAGACACTTTCACTTACTTAGAGCATATTTACAAAGGAGTTTACAGTAATCATAGGGATTATTTGATTTGATGTTGGGTTCAGAGTATAGGCTGCCGCAAGGTCAGCCTATAAAATAAAACCAGAAACTGTAAGAACACAGGTAAGATTAGGGACACAGGAGACAACCAGGAGACTGGATGCAGAAAAATCCCATACAATAGCTCACCAAGACAAAGGGCTTATAGATGCAAACAGGGAACCCAAAAAACTAACATATCAAGCAATACAAAAGAAAGAAGTTATGATCAAATAAGGAAAGAGGAAGACAAAAAGGATCAGAAAGGTGTGCAGAGTGTGGCAGGCCACAGGGGGCAGACTGTATGTGATACCTAGCAGGCTCCTAAAACATTCTGGCAGTAATTTTGGAGTGTGTACTCCAAACATGCTAAGAATGAATTCAGAAAACACCACAGTCAGCCGTCCTATACAGACACTCATGGCTTTTCTTGGGATTACAGTCAAAGCTTGTAATTAGCATGAAAGACTAGTAAGAGGGAGGAAAGTAGGATGAATAGAGAGAGAAATGACCCCTCCTATCGTTCTGCTCACATGTCTACAGCTTATCTTCCCTTCAAGAGGGGAGAATGTTGATGTATTACTCGCACAGTTCAGAGATGAGCTCCATGTGACAGTTCAATTTGAAATATGTGTTTGATTGTCAGAGACAGTCTCAGAAAAGTAGAAGAAAAAAACTTTGAAAAAAGACTTTGGAAGGAAATGAACAGCGTTTGCATGCATGCACGTGCTCTCGTTTCTCCACTCTCCTTCTCGCTCTCTCACTTTTTGATTCTCTCTCGCCTCTGCCACTGGCTGCTGTTCATCATGGCATGATGTTCGACCTTATGATTTTTGAAATGGCATAATGATGATGTATCTCTATCAGCCAGAGTAATTGGGAGCTGCTTTTCTCCCCACTTTCTTACAATTTGCTAGCTAAATTGCAGTGCTGCGACTGTGCATTTCATTTTCACTTGCTCTGCCCTTCACTGTCTGGCAGAGGCAGACAGCGAGAGAGAAAAAGAGAGGCCACAGTGTTCAAGGGCCCTTGAGCTGGTTTTGGGCCAAATAGCATTTTGTTGACAATAGGACGAATATTCATCATCATTGAATATTAAACTATGCATAGGATAGTTGTTTTGATATTATTTACAGGTAGCAGCTCAATTTATTTTTATAAAGCACCAAGGAATAGACAAAAGCATCTTAATTTATTTACATCGGGTTCAGAAAGTATTCAGACCCTGTCACATTTATTGTTTTAGGCCTGTTTGCAAATTTATTGAACATCAAAAATTGAAGTCTTTCATTTTCATAAGTATTCAGATCCATTACAGAAGCACCTAGAAGCACCTTTGGCAGCAGTTACAGCTTTGAGTCTTCTTGGGTAAGTGTCTACAAGCTTTGCATACCTGGACCTAAAAAAGGGGCCAAAAATAAATTAAATCCAAATTTTTAAAATTGAATCTATAAAACTATAAATTGTGCAAAAAGTGAAGGCGTCTGAATTCTTTCTGAACACATTGTATGTGCTACGTATCTTTGAATATGGGCTAATGGATGTCTAATAATGTCTTGCTATAGAATGTCTAATATTTTGCAGATATTTTATTGATTATTTTTCAGTATGGGCCTCATTTGCTAACCTTTAGTCTGGCTGTTAGGATGTTCAACCTCTCTGTCTCTCTCTCTTTCTTGGGGTCTCTCTCTGGGTAGCATGGTGGAGCAGCAGGTAGCATTGCTGCCTCACAGCTCCTGAGTTCAGATTACTGTCTGGGAGGAGTTTCACATGTTCCTGTACATGGCCATTAGAGTTTCCTCTGGGTTCTCACGGTTCCTCTCACCTCCTAAAATTCTAACTTGCCCGTAGGCATCAGTTATGTACTACACCCCAGACTCTGGACCCACCATGATCTTGACTTGGATAAAGCAGCTACTGAAGATGAATGAATGATTGACTGACTGAATGAATAAATTAATGCCTCTTGACCTACTAACAAAAATATCCACTTGTACCTGAAGATAAGACATCTTATTAATGAACTTTTTGTGGGTATCTTAGATATCAACTCAAGTGCAGTTCATTCTGCTTCAGATGAAAGAAAATGAGACTGTACTTCAGGTTCTGTCTTTTAAAATACTGTTGGTGTTAAATTGGTGTTTCAGGAGGTCATATGTTTAGCCCTGTGTATGTACCATGTATGCTTACCGGCTCATGCCTTTGGCCAAGTACTTCTTTTCTTGCTTTCAAATAGACTTTGCTTCACTAGGTCCTAAGTTTCATTTTCTCTGATCAAAAGCACACCGTGCATATATTGACCTCTTCTGATTAACATCATCAACATAGTTTAGACCTTCCCGACCTCAATTAGTTAATTAAGTGTTGCTCAGTCAATTTCCCTGAGAAAATGAGTTGGGGGCAGGTGTTTATATCTAGCTGTATCAGTTGGCTGTGCACTCCAGGGATCTGTTGCATGACAAGGACGGTGTTAGGACACGACTGTTTGTATGTGCTAAGCACATAGGGAAACACAAGCAATTTGTAGTTTTAATTGAGTTTTAATCCACACTGAATATCTTTCAACCAGATCCATTGGTACATTCGAAGTTAACATCGTACTCGAATCTCAGCTGGGAGCCAATTTTTTTGTTTGTTTGACTTTGTCAAGGATATGTTCAAAAGTTTAGTTTTTCCAAGCAAATAGTCCCAATTTACCATGAAATACTGTAGCCTGCTGATTACACCTATCAACAGATCAAAGCAGTGTTTGTGGTTTCCTTGAACATCTCATCAAGTGAAGCCTGTCACAGGCAGCCTCATCTCAGCAGGCCTTGCAAAAGTAAGCAGGGGTTCTGAATTCTCCGAGCACGTAACAAAAGCTTTGACAGATGCATTGTTAAAGATAGAGGGCATAACACTGCATCGTGTTGAGTTCTGATGGACGTGTACAATGCTAGCTTAATGCTGGCAAAGTGCGTGTCTGGATGCAAATGGTATCCATGTTAAAGAAAAAAGCCTTAACTTTTGCTTTTAAGCAGGTTTCAGTCTTAGTGCTGTAGCTTAGAGTTACAGATTGAGTCTTAACACTGGTATTTGTAGATTCAATAGCCTGACAGGCTAATTCACCCCTGCAAATGTACCTCTGCGCTGCTATTCCCCTGGTGCTTTGGCTAATTTTTGTTTGCCTTAACATATGGTTAAGATAATCATGCCAATAATCTGCATGCATATTAATGTGGCCCAGTGAGAATAATATTACATTCGGATCTTAATATCCTCTTGTTTCCGCATATACCGAACCTCAGCTGGCAGCTGAAATTTCCTGATCTGATTAGATTGCCGTAGAAAAGGAAATTCTTAATTATTATGCATAATAATCATTTAGGAATGTTAGTGCTAATATTAAGGATGTTAAATTATTGAAGTAGTTTTGATGAGAAGTTTACCAAATTGAAGGCTACTTCTGTACTGCCTGTGACTAGAGCGGCTTGTTCTTTTGAGAATGAGATCTGTTTTCAGTGTTTCATATGAAGACTTTAAAGCTTTGGAGGATTAGAAAAGCTGTGAGTGGTGTTTTGTTGATAAGAAGTGTGTCTGCTTCCTCTACAACATAGAAAGTCAGTATAAGTGATCAGGGGCATTTTGTTTTGTTTATACATGGCTTATATCCATGTGAGCAAGCTTGACAGACATTGTTTAGGTAAATGTACTTGAAACCTAATGCTATTACTTTTGACGTTCATGATATTGATCTAAATGTCATCATGCAAAGATTAGCTGTAGTTCCTTGTTTCTTGGCTTCTGGTTTATTTGTATAGTGCTTTTAACAAAATACAGTGTCACAAAGCAGCTTTACAGAAATATATAAATTCAGAACATACATTTTAAATGTGTGAATTTATCCATAATGAGTAAGCCAGAGGTGACAGTGGCAAGAAAAAACTCCCTGAGACAATATGAGGAAGAAACCTTGAGAGGAACCAGACTCAAAAGGGAACCCATCCTCCCATCCGCTTGTGCAATTGTAAATAATTCCCTTCTATAACTGTATAATATATGGTCTAAAAGTGCAATTGTGTAACCAGGAAATTCATTATAGATTTCACATGAAGTTTATTTCGTTGAAGTAATCAACTGTTCACTGCTGGAAGCTTGAGTGCAAAACTGTTGGCAGTTGGCAGGTCCTAAGACTAAGTTCATATCAATGACAGTCCAAAGCCATCTTCATGGTTTCTAAATGGTACCATCCACAGTAATCTCATGTATTTTTAGTCTGTTCGTGTGGGGGTCCGGATCACTGGTACCTAATGTGTAGCATGTGTAGTTTGATAGAGATAGAGAGAGAGAGGGAGGGACAGAGAGACTTTTAGGTATGCTGGTTGTCACGTAACGGTTAAAGACAATGTACATTGTGTGCAGAGTGCAAACAGGGACTTCGGCAAGACTAGCTATTACAGCCTAACTAAAAAAGGAGAGCCAGAGGTAACACAGACATGAGGGCGCCCTGGGACATAAAGCGATTCACCAAAACAGTTCACCACAACACTCTGCCTGTGGACCCTCCAGATCTGCTCCTTTACCTAAGAAAAATAAAATTCACAAAAGGCTTGACTAAACATATGTGTTCAGCCTCGACATGAACACTGAGACTGTGTCTGAGTCCTGAACACTAATTGGAAGGCTGTTCCATAACTGTGGGGCTTTGTTAGAGAAAGCTTTGCCCCCTGGTGAAATTTTCACCATTCAAGGTACCAACAAGTAGCCTGCACCTTTTGATCGATGTAGGTGTGGTGGATCATAAAAGACCAAAAGTTCCGTCAGGTACTGCAGTGCGAGACCATTCAGTGCTTTATAGGTCAATAGTAATATTTTATAATCAATGCACAATTTGATTGGGAGCCAATGCAGGGTGGATAGGATAGGGGTGATGTCCAACCTAGAGGTAACAAAAGCATGAACTCGTTTTTCTGTATTGTGTAGTGACATTATATTTCTTATCGTAGCAATATTTCTGAGATGAAAGAAGGCTGTCTTAGTAATATTATCTACATGAGCTTCAAATGAAAGACTGGAGTCAATAATCACACCAAGGTCTTTTACTGCTGCACATGATGAAACAGAAAGGCCATCCAGAGTTACAGTGTAAAAAAAGATTACTTCTAGCTGCATGTGGTCCTAGTACAAGTACTTCTGTCTTGTCAGAATTAAGTAGAAGGAGGTTAATAAGCATCTAGTGTTTAATGCCCTTTACACATTCCTCAACATTATTAAGCTGGCATCTGTCATCTGGCTTTGCTGAAACATACAACTATGTGTCATCAGCATAAAAGGGGAAGCTAATACCATGTTTATGAATAATTTTACCCAGAGGCAGCGTATATAAAGATAAAAGCAGTGGGCCTAAAACATGACCTTGCGGAACACCAGACTTTACCGTAGTATGCGTAGAGAAGTCACCATTTACATCTACAAGATGATCAGTCAAATAAGACCTGAGCCAGGAGAGGGCCATTCCCTTAATGCCAACATCATTTTCTAGTCTATCAAGTAGAACAGCATGATCAGTGGTATCAAAAGCTGCACTAAGGTCAAGCAACACAAGCAAGGGGACACAACCCTGATCAGAGGCCAGTAGTAGGTCATTTACCATTTTAACCCACCCTCAACCCCTGTCAGTTGTCTCTGTGCTATGATGAGGCCTAAATCCTGACTGATACATTTCATGAATGTTATTCCTATGTAGGTATGAGCAACTTTTTCTAGGATCTTGGAGATAAAGGTAAGGATTGATATTGGCCCATAGTTAGAAAACTGACAAGGGTTGAGTTCAGGTTTTTAAAATCAGGGGTTTGATAACTGCTAGTTTAAAAGGTTTAGGTACATAGCCAGTGCTAGGGGGAGAATTGATTATTTTTATAATGACTTGTGATAGCGTGATTTAGTGTGTGCTGTGTGGTGAATATTCTATAGCACAAACGCCTTTGTTTAGTGCCAATACATCTGGCTCTAATATCTAGATGCAAAGGCTTTAAGATGGATTAGGTGTGTTAGGTGAGGAACAAAACTCTGCATGGTTGTAGAGCAGCCATATTCTACAGTATGTATTGCACAAAGGTAGAGGTGTATGTGTGTTTATGCGTGTGCCCACTTTACTGTATTTATTATTTCATGTGTATTTCATGTTTTATTCTCCCAAGTCTTCCTCACCCATCCACTGGCTTGCTTCTTTGCTTCTTGTTTAAATCCACTTCTGTCTGATAACACACTCATTTAAAATGCTCTGATACCAACATCTAATACTATGTGACGTAAAGCCAGTGTACTAATGAACAGGCGACACAAAATGACAGCGATTTCACAATTAATGATGGCAATCAAAGCAAAGCACACTTCAAACTGTGCTCTGTGGAAATATCAACAGGAGGAACTACAACATCTTGCTACAAGTAACCTGATAAAACATCTTAAATATAAAACTCAGCACGAGGACCGCAATAGAAGCAAAAAGATCGGTCATTGACTAAGAGGGATTCTATATATATATATATATATATATATATATATATATATATATACATATATATATA
>CM075006.1:15527373-15538449 GCA_037576675.1 Pangasius sanitwongsei | reverse complement strand
ACTTGAAAAATGGGTGGGTTCAAACAAAAGGTGCCATGTTCTAAGTTGTTTAACACATCTAGATGTAAATATCAGGACATAAGCTGAACATCTGAACTATTCTCTCATATTTATGTTTTGCTCTCAATCCCAAATGACTTCAGTGTATAGCCCAAAAAAAAAAAAAAAAAAAAAGAATTGGCCTTGCTGTTGCAATACTTTCGGAGGTGACTGTATATACATACAATTTCAGTGGTGCTCACACCCAAGGGCCACAATGGCAAAAACTCCCATCCCTCCACCTTTCTTCAAAGAGCTGTGTCACTTCCAATACTGACACATTGGACAATTTTGTCAGTGATATTGAGAGTTCTGTGTGTCAGCAACCCAGTCTGTGAAACTCCCAGAAGGCACTGTTTTCCCCGGTGGTGGTCACACTATAAAAAGAACAATCAGAGTACCCTGATGGAACTAATTTCATCTGGCCTTTCAGTCGCTCTCTCTTTCTCTCTCTCTCTCTCTTTCTCTATCTCTGTTGCCTTTTTGCTTTGCAGTCTTGTGCGTGATTCATTCTACTCAATAAGCTTCAAAGTAAGCAGATTTGTCTATCCCCCGCCTTTCCCCCCTCTTTAAGAAGGCTATTGTGATTCATGGACATAACCCTTTGGAGCAAATATTCTCAGGGCATTTTATGTATTAACATGCTTGGCTTTCCATCATGAAAAGAAAAAGACAGAAAGGGAAAAAAAAAATTAATGAAAGAACTCTCGTGGAACAACCTTTGATTTGCTATGCTGTGTCCACCAAATGGCAGTCCAGTCAAGTTCACATCACATGTCCCAACTGTGATAAATAGATTAGTTTTCAAATGCAGGAGGCAAATGAGTTTCTGCATATATTGCATTGCGGGCCTGTCACTCTCACTAATATGTTGGGATTTTGTTGCCAAGTGCTGTGATACCAGTTGAAAGAAGGGCAGCCCTTTAACATTTTGACTGAAATAAATAAATATGCTCTATAAATATGTATCTTCATCTTCTGCCAGATTAAGGATCTATAAATGCAACTTGAATTACTTAAATGGACTGGAACTAAAAAGAGCTTAGCTGTATATGCCAATACAGAAGAAACCTTATCCTGAGGTAAAAATGAAGAGTATTGGCATGTTAGTATGAACATTAGATCTCTATTTTGATCCCCATGTTATCCAAAGTGTTTGATTTATGTGCATGGATAAAATGTTATTATTTTCAATATGAAGAACGTAGGGTGCATAAAACACAGTAATGGGTTTGATCAATAACAAAGCTAGACCTCTTTTATCCCTGCCCTCTCTTGTTCTCAGTTATACTGCAAACTCTTTAAGGCCATCGACAATAAAATATAAGACCCTACATTCACAGTTTTAAAGTGCTTTGCTAAGCATCATCAAACAACAAGGTTAGTTTTTTTCTTTTGTGCAAGCGGACAGCAATATTTATTACCTAAGATGATGTACAATGCACGGTGGTGGAATATACATATGCAAGGTAAGTATTGCAGGATGTGATTAAAATTGATTTTCCTGCCCTTGGGAAGTAAGAAGTCAAAAACTGTTGCATGCACATTTATGAAACAGATATAGTCTGTTGACACTAGCAGGATGTTTGATAACAATTAAGTTTCCGTTTTATCCAAGACAAGGTGACATGTAGCTGTTTCAGTTATCCTCCGTGACTCTGGGGCCTGGATAGACAATTATGTTGTACCTCAGGTTTTGCTGCTTGCTCTTGTCATATTGAGGATGTCTACAGCCTACAGGGAACAGACAGAATTGTTTTTCAGAGTGACTTCAAAGACAGGTCTGCTAGCAGGCTTTGACAATACACGGTAACACAATGCAAGCAAATATCCAGGCTGATCATTTCAATTACATTTTCCTCATAACAACCACTGAAATGCTAATGTATTTATTACATTATTAAAAGGTTCTATGCTCTAGACTGATAAAATAGTTTGATAGAGCCCTTTTGGAATAACGGGAATAGAGAAGATTCAGATGCAGTTTATGGACTGAGCAAGTCTAATATGGGGAAAGGAAAGGCCAGGGTTCAAGAATGGGCTAACAATGAACATTACTATGCAGTTAGGAATTGATGCCCTTTTTTTTTTATGTACCGTGATCTGGCTGTTTGTTCAGGAGCTTTATTAAGGTTTAGCTCTCTCCCTAAGGTCCACACATCTGTCTCTCCCAACCCACTGGCCACTCCTACCAAGGGCACCCCCAGATGTTCCCATTGGAAACTCCTAGTAGCCTACATCTCATAGCAAATAACGTCCTTGACATCTTTTAGGCTACTTATATGCCATTTTGTGCTTAAGAAAAATTTACACAAATTCTTATTAAGTCAGAAAAATATGCTTGTAATGTTTGAAATGAAATGAAAGATTATAGAAAGCAGTTAATACATTAGAATACTGATGTGATGTAAATATATTGTATGCTATTTTACTTAATTTACTTATCAAGTCAGAATCCTGGAGTTACACATGTCTCTTATTTCAGCTTTCATCTTTTACTATATCACATGGCTGGTTGTTTCAATAAGAATTTTTTTGTTTTACTTGCTTAGCTTTTCATTAGATCCACCTATTTGTTGGACTTACTTTATTACATAGTTGCTATTAGGATGAGCTTACCCACTGTGGCTGTATCTTTGCAAGTATTTTGCTTTGACAGCTCATCCTCTCCAAATTCATGTTGATATACTTTTATTATGTGCAGTTTTCCCTGAGTAAAGACATGAGAGAAAAAAAAAGAAGTAATCAAATTCAGCTGAGGCATTGGATTATAAATGAGGTTTGCGGCAGGCGCCATAATGTTATTTAGATTTCTGTGTATTGAGACCTTGTTCCAACTCCCATCAGCAATGCGGCAGAATCAAATATGAATATAAGCTGATATAAGGAAATTGGTTTGTTATGTGCTGATGCTTTAGAGACCAAGCCCTGTGCAGGCAATGCGAAGGGGGGAAAAGAGCAATCCAGGCAGAGTGATGTTTTAATTACTTGAACTGGAATGATAACACTCAACTCCTGAAATGATACAAATTAATAGGTTTACACCCGCAGTCTTCCGCTTCCACTGAGCATTTATTTTTGGAGCAAGGGACTTTTAGATTACCCCTGGTGTCAGACTCCATTTCATCTTCTTTGAGGGAAGAACCAGGAAAAGGACTTTTCATACAAGAACACCTTTCAAAGACCAGCTGTACCATGATAACATTTGCTGCACAATTAAGCTGGCAAAACATCCTGATGTCTGCTGCTATTGTCCTGTCTGTTGGACAGAACAAAATCTGCAGCTGAATAGAATGTAAATCTGCATGTTACCTGCATAGTGAATAAACACAATGAGGACCAAGATAATCAAAATCATTAAGATTTAGATTTTCCCAGGATTTCCGCTTACTATGATTAAATCAGTCCACTACCATATAATTTACCAAATTGTTGAATTAGCATTTATAAATGATATGTGTTACATTATCACAGCTATACAAATACATAATACAGCTTATTAACCAAATGAATAACTTAATGAAGTATGCTGAACATTGCAGTTCTGGTGCAGCTAATTTCAGTTGACTCGCTTAAACCTTAATTAGACTGTTCCTGCGTCATTTCAGTGTCCCTATTTATAGTCTTGCTTCTGCTCCCATTGTTTTCATGGTTTTATCTAATCTGAAGGCCAGATGACAGAAATGAAATGTTCTCTTCTGAACTAATAGAAGCAATTCCTGTTCATTTGCCAGCACACTTTGTGTCATTTTTAAACTTTATTTGAGCACCATGATCCCAGTGGTGTCTGAGGAAGGTGAGGCAGTCTCCCAGGCATGTGTGAAGCTTTAGTGCACACTGCAGAAGTCCACCATTGAACGTACCAGACTTTGCCTGCTGTGGCCGTCTATCCTTGTATTTCCAAGCTCCTGGTTTTTCCATACATCTGGATGGAAAAAACCCAGTAGATCTGAACATGTGTATTGTCCTCCTGTAGAATTGACGAGCAATGTACACTATATGGACAAAAGTTTGTAGACACCTGGCAATCACACCCATATATGCTTTTTGAACATCCCAGACCAGATTTAGCTGTTATCCTCCACTCTTCTGGGAAGGCTTTCCACTCTGAACGTGACTGTGGGGATTTGCTCATTCAGCTACAAGAGCAGTAGTGAGGTCAGGCACTGAGGTCAGGCAAGGAGGCCTGGCACACTGTCAGTGTTCCAGTTCATCCCAAAGGTGTTCAGTGGGGTAGGCAATTGTGTGCTTCCAATGTGGCAGCAGTTTGGGGAACACCCACATATTTCACAGTCTTTCTCTCTTTTACTTCAGATGATCTTAATTTTTGAATGCTTCCGAGAAACTAGACCCAGATCTCATGACTAATGTGTATGAACTTGATGTTGATGTGGTTAGATTTAACTTGATTTCATACAGATAAAGTTATAAAAGCTTAACCTCAGCCATAACCCTAACCTTAATCTATGTAAATTTCCATGTGAATTTAGTTGTTAGAAATGAACTGTTACAAATTTGTAAGCAAGAGACCAATGCTAATGATGACAGACTTCTACCTACAGTGCTTGTTTTCCTTTCAAAAATAATGTAAAAATGTACTTGCTGTGAAGATTGCTGAATTGCAGAGGTATCAACATAGTCAAAAAAAAAAAAAAATCAAAGGAGAGTAAACAACTTTGTTTGGAGGCAACTAATGACTTGTTCTTAATGGGAGCAGTTAGCATCACTGGTTACAGTGCCAAAGTGAAAGTGCGCTGAAACATCTAGAAACCCAACGGTGACCTTCTCACACTTACCCAGGAGCAAACTTAAAGTAGCAGTGATGCAGATTATGTAGAGGGTCTCTGTCAGAAAACAACACAAATACACATCAAGCCAAAGTCATTTTCCGCGATCATCTGTTCACTTCCAGTCAAATGACTCAGGCCTTGCGTATGCAATGACGTGCAATCAGCAGCTATTCACTAACAACAATTATAAAATCATCAAAACAGATCTGCATATCAGTGCTTTCAAAGATGGAGAAGTTGTATTATAAAGGCTGCTTGCTATTTAAATGCATGACTCTTACTGGCTCTCAAAGAACGAGCTAATTAAATGAAAACCAGTGCAGATAGGTTATATCGCTGGGGTAATGTACATAACACGTAGACAACTTTGACTGGGATTCTCCAAGGATGCAAGTCATTATGGCACACCAAATGATAAGAACATCTTCACTGAGATATGGAAATGTCAGAATACTCATTGGTAATAGCATTGTAGGACATAAAACCACAAATTCAAAAATTCACCAAATCTAAAATTGCAAATGAAAAATATGGACAATTTGATAACGTAAAAATAATGTTTGAAAGCAGTAGGTTGGAATACAACAAATAATGACTGGGGCAAGTAGGATTTAATTTATTTTCACACTGAGTCTGTGAGTTTATGTAGTACATACATTTGTAGCTTGACAGTTCCACTGTTTCATCATGCCCATCAGATGAAGAATGGGCTAGGAAGGCCAATCTTAGTTTCCTGTTAGACTCTTATCTCCTATCTCATCAAGCGAGTCAATCACTGCAGGTGCTTTTAAGAGTGTGTGCGCTGGTTCAGTCCCTCATCAGTGCAAACAGCCCTATCCATGTTCATCAAAATCAGGGATTCTCAACAAGTGAGCACTCTCTACTCCAGCAGACTCAATACCCAAGGTAGATCAATGACACAAACGTCACCCTAATTTATTTAATCAACATAGGGAAGTTTGGCGATGTCACCTGCTTAGGAGTCTTGCCTGACTAGTAGCTGCTATAGCAGCGAGTTACTAGGCCTTGTAAGCTGACACAGGTGGGTTTTTTTATTTTTATTTTGTTTTGTTTTACTCAACGGAATAAACAGGACGTCAGCTATGAACACTAAGGACGCTAACAATTTATTAGCCCCCACATCTGTGGGTAGGTGCTTGTATCTCTCACTGCTGTGAACCGTACGCACAGGGCTCAGCGGATAAATATGAGGGCCATAATTACAGAGCCATTGTGGAGCTGTCAGAACAGTAATTGCTGCAGGGACAGTGGGCAATCGAGAGCTACGTCTCTCACACGTGCTCATCACGGGCAAGTATGATTAGATGGAAAGGGGTGAGAGGAGGTTATCTGCATTCCCTTCTCGTCTCTCTCTCCTCTCTCTGGTTATGAACAAGCCTGCCTATTTAATCACAGATAAGGATGAGAGAGGAGGAGTCAGGCCGCATAGCATCCTGTCTCACACTAATGTTTGCAAACATGACTCTTTTGATATTTTGATAGCTTGTTCACCTCATTCTTGGGTGTTGTTAAGTGTTGGTAGAGTTAATTAGGAATACATTAGGATTAACAAGGTATACAATATAATATCCAGATATATCTTGCATAGAGGATATCTAATGCAGAGTAAGATAGAGAGGCAGACAGCACTGAGTATATAAGACTTCTTCCTTCCACACACAGATTGGCCTTTTCCGTGAGATTACTGAGTGTACCTGGCCAATACTGATTTTAATTCCTGCCAGAGAAACCCCATTATACCCATACAGTATGTATTTGATGCTAGAGCAACACAGGGATCTGAAATGTGATTGTAAATGAATAAGTAATTGATGTAAATGAATATTAATAATGATTGTGCACTGTGGTGTGATGTTTGAGGCTAAACTGCTGTTCTGTCTGCATGTTCTTGTCCACATAAATGATCTGGACAACCTAAATCAAATCTGTATTCACCTGCTTAACATATAGCTGCTCTTGCTATATGTATCTAATTGCATTTTATCATACTATAAATGAATTCCATAATAAGTCACTCTTCCTTAAACCCAATTGATAAAAATGCTAATTTGGCTTTAGTCACTTTAATCCTGAAAGATTTTTCCTCCTGTGATTTAGTCCATGGTTGCTGACGGCTGAATAAAGATCTCAGGATTGCAAGTACAAGCTATCAAAATATCAGTGCAGTGCGCCATCGTGAAGAGCACTGACCTTAATCAAAATTGTCATACAATTGCCACGTACTAATCTAGCATGAAATTTGTCCTTGCTTTAGCAATATCCTAAGACTCCAGGCAGTTTCCTAATAACACTTTTTTGCAAAAAAAAGGATCGCATTTATTGTAGCATATTGATGAATATCTTAGGACTGGTATTTTCTTTTTGTCCAACACACCTCACTTCTCTCTTATAATCTTTTATGTTCTTTTTGTCTGTATTTACAAAAATGCCAAAGTGTGCCTTCATTGTTCAACATATCTTTGATACAGTTTTCCTGTGGTTTTCCATGGACCAGTTTGACAATCTGTTCAAACAGTGGGCTTTCCCCCCCTCCCCCAGGAGTGTAATACCAGAAACACTGGGAACAGCTTTCCACAAACATAATATTTTCACACATGGGTGCCAATAATTGTGATCTTCACAAAGTATGGATGCCTTGTGGGGTTTGCAGAACGGCATCCTCCTTGTCTCCTGTGAGATGGAAGAAAGGCTTTGTTTGTACTGCCAAAGATGAAGACAGACATGCTGTCACAGCAGCCTAAACATTTCTGATTGCATTTCTTCAGATGGAGCGCCTTTGATCGCTGCTATTTTGAACAAATGTGTTGTTCGAACAGATAAGAGGCAGAAATTGCACCACGTGCAAACATAATACCTTGCCTCTTAATAGCTTTGCTTTTTGTTCTTTTTTTTTTTTTTTTTTTTTATACCACTGTCTCCACGGGCACACAGCTGTCGTGTTCTTCAGAGCTTGTTGGTGTGAAATGATTGGGAGAGAAAAGTACTACACAGTATTGCACTGTGGTAAATAAAGGAAAAGAACTTAATACCCAGGTCATACTCAGTGCCTTTCCATCTTCTCACAACTTTCATTTAAAGGTCACAGAATAAAATAGGCTTTAAATAGGCTTTTCTCAAGCACATACAGCTGCTTACATGTTGTATGAATAAAGCACTCTCAACATAATCAGACTCCATTATCATGATAATCGTTATATAAAGCTAAACTTATTGTATATTAGGAACAGAGTATATTAAATACATTCCAGGAATCGATATAGCATGTTACCTGGATCTGTTACAGAAATTGAACAACAACTTTTTTTCCCTTTTCTCTCCCTGACAGCATTTCATGAGTAGATGCAGTGCACCAATGTAGTAAAATATAAGAAGTGAAACCTAGGAAAAGGAGAAATACACAGCAGAGTCCAAGCCGAGTTTGTGTGTCTGCGTCTGGCTGTTTGTGCCACTTTTCTGTCAGGTCCTCTGTGTTCATGGCTGAAACTGGGCCGATGTTTTATTCATATGGATATGTTCTCTGTGTTGTTCAGTAAATTGCTCATCTCACTGAAAACAGCAGTATGTGGGAATTCTCCCAGCTTCCCTAAAGCATTGAACATACCTCCTACTGTGATAGATGTTTAGCCAGCTGTTCATTTTCTTTACATTTACAACTGCTTCAATGTATAACAGAGCTATCCGAAACTAAATATTACAATTCAAGATGGGTATTTAGTCTGCGTTTGTAATAGGCAATATCTTTTTGCTCTAATCTAAATTAATGGACTGGCTTGCTTATATTGTCAGGATTTATTGAGGATGGTGTTTGTTAAAGCCAGAATTGTATCCTTCAAACCATCTGACACCTCTTTCATAAAGGTAGAGTCTGGTAGTAATCATTTAATACTACAAAAATGAACTGTCTTTGCCTTATTTACACAATTCTAGTGAGGCTGTAATTTGTGTTACTAAAGTTGGACTGTCATCAACACTTCTCAGAAACGTCTTCTCATTGTCTTGTCAAAAACGTTTAATAACGACAATGAAATTTGAGGGGCACCTAAAGATCAGCATTTTGCTCTTTTTTAGCCAGCATTTTTACTGCTAGCTTGAACTGGTGCTACGCCATCAAGATGCATTTGAAAACATAGATTATTCATAACGCTAACCCATTCTGCAAGTTTCTGAATCCAGCATGTATATAAATCTTAAGCAGCAAAAGGTTCTGACTTTGGTCATCCTTTAAAGAAGATTGAACAAAAACAAGCTTGCCCTCTCCCTAGAAAATATTAGTATGTGGTCTTGTAGCCCATCCACCACAAGGGTCGATGCTTTATGCATGCTGAGATGCTTTTCTCCTCACCGTGGTTGTAAAGAGTGATTATATGAGTTACTGTATCCTTTCTGGCAACTCGAACCAATCTCGCCATTTTCTTCTGACCGCTCTTATCAACAAGGTGTTTCCACCCACAACTGTCGTCACTCAGTGTTTTTTGTTTTTCACACCATTCTGTGTAAACTCTAGAGACTATTGTATGTGAAAATCCTAGGAAATCAGCAGTTTCTGAAATACTCAAACCAGCCCATACCACAGTTAGAGTCACAGAGATCAAACTTTTTCTTCATTCTGATGTTTTGTCTAAACATTACCCAAAGCTCTTGATCTGTATCTGCAGGATTTTATGCATTGTGCTGATGTCACATGATTGGCTGATAAGACAACTGCATGACTGTGCAGACTACATGATTGTTCCCAATAAAGTGGACTTTCTGCACAGGAGCATTGTTATAGTGGAACATGTTTGGGCATTCTTTGGAAAAGAAATCTTGAAGCTACAGTATACAAAGACATCCTAGACCATTTGTGGCAACAGGTTGGGGGAAGAACCACATATGGCTGTGAGAGTCAGGCGTCCACATACTTTTGGCCATATAGTGTAGATCTGAATATAGAGACGTGCAAATAATTAGCTGCTCCACTAGTGAGTTGCCTCTTTGCTATCTCACATATGATGCTCATCTTACTGGTTACTCTTTGAAGAGGTTAGCTTAAACTGGGTCAAATTTGAATGTAGCACCAAGCCATCAAATCCAAGCAGTGTGTTTATAATGTTTTATAATAATTGTTAATAAATACAGGGTGTCCCAAAAGTCTCCATACATATGGGAAATTAACACTTTTTAGCAAAATATAACTTAATGTACTTTATTTAGAGGATTCTACAAGATTGCCATTTCTTTGCAAACACACACAGAGTTGTCTCTCGTGCTCATGATGAACTCATGTTAACACATCTAGTGTTATGCATGTAATTGTCACCGCAACCTTGCGGAAGCTTCCTGATCCGGCCATGAGAATGATTTCAATACACTCTTCTTTTGTCAAAGGCATTCTGAAATAAATAAAGGCTATCTGAAAAAAATATAAACCAAGTATGAAAAATTTTTGAAGACATTTTGCTAAAAAAAGTGTTAATTTCCCCATGTGTGGAGACTTTTGGGACATGCTGTATTACAGTTGCTTTATGATTATTCACAGGTCATCAAATACAGATTTATAAGGAATAATGACAACATGATTTTAAGTTATCAAGAAATTATTTATAGCACATTTATTAGAGCTTTATTGGGCGTTATTAGAGTTTACAAAATGCATATTAGGAATCATTTCCAATTTACAAAGAATTGTCATGTTTAAGGAATTTTGAATATGGACTTCATAGAAAGTGTTAACAATCTTTTGTTGCATTTTGTTAGTTGTGCTGTGTTTCATGCTGATACAGCCCCATCTCTGTGCCACAGCTCATTATAGGAGGTAGAGGACAGAATCACTTTATGAAAGAAGTGTATAGTGACACATAGTGTGAGGTGTAAAAATCTGGCTTTAGCAAACACCATCCTCAATAAATGAAATGGCCTGTTCATGGCCATGATTGATAAGACAGTGGTCCTTCACAACACACAAAGGAATAGTTGTTGGTTTCACTTGTTACTGCCCTTTCCTCCTCTGTAATCTCATTCACTTCTCCTCTTTTTACCAGCAAACTTTCCTTCTCTTGCCATCCTTCTTTCCAGCCAATGTCTCTGTCAGTGTCTATGTTTGTTTTCATCCTGCCCACTTTTTCCTCTTTTTCTCCAACGCCAAACTGTGTCTGAATGCCTCTTCCTACCCCCCTTCTACTGAGGCATCATTTCAAGATATGCACATATATATATATATATATATATATATATATATATATATATA
>CM075006.1:15504928-15521062 GCA_037576675.1 Pangasius sanitwongsei | reverse complement strand
TGTGTGTGTGTGTTCACTACTGTGTGTGTGCACTTGGATGGGTTAAATGCAAAGCACAAATTCTGAGTATGGGTCACTATACTTGGCCACACTTCACTTCACTGTTCATCTACTCATTCATGCGTTTATATAATCAGACAATCGTATGGCAGCAATCATAAGATTGAATGTATACAATCATGCAGATACAGATTAAGAACTTCAGGTAATGTTCACAACAAACATCAGAATGGAGAAAAAATGTGATCTCTGTGATTTTGACCATGGCATGGTTGTTGATGCCAGACAGGCTGGTTTGAGTATTTCAGAAACTGCCGATTTCTTTTCTGGCATTTCCACCCACAGAACTGTCACTCTGTCACCTGTCCAGCATCAAAAATTATGCCGCGGTCATAATCACTGAGATTACGTCCCCCCCCCATTCTGATGGGTGATGTGAACATCACCTGAAGCTGCTTTCCTGTATCTGCATGCATTGCACTGCTGATTACAAAATTGCATGAATGAGTAGGTGTACAGGTGTTCCTAATAAAGTGCTCGCTGAGTGTATATGTGTGTATGTGTATGTATATATATTTTACATTTTCACTGGGTCAAAATTGGACAATTGACTGATAAGCAGTTTCATGGCCAGGTGTGGCCTGTTACCTCTTTATTTCATGACAAATTAAGGAGCTGGAAGGTCTGGAGTTGATTCCAAGCATTGAATTTGCATTTGGTAGCTGTTCATGGGAACTCTCAATATGCGGTCCAAAGAGGTGTCGATGCAAGTCAAAGAGGCCATCCTTAGGCTGAAAAAACAAAACAGACCTATCAGAGAGATAGCAGAAACTGTGGTCAAATCAACAATTTGGTACATTCTTAAAAAGAAAGAATGCACTGGTGAGCTCAGCAACACTAAAAGGCCTGGAAGGCCACGGAAGACAATTAAAGTGGATGATCGCAGAATTCTTCCCTTGTTGAAGAAAAATCCTTCCACAACATCTAGCCAAGAGCACTCTGTAGGAGGTAGGCATATCATTGTCAAAGCTGACAATGAAGATACGCCTTCATGAATGTAAATACAGATGGTTTACCTCAAGATGCAAACCACTGGTAACATTCAAGAACAGAAAAGCCAGATTAGACTTTGCTAAAAACCCCTAAGAAAGCCTGACTATTTCTGATGCAAGGTTAACTTGTATCAGAATGATGGGAATAGAATAGAGTATAGAAAAGGAAAGGAAGGGTTCATGATCCAAAGTATACCACATCATCGGTCAAACATGTGGAGGCAATGTTATGGCATGGGCATGTATGGCTGCCAGTGGAACTGGGTCACTAGTGTTTATTGATGATGTGACTGTTACTAGAAGTGGGAGGGTGTATAGAGCTATATGTTTTGCTCAGATTCAGTCAAATGCTGCAAACTGAAAGGATAGCGCTTCAGTGTACAAATGGATGATGACCCAAGAAGTACCACAAAAAGAACCCAAGGGCTTCTTAAGGCCCTCAACCCAGTTGAGCATGCTTTTCACTTACTGAAAATAAAACTGAAGGCAGAAAGACCCACAAACAAGCAGCAACTGAAGGTCGCTGCAGTAAAGACCTGGCAAAGCATCTCAAGGGAGGAAACCCAGCATTTGGTGTTGTCCATGGGTTCCAGACTTCAGGCAGTCATTGACTGAAAAGATTTGCATCCAAGTATTAAAAATAATCCTAATATTTATGATTGTTATTTTGTCCAATTACATTTGAGCCTGTGAAAATGTAGGAACTCTGTAAAAAATGGATGTAATTCCTAAATGGTTAACGCAATAATTTTGTTAAACCTCTTGAATTAAAGATGAAAGTGTACAATTTAATCGCATCTTTATATATATAGTCATGGGAAAAAGAAAGTGCACCATTTTTCAATTCTGTGCTTTTATTTATCAGGGCCTAAATAACGGTTGTGTGGTCCTCAACAGCTTCTAATAACAAAGTGTGACTACCTCTATAAAAGCAGAACATTTCGCAGTTTGGTGTTCTGGAGCACTCGGGTGTGTGTGTACAATATGCCAAGAAGAAAGGACATCAGCCATGACCTCAGAGAAGCAATTGTTGCTGCTCATCCATCTGGGAAGGGATAGAAGGCCATCTCCAAACAATTTGAAATTCACCATTCTGCAGTGATTAGGATTGTTTACAAATGGAGAGCCTTCAAGACAGTTGCCAATCTTCCCAGGAGTGGGCATCCCAGCAGATTCAGTCCAAGTTCAGACTGTTTAGTGCTCAGAGATATAAAGAAAAACCGATAGCAACATGGTGTGACCCACAGGCCTCTGTAAGCATGTTAAATGTTTATGTTCATGACAGCACAATCAGGAAAAGACAACAAATATGGCTTTCATGGAAGAGTGGTGAGGAAAAAGCCCCTTCTCGTCAAAAATAATAAGACAGCATGAATTAGGTTTGCAAAATTGCATCCAAACAAACCACAAATGCTCTGGAGCAATATCCTTTGGACTAATGAGACCAAGGTGGGGATGTTTGGTCATCATGCACAGTGCCGTGTGTGACGAAAACCAAACACAGCATATCACCACAAACACCTCATACCAACTGTCAAGCATAGTGGTGGAGCCACAGTATCTGGGAAGCTTGCAGTCATTGAGACAACAATGAACTCCACTTTACACCAGAATATTCTTGAGACAAATTTGCCATGTGTCCAGCAGCTTAAGCTGGGCTCAAATTGGGTTATGCGACAGGACAGTGGTCCAAAACACACCAGCAA
Organism: Pangasius sanitwongsei; assembly: GCA_037576675.1. NCBI lineage: Eukaryota > Metazoa > Chordata > Actinopteri > Siluriformes > Pangasiidae > Pangasius > Pangasius sanitwongsei. The sequence goes on along the minus strand of CM075006.1, from coordinate 15,518,304 downwards.
ATCAACATCTGAATGGCCAAGTCAAAGGCTAGACCACAACCAGATTGAGATGCTGTGGTAGGATCCTAAGAGAGCTGTGCATAAACAAATGCCCTCAAACATCAATGAACTGAAGCAATTTTGTAAAGAATGTAAAGAAGCGTGGGCCAAAATTCTCCAAAATAATGTGAGAGACTGGTAAACTCCTACAGAAAATGTTTACTTCAAGTTATTGTTGCTAAATGTGGTTCTACATATTACTGAATTAAAGGGTGTACTTATTTTTTCCCCACCTGGTTTCTGAATTTTGGTTTACCTTTTGAACAAAATGACTACATATTGAAATCTGGTGGGGTTTTTTTTTATTGTCACCTGAGGTTATTTGTTTGTTTATAGAAGTTGGTTGGGACCACAGAATTGTTATTTATTTAATTCAATTCAATTTTATTTGTATACCACTTTTACAGTGGACTTTGTCACAAACCAGCTTTATAGAAATAAATAGATTCAAATTAATTTAAACCAAAATAAATTGTAAATATGTGAATTTATCCCTAATGAGTAAGCCAGAGGTGACGGTGGCAAGGAAAAACTCACTGAGGCGATATGAGGAAGAAACCTTGAGAGGAACCAGACTCAAAAGTGAACCCATCCTCACCTGGGTGCTAACGGATAGTGCAACTATAAATAATTCCCTTCTATAACTGTGTACTATATGGACAAATAGTGCAATTATGCAACCAGTAAATTCATCACAGTTTTCACAAGAAGTCCGGTTTGTTAAACCTATCCACCGTCCACTGATGGAGTCTTGAATACAAAGCTGCTTGTGGCAACCGCAGCCCCAAAGCCACCACAGCAATCGCAGTCCCAAGCCATTACAGTACAACTCCCCATATGAGATCCCCAAGCCATCTCCACAGCCCCCCAAGTGGCACCATCCCTAGAAGTTCCAATGATCTTAGTGCCATCCATGCGGGGCCACCCCCAGCAGCAGCGAGTGATCTCAACCAATGAGAACTCCGGCCAGAAGTAGGGCATTAGAATGGATCAGACAGGTCCGGACAGCAGAAGGGGTCAGGATCACTAGTATCTCAGGAGTAGCATGTGTAGCTCAACACACACACACACACAGAGAGAGGGAGAGAGAGAGATTGTTAGGTAAGCTTTTGTCCCGTAATGGTTAAGGACAATGTACTTTGCGTGCAGAGTGCAAGCAGGGACTCCGGCAAGACTAGCTGTGACAGCATAACTAAAAGGGAGAGCCAGAAGGTAACACAGACATGAGAGCACCCTGGGACATAAAGCGGCCAGCCAATCCATCGGAGACAAACCTGAGTGAACGCGTGAGAGTGGAGGGGTGACAGCATCCAAACATGCCTGTGAACCCTCCAGATCTGCGCCGTTAAAAAAAAAAACTATTCACAAAAGGCTTGACTAAACAAATATGTTTTCAGCCTAGACTTAAACACTGAGACTGACATATTTATGCCATATTTATGCCATATTAAATAAAAACACAGAACTGAAGGAGGGTGTACTTTCTTTTCCCCATGACTGTATATTAACCTAATATATAACTTACCTAATATATCACAGCTGATGAGGAACTGTGCATTTTTATTCCTTTCATCAAACCCTGGGTAACATGAGAGAAATATGATGAAGTGGTTGTTTTTTATAGAAGCTAATTTTTTTTTTATCTCACTGATGGAAATCTTAGTTTCAACATTTGTTTCATCACCCGCTCTTTTCCCATTTCACTGCTGGAATAGAGGACCTTGAAAATAATGCATCAGACATGCCAAAGGAAGGCTTTGATACACTGACTTTTATTCCAAGACTGCTCTTTTATTGAGCATCAGAAGATATTTACTGTGTGGTAACAAGAGGCTCTGTGCACTTCTATTGCTCAGTTCCAGGTGGAGACTTTCTTTCTCTCTGGAGAAAAAGCCTGAAACAATGTTTATACAGACAGAGTCTGGACAATATTCTTCCAATCTGTTCCACAAATGCATTTTTCCCTTTTCCTTGGCTTCACTGAGCTGACAGATCACATGGCCTGTGACCTGTCAGTGAAACCTTGCCTCAGAAGAGACCGGACTTCACTCAGCTGAAAGGGGATGAGGTGGCCTCCGAGATCACGCTTTAATTTCAAAAAGGCTTTGCTCATACACAGGATAGCTTAGAGTAGGAACAACAGAAAAAAATAGGAAGAAACAATAAAATGGAAGATGTCATTGTTGCTTGAAAGCAAAGTTTGAAGTGAAATTCATGCTGGATTTTTATAGTCACTCTGGTCAGAAAAAAGTTGCAGTAGACCTCATAGCAGTTCCTTTCCTTGTTCTATTATCGCAGAAATCACACAGCACAGTATTTCAGTGCAGAACGTGTATGGGAAGTTATATGAACATGTAACATTTATAAATATACAGTATGCATTAAATTACTGTATAATTTTTGTTGTGTCTAATATCCACTGATGGCTGGTCATGATATTGCATAGCAGGCTAAAAAAATGTAATGTAGACTGATATTCTGTACATTATTTCATCAGTTTTTGCCTTTCAGGGGATATTGCAGAAATAGTTGATTTTTTCATGAATTCCCCCTCCCTGTTTGCGGCATGTCTCTCAGTGCTACAGGTGCTGCTCTTGTGTTGTTTTTGTTTTGTGTTCACTCTACATGCTTTTGTTTGTTTTAATCTCCGCCCCTGTCATTGGTGTGTAACCCAACTGTGTGTTCCGTGTTAGCTCATTGATTAGTTTGTCTGTGTATTCCCTGCTCTTGCGTTGTCTCTTTGAGAAGCGTTTCCTGCTTTTGACTCACACTTATTTCCTCAGTTCTGATTATGGATTGCCCTGAGTTAAGCCTGCCTGTCTTTTGACTTTGGATTTCCCATAATAAAATGTACATTGAGTTTACGCACACTTAAGTAACCTTAAATAATGTTAAATCTACCTAGTAAACAAAACATAAAATCTGCCTAGTAAACAAAATAAATTTTGAGTACTAGAATTTGAACTAATAGCTTTAAAGAAAGCGGCGTCAATATTATGTACAGTACATCTCTTACCACAATTGGGACAGTGTTGGGTGAAATTACATTTTAAGATTTTAAGATCTAATATACTAGTACTACATTGTGTTCTCTGTGTAATTTATTATTTTATTTTTATTAGCAGCAGGTCAAGTGTACAGAATACTGAATTGTACAATGCATTATTAAGTTGTCTACCCCACCATTACTTTTATGAAACCATAGGGTTAGTCTATAGCATTGGTGCACATTATGTCAGTATTCAAGATTCAAGATTCAAGATTCAAAGAACTTTATTAATCCCAAGGGGAAATTGCTTTGCCATGTTACAATTACTCTCAAGAAGAAAGAAAGAAAGTATGTTATTGAAGTGTATACAGTATGTGTGTATTCTGTTTTATCTGTTTCATTTGTTGGTCCAAACTCCTATTTAATTCCCAGTCTCTCCACATAAGTAAGAGCATCAAAAAATGTTTCCAAAATTAGGCTGTCAAAATCAGTAGTGTCTGCCATGTTGCTATGCTGCATAACTAGCTAGCTAAATTTCACTGAAAAAGCTAGTGACAGGTAGCAACTAAACCTATAATTCAACACATACAAACTAAAGATCTAAAAAATGAATGTAAATAGTTAAACATAACAATATATACTACTGTAAAATTAGATTATGGATTAAGGTACTGACCACCATGAGTTCTCTGTATCTGACTGGTGCCGATACGTTTAAGTTTAAGATGTCAGTTATGTACATTACCGTTTCAATGACTGGCAGTCGGTTATGAGGTTCCGCCCCTTTGAGAAGTATACCAATCATTATATGACGAAGCTGTGCTTCTAGGCAGGGCGATCGAAGAGTGCACTGTCTAAAAAATGATGCAGTTTTTTTTTTCTTTGAAAAACCCACCCCTGAAGCATTCACTTACTACCAGTGAAGACGTGTATCTGGGTTGGACCCAAAATAAAACAAACAAACAACACAAGCCAAGACTAAAGTTAAGTTAAACATACTGCCATATACACAGTAGCAGCAACATAGTTGCAAGTGGACGTTGTCTGCAACTACAAAAGTATAAAGGATATTTAACCCCTTAAATCCAAGTTTATTATTCACTTATTCATCATAAGGCATATTATTCAGTAACTCCTAAGAATTATTCTGTAACAGCAGGTAAACTAATTGGAAAGTTAGAAATGTAAATCTGGACCCAACAATAGTTTAAAGGCTTAATATAAAGTAGGACCAAGAAAAAGTGTCGCTGTTGCCATATCCTACATACATGCAAATATGCCAGTAATTAAATCCAGTCACTCACAGTACTTACAGGCTACAAATCTTTATTGGCACATGAAGAAAAAGCCACTTTATAAGGTGATAAACACCCTTTATGTATTCATTATGTATTCATTGCTGTTGCTGGGGAAGTTAGCACTGAGGAAAATGCTGAACAGATTCCCCTCTAATAAAATGGCAGAAATTTTTATTCTGGTGCTGTAGCTGAGGAAGAGTCGCAGTACAATTTCAGTAACATTTGCATTGGATTGTAGCTTGTGTAATGGCCCAAGCCCCATTCTCCATAATGATAACAACACTACAGCAGGCAAATATAGCACGTAAGTTCACAAGAGTGACTAAGAGAGGAGAGGATGAGGAAGAAGTCACCAATAACACAATCTGCAACTACAACACTTTTTCTGCCTCACAGGGGTGGCAGCTGCTCTAGCTGGCTATTCTCTGGAGAGTTTGATGGATTCTCCCTCTCAGGGGGAGGCAGCAACTCCTGGGCTTAAACACAGCACAGGCACGAGCTGGGCTCTGCTACATTTACACACAAATGAGCCACAGAGACGCCAACTCATACAGCACGACCTGGCCCGGGCAGATTTATTTTTTTACCTGATGTGATTTGGGTCTGTCTTAATTGTGCTGAATGGCCATTTGCAGGTGGCTGTTGAGGAAGTGACATTTTCACTTTTCCTGATGTCGCCTCTCCTCACAAACTGATATTAAACACAGCATCATATATCTTATCTTTCTGTAGGTTATAGAATTTGGCGTAACGCTTCCCCTTACTGTACATCACTTTTCTTGGCATAGCTCATTTGTTATTAAGGTGAATGAGGTGTTTTTATTTTGATACCCCTGCTCAAATGGAAATGCTCACAACTGGCAAGAGATAATATCGGATTTCTCACTGCCAGGTTATCAAAAACAGAATAATCTGTAAACATTAAGAGAATGCGTGAGTAGTTTCTAACTAAATCATTTGTTATTTAACACTGTTGACTGCTACTGAACAAATGTAATGCCTAAGAGAATTCTCAGTGCTCAGAAAGCTCATGCATTATTTAACCACATTTCACCGTCCTTGGACTAAATTTGTGTAATTCCATGAAAAAAATAAAAAACAAACAAACCAAAGCTTCCCATATGAAGAGGAGCTCATAGCAGACATTTAATAATGCATGTGACAGTCAAAGAAGCAGACAACTAACACTAAGGGCTGTCTCTGTTCCAGAGATTACAGTGGACCTGCTAACCCCATGTCATGAAAGATTTACGTTACTTATATTGAGTAGCCTTTATGCTTTATTTAGACGTTATTTAAATCATCTCACACCAACAGGAACCCCATGTTTTTTTATGGTGCTTTTATACCCATTATTCTATTTGCTGAGTCTGAATCAGAGCAAAATATATACTTACGTTTCTTTAAGTATTTGGCTTGGTTTGGTGTCACACTGCACATATATAAATGAACCAAAAAGAAACAAAATGAAGAGGAAAAAAAACTGTGCCTGAGGGGCATTCAGGGCTGAAACCATAATCATTAATTTATTCAACATGGAAAAAAATATACGGTAATGGAAAGAATGGAAACACACCATTGCTAAGTCTGTGTAGTATTTACAGAAATCATCAGAAGACAGAGCTGTCACATTAACACCAGAATTGGCGGCACGCTACAATTCCCAAAATATGTTGTGGCCAAAGAAGATGACCACTACGAACCACAGCTTCCAACCTGCTTTGCGGCCTTCAGAAATGGAGAAATGGAGAAATGAACTACTGTATGTCACATTCTCAGTCGTCATCTTACTGATCTTACTGTGGGTATTTATGTACTGTTCACTTAATCATGAACAGTACATAAATACCCACACAAACCAAAAGTAACTGAGTATCCGCTCAGTGTATTCTTGCCGTGTGGTGTTGTTCTGGTTTGTCTGATCTGGTTTCTGGTTTTCTGGTTTTTGATTCTCGTGCCTAGCCTGATTTACAGTAGCCTGCTTGAACATCACCTGACGCTTGTCTGTTTTGTGACTATGATTTTGCTTAGTGCAAAATTGTCAAAATTGACAAAAGCCGAAAAAATGTCACCTGCAAACCATAATACACTGCATTTTTGGTTCATTTCCTGCATTTGGGTCACTTCAGAGTCAAATCACTTTCGTACTGCAGCCAAACTGTGCTAGAGTTTGCTTGGAAACATCTCGGAGCAGTTGTTTTGGTCCACACCTGAACGCGTTTGCTGTGTTTTCACCTGCCCAAATGAACCGCACCAAGGAGGTAAACCCACCAGAGTATGATTCAGAGAGAGTTAAATGCTGCATATGTGAAAGCACCTTTAGACATATTTTATGTGTTTATACATATATACTGAGCAAAAATATAAACGCAATAAAACCTGTGGGATTGTCTGGACCAGCCACACAGAAAGTGCATGTATTGGTTTGCACAATAGAAGAATTTCTGCACAGTTCTCTTCACACAATTCCTGGCAGCTCAGAATGTCCCAGTTTTTCCATGACCTGCATGTCACCCACTGAGCATCTGTGGGATGCTCTGGATTGGTGCATACAGCAGTGTGCACCAATATCTGACTTCTCACTGCTATAGAAGAAAAGTGGGACAACATTCCACAGACCACAATCAACAACATGATCAACTCTATGCAAAAGAGATTGAGAGGCATGTTCATGTTCATCAATAGATGAGAGCCCAGAGAATCCATTTCAGTTGACAGATTTCCACTTATTCATTTATTTTCAAGAAAACGTTACAAATGGCCATGTGTTGCATTTATACTTTTGTTTTGTATATGTATTGAAAGAGTGATGATAGTCCTACTAAAAGTTTCACTTCTGAAACGAGACTCTTAATGTACGTCTTGGCTGAGGGAAATTTGATACCTGCCCATTTTCATATTACGGAAAAGGAACACTGCCACAAAAGCTTTTGTTTCCAAATGAGACGCAGATGAAAAATACCACATTAAAAGATGATGCTGTCAAGCTGTCACTAAGGTAATGAAGTTAGTCCAAACCATTTGTCTTATTTTGTCATGGCTTTTCCCCATTAGTCATAGTAGGTTGTCATTAACTTCTCAGGAACCCCCTTCACCCAAGAACACTTGGCCTCACTTTCAGAGTTAGACTCACTATGGAGAGAGAGAGAGAGAGAGAGACAGAGAGAGAGAGAGAGAGAGAGAGAGAGAAGGAGCAGTAAAGAGCAACGTATTTTTCAATCCTTAAAAGAGGAAAGGAATAATGCGACAGTCAAAACAAGAATCAGCTGTGACATTAAAGATTTAGATACCTTTTAAATATTTTTGAAAAGTATTTTAGAGGTTGTAAAAACTACTCAATAAAATTATAAATGCTGTTTTGCATGTGCGATGAATTAAAATTGCGTGTGCAAATAGAGGGTGTGTTGTGGGTGATTTGCAAAGAATGTCTGAGTGAATTACGTCATGTGCAAAGTAGGGGGAGGAAACAATATGGAAATTAAGTTTTTGTGTGTCTAAATGTTCCTGATAGCCACGGTGTGTCGATATTTTTAAGAGACTAGAAGAGTATCATTCATCTTCAGTCATCTGTTTATCCTGGTCAGCATCAAGGTGGATTCAGAGCCTATCTCAGGAACACTGGGTGTGAAGCGGGGAATACACCCTTCATGGAGCACCAGTCCAACACAGGGCATCATAAGCACCCATTCACACATCAATCCTACTGGCGTGTTATTGGGAGGTGGGAGGAAACCTGAGAACCCATATGAAACCCACACAGACATGTGAAGAACATGTGAAACTCTACACAGACAGGAACCTGAGCTCAGGATTGAACCACAGACCCTGAAGCTGTGAAGCAGCTATGCTACCCGCTGCAACACCACAACTACGAGAGTAAAAGAAGAGCAAATTGCACTTGAGTAAAGGCTATGAGACAGATGAAAAAAAAAAAAAACTTTCAAAATATGATATGAATTAATGAATAATAGCATGTAGATATGAGTATGCATTATGTTATTAAGGTATATGTGAATGAAAACCTTTAAAGGCTCAGTTGGCTCATTTGGCTCAAAATGCTGTGAATGAATATCTAATATGAGACCTATTTTACCCTGATAATATTAAGCAATAACATTTGATTATTTTACTAAGGCATCATTTTGATAAGCTTTCTCATTATTAAAACTTAGGAAGTGGTATAATTTTGCCTTCAGGTAGGGGAAACAGGTTTTTCTCAAATTTAATACATGCTCTCTGGAAGTGTTCATTTGCACACCTAATCAACATTAGTAAATACATAGTGAGTACAAAATGAATTGAGCTGCCTAGACACGGTAGAAACACACTAAACTGCATATTCATTAAGCCAAGTATGCAAAATGGACATGTTTTTTTTTGCTCATGCGAAAGACGTAATCCACCACCGACCCCCTCCATAGAACAGTGACCCTTTTCTTTATTTTTGCCATAAGGGAATGCGATCCATGCAAACTGTATATTATTTCCCTTTTAATAATTAAGATACGTTCATCACTAATGTGTGGATGATAGAAGGCAAGTTGACTGTTCTGACATTAATGTGCTCCAAATGGACCAATATGTTTGTTTAGTGTTTGTGTGCATGTATTTGTGTTGCTGATCCACCATTAAATAAAGCATAATGAATCTTATTGATGTGTGTCCCTGTGCGCTGGACGCAGGCCACCCCGGTGCTGTGGCTCTACTGCTCTCACAGATGCCGGAGGCCAGGCACCTGGAAAGGGATTAATTACAGACAGCTGCCCAGCAACTCCGACCTCACCCCTGGGACAGCCATTCCACCTCCATCCCTCCTTCAAAACTTGTGTCTTCATGGATGACTCTCAGATCCCATAATCAATATGTGACTATTGCACGTTCTCCAAAGTTTAACAAATTTTGTGTCCCAAATTTTAGTGAGTTTCACAATGAAACCCACTATTTTGGACTTGCTTGCCATACTACAACCATCATAGCCATCATACATACAGTATGTTTGGGATTTTATGTGAAAATGTTAAAGTGGACTTTTCTAAGTCTCATCTAGATCATCTGCTAATTATAAATGTAAATAAAGTAGTACCTGTAGTTATACATACCTACTTTGTATTGTGTGTTTGTTGAGAGGTTGGGAGGGTGAGGAGGTTGTGTCAGCCCTGAAAGTAATAGTTGTTATTGCATTTGTCCTTCCTTCAACCCTTGGGCTTAAGGCAGGGGTGTCCAATCTTATCCACAAAGGGCCAGTGTGGGTGCAGGCTTTCATTCCAATCAAGCAGGAGCCACACCTGATTCCGCCTATTTAATCAGTTGATCTTGGTATTCAGTAGACTCAGGTGTGGCTCCTGCTTGGTTGGAATGAAAACCTGCACCCACACCTGCCCTTTCTGGGTAAGATTGGACACCCCTGGCTTAAGAGAAATACTCCGTGTTAATGCCCACGGTTTTGAAATGGGATGTTCGACAAACACATCTGGTTGTGATGGTCAGGGGTCCAATGGCTAATAATCAACATATATGGAGGGAATTTTGCATTAAGAGGAAGTATGTATTTGGTGGATTCTGCAGACCTTGTTTCTCTTGCTGTGGGCAAAACACAGAACTAAAGGTTAAAATTATGTGACTGTAAAACATTTGGCCCTGGGAAAGGTACAGGCACCAATAATTAAGCGCCACAATAAAAATGATTAGAACTGCTTTTGACATTCTCATTGCAAGTAACTTCCCCTTAATTGCAATCACAAATTTTAATGCCAGTTTTATGTGCTACGGCTATAAGCTGTTTAAAGTTCAGTTGCTATACTCTTTAAATCTGTCCCATTTGCTTATGAGGAAGGGATGGAAGAAAGAGTGGGGCTTATGAATTCCCCTGACCGATAGGTGTGCTGCGTGCTGAGTGGCTAATTCCAGGAGGATGGCCCACACCAACACACACTTCAGGCTACTTAGCTATGCAGCTGCAGCATCTGTTGAGGACTAATGAATGTTATAACCTCATAAACGTCATGAAATTGGACATTATGCCTTAATTAAATGAACAGAGATGCATTACAATGATTATGGTGGCACAACGTTGCATTGCTGTGCTAGTGCAACTGCACCAGGGTGCTAGCAACAAAGCTAATAGGTAATGATCCTCCCCTATACAGGGGTGTGCCATATGGAAAAGCTCTGAGTGGGAGAACGGAAAGAAAGGATGAGTGTCTTCAGATTTTCTGAACTCTCCAGCTCCCAACTTTGATCACTGATCCAATAAAGCCATGCGGTTCACCATGATGTCGGTCAAGCTGCAGTGGGTTTATGTCCCTCTCTGGTTTTGTGCTCCAGCTTTCTGGAAGCCATGATGATTATGGGAGCTGCACTCACTCAGTGGATGATTATAGTGCGGAGTCAGTCTGTGGAACAGCTGTGCAATAAAGGCCATATAAAAACAAAGAGAGGTGCTTGGCTGGCAGTACACCTGGACCAGACAGGGCTTGAAATACTGAGTCCCCAAGGACCTGCTCAGCAAGGGGAGTGAACTTCTACGACTCTCAAAGTGCATCTAAGGCATCGTGGAGGGCAATTTGTGTGTGAGTGGAAGTTTGTAATAACTCCGTAGTCACACACTACAGTGTGTAGATTAAGGTTCAGCCAGGATTAGGTGAAATATGGAGGGGAGATGTGTTGCTTTATCATTGGGGAGTGGTGTCAGCAGCTGGTGCTGAAAAAGACAGGAGATATTTTGCATAGTTTTGATTGGAACAAACAGACTTGAGGATTTGGATGCTGCAAAACGCCGCAACACTGATGATGCCAGCTGTATGCAAATTGTCGTTGTGAAAAATGCCTATTTGTCATTGGCAAAAAATAATATAAAAAGTCCATTTTCAGTCACATGGCTGAGTTTATAAATTAGTCTCACTAGGTAAGAAACAAATTCCAAACAAAAAAATCCAAGCTGTGTTGCTTCACACACACAGTCATGTTGGCATAAGAATCTATCTGGCATATCCACTCAGTGTTTCTGTGTATTCTTCCGTTATCTTGTTGATGGACCATGATGGACATATCCCACTGGCTTGCATGCTATTGGTCAAAAATAATCTCCTATAGTTTATCCTGATCTGACAATCACCCTGCCCACTGATATGTATATGTGCCTCATTGCCAAAGAAAGAAAGAAAAGAAGAATTTATGCATAATCCCCAACTGCATACCAGATTAATGTTGTATAATTACTGTATACAGTATATTGAAGTTTGGCTGTTTTTGTCTAAGCATATAACATCATTATGAACTGAATTGAAAACAAAGGCTGAATGAACAGAGGAAAAATATTCTTTGTTATTTGCAAATCTCCTTTCTTAAGAACAAAATGAATGAAATGTGCACCTCACTGGAAATATATCAACATAAAATATTAATATATACCCGTGAGGAGACAGAATCATGTAATTTAAACGCGCCGACAGCTGAAATGAGGCTGAATGTTCCTCTGTTTTACTTTTGGCGGAAGGTCTTTCAAAAGACATTTGTTTCAGGTTTCCTCTGCCGGTTAATTGCCTTTTTTGTCACAAATTCACATGACAGTGTTTGGTTTCTGCTGCCGTATTATTTATAACCCTTGGTTTTGACGGGAAGTTCCACATACCCCCCTTTCTCTCTCACTCTCCCTTTTGCCCCATAGAGGATGATTGATTGATTCCGTTTAACCTTGATAAGGGAGGCAATAGAAAAACAAATTGCCATATTGACACAGGCATGATGGGCTGCTCAGCTCTGGTGACTGGCGAGGTGAGGCGGAGGTCGGTGTGCTTGGAGAAGACGGAGGAAGAGAGTTGCACGTCACAAAATCACTGCCTCTGCCAACCTTCCAGTATACAGATTGCAGCTCCAGATACTATATATCTTTTATGGCAAGATATGATATATCTTTTACAGCAAGAAAGATACTCACTATGTCAGTCTTCATATTAAAGTGGAAGGTGATGGTGTGGAATTTTGCAGTTCAGTGTGCATTTAATCTAACTATGCATGTACACATAGCATGTTCAGGATGGTTTTGTCTTCACCAGACACAAGCTTGTTTAACAACCTCCTGATTTCACACAGTGTGTTTATCATGACTCCCTTAATCAACAAAATGATATAGTTTGATTATGGCTGATGAGGACCACACCCACTGTAAACTGTATGTTATGACAGACTTAAGCCTCTCATTTCAAAGCAATGAAGATCAATTATTTATTCATTTCTCATCAAGGCAATCACAGTACTCAATCAACCCAGAAGAAAAAAACAGAGTGCAGCTTTTTGTTAGCTCCTTCATACGAAGCATCCTTATGGTATAGCTCTACCCTTCACACATTTCCATGCATGTGGAAGTTTGATGTTCATTTAATTTTTAGTGTGATGTGTGCTCATGTTGGGTCACCCCCTCGCCATTCCATCTGACTGCAATATTAATCCCCCTCGGAGGACTTGCCCTTCGTGACACTATCACTGTCTCTTTGTGACATTTCTTTCAAGGGTCCCTGTCATTTCCTGTCATTATTTTTCTTTGGCATATGATGATTTTACCTCTCACACTTTCTTCGTGCTTCAGATGTCCTATCTGCATCTGTCAGTTGCCTTTTTTTTCTGGACAAATCATGTAAGATGTGCCAGAGGGACAAGGATGGAAAAATAAATACTTCCTTCTTTGAATGCCATGCAGTGTACTAAGACATCTCATCACTGTCAGACAATGGTGTGAAGGAAGTAGCGAGATGTTTGAAGAGGAACTCTGGGAAGCTCCTGCTGGCCTGCTCTTACTGCAGCAGGGGACTTTCTTACTATCTGTGATCCAGCTGCATTGCAAGAAGATACAGTGGATATAAAAAGTCTACACACCCCTGTTAAAATGCCAGGCTTCTGTGATGTAAAAAAAAAAAAAGAGACCAAGATAAATCATTTCAGAAATTTTCCCACCTTTAATGTGGCCTATAACTTGTTCAACTCAATTGAAAAACAAACTGAAATCTTTTAGGTTGGGCGAGTAAAAATAAAAAACCAAAATAATGTGGTTGCAT
>CM075006.1:15489867-15504828 GCA_037576675.1 Pangasius sanitwongsei | reverse complement strand
TGTTGTCACATGTACTACACAGCCAGTACTTGCCAGAAATTCCTGCAGCTCCTTTAATGTTGCTGTAGGTCTCTTGGTAGCCTCCCTGACCAGTTTTCTTCTCGTCTTTTCATCAGTTTTGGAGGGACATCCAGTTCTTGGTAATGTCACTGTTGCGCCACATTTTCTCCACTTGATGATAGTCTTCACTGTGTTCCATGGTACATCTAATGCCTTGGAAATTCTTTTGTACCCTTCTCCTGACTGATACCTTTTTAATAATCAGATCCCTCTGGTGCTGTGGAAGCTCTCTGTGGACCATGGCTTTTGCTGTAAGATGTGACTAAGAAAATGTCAGGAAAAGCCTACTAGAACAGCTGAACTTTATTTGGGGTTAATCAGTGGCACTTTATGATGATGGCAAGTGTGTACTGACTCCTATTTAACATGAGTTTGAATGTGATTGATTAATTCTGAACACAGCCACATCCCCAGTTATAAGAGGGTGTGTACACTTATGCAACCACATTATTTTGTTTTTTTTTTCATTTTCACTCGCCCCCCCTAAAAGATTTTGGTTTGTATTTCAGATGAGTTGTACAGGTTATAGGTCACATTAAAGGTGGAAAAAAGTTCTGAAATGATTTATCTTGGTCTTTTTTTTACATCACCAGAAACCTGGCATTTTAACAGGGGTGTGTAGACTTTTTCTATCCACTGTAGTTATAGTCCATTTTAAGTTTAGAAGTGCAAAAATTCTAGGCAAATCTTTATTCTTCACCATAGGCAAACGTTCTAGTAGGGTCTGAGAGTGAGCTGGATCAAAATGGTTTTCTAGAATTGCGTATCCTACTTGGGGTTAGCTACAATTTACAATCCTTTTTGTTTGTTTGGTTATAATTTTTTTTCTTCCACCCTCTCCCCTTGCTTTATTTTTAAACATGTGTTTGTAGACTGAGAATGAGCCTGGTGGAGTTCCTCAGCCCTCATGGTGGCAGCAGGTCTTTAGGAATGATATGAAAGTGAGAGAGAATTGGAGAGGTCATCAGGGGATAGGGGTAGTCTGGAGAATTATGAAGAGAGTGAAATTGGGGGAGGGCGTGGAGGGGTCCAGTATAGCTCACAGACTTCATGAGAACTAAATTAGACATTTCCTTTGGCTTTTCAGTTGATGTCCATTACTCTGTCGTCAGGCAGACTCTATATTAACTGCTAATTAACTGCTGACACAAGGACCAAGCGATGTGGGTAAATCTTGACAGGGGCTGTAACGAGTTTGATGGGATCTAGTTTGGAAATGATTAAAACCGATTAATAAAAAATTAATCATGATTCGCTGTAATAATGAGCAACAGTTCTACTGTCCATTTTATTTCCTTACACTCTCTCGATTTTTGGTTCTCTATTTTCATTGACATTTAACGTTAACATCAAGAGCTAACATCTATAGGCAGTTTTAAGCCGAATGTCTAGAAGCTGCTTTCTCAGATTTATCACTTTTCTCTGCACTGTAGCCAGACACCACAGTCAAAGTTGTAAGTGTCTGAAATAGCTCTAAGCCTGCTATAATCCTAAGGCTTTAAGTCTGCTTCAAGCCTGTGAAATACACACCTTCCTTTGTGAAATACATACCCCACTCTTTGGCCACTCATCGAGCAGCCAGTGCAAAATACATGAGCCAATAACAACCAGCTCCTATGGTGAAATTCTGCTGTCACTGGGCCATTGTGTGTGCTCATAGATTTCCATTCCAGATTTATAGTGGGCTTTCAATTCAGCGTGAAATCCGCAGGGATACAAAGGGATCATCTGGAATCAATGGACAAAGGTTACATGCCTCCCACCTTCTGGCCTTTGGCTCGTGCTCCCATGGGTTCGGCCCCCTCTTGGTTCTGGGGCACCGCTGCTTAATTAAAAAGCGTGGGCAGTGTTATCTAAAGCATTAATGTGGAATAATGCAGTAAGTAATGTTTGCTGAGGCTTATTGTGTTTAGTATCCAAAGACTAGCAAGAACCAGGAACACGCCAGTGGATTACAGTGTAAATTGTACTTGAAAATGATATGGTCTTACACAATTTAGCTAATCACAATTTAAATTTGTATACCTCAGCCCATGAGATAATGTGTTATTTTCTTCCTGTTTGTTTTCGTTTCTTCTGGTGAAAATCCCCCAATCCTCAAAATTAAGCTTTCTACATTATAATTTCCGTTGCTTATCACGCTTGATGATTTCTCTTTTCCATACTAAGGCTTTAAGTGTATTAATTAATTTATGAGTGCTAATTATTTTATTATGTTCACGCACAACAGTCTCTAGAGTTTACACAGAATGGTGCGAAAAACAAAAAAACATCCAATGAGTGGTAGTTCTTGGAAACTAGTTGCTGTTGAGAGAGGTCAGAAGAGAATGCCCAGACAAATTCAAGCTGACAGGAACGCTCCAGTAACCCAAATAACCACTCTTTACAACCATAGTAAACAGAAAAGCATCTAAGAACTCACAACACCTCAAACCTTAAGGCAACTGGGCTGCAGCAGCAGAGGACCACATCAGGCTCCACTCCGGTCAAGAACAGGAATCTGAGGCTACAGTGGGCACAAGCTCACTGAAACTGGAGAGTCAAAAAAAAAAAAAAACAGCCGAGGAACCTTTTTCCTGTTCTTATTACATCATGTACTTGTATCACATTTAGTCAACAATCTATGAACGTTAAGCTAGATTCGTGTACAGTCTCTATAATATAGATTTCAACCTGACGTGACATGCACTTGGTAACCCTCCTACTGTTTTGCCACCTAAGCAGCTTTGTCTGTTATGATAAACAAAATGTAGATCAAAAGCAGTGATATCTCCACTAGTAGAGAAAAACAAAGCTACACTTTGCTGCATTCACAGCACTGAACGTGTTTACCAGAATGTTGTGCCAAGTAAGCATATAGTAGAAGTTTACCTATTCCCCATAAAGATAGCGTATGTTTTGACGACTGCTGTGGGCTTCTGATATTCCAGCAGATAAGACAGATTTTTTTTTTGAAAATGCCCAAATATATGTTTGATTTACAACAGCATTTCATGGGTGAGTAAGAAAAAAAGACTCTCAGTGAGTTATAAGGGATTTTATGTAAACATAAAGATGAAACGTTCCAAAATAATTGAATATTATGCACATTTCTCTTGGTTTTCCCTTGAGTGTCTCTATGGATTTACTGGTTCATAGAATTCAGTGCTTGGTCTAGGCTGCTTTTATTTTATGGCACAGTACGGTTGTGTCAGACTGAATGCATAATGATTAGCATAAGAATAATATTTAGACACAGACACACATTTTCTGGTCAGGCCAAGTGCATATTATAATACCACATCTGATCTAATCAATGTATATTTTACTACAAGCCCTGTGTGTGAATGTGTTATACTATGGAACAAGTGTTGGCTTCAGATTCTGGTTCTGATGTGATTTAGATTCAGCTGAAGCATGTAGCCATTTTATGGGCAGACAGTAGACATTGCTGGTAATCATTTTATCAGTCCTCTTTAAAAATCCTTCAGACTTATTTATACCTGTACTGTGGCTGCATGTGAATTAGGTTGTTTTGAAGGCTGTGTATGTATTAAATGTGCCTTAAATCTAATTGTGAAAGAGAAGCATGTTATATTACACTATCAGACAAAGATGTCCTTTAGTATTTTCAGTATCACCACTTTAATGTTATAAATGATCAGAAAATCAAATCTCCTCTATGCTTTTCCTGAATGAAGCTATCTTTTGCTCTGAACCCAAAAAAACATCCTCTGTGTACTAGTGGAGCAGGCCCAAATCACAAGAAGTCAATGAATCTTCAAAGTCAATGGGTTTTAGATGTCTCTTTCCCTCCAGAATATTGCCATTTGGTATTAGGCTTTCAGGCAGAGAGAGAGAGAGAGAGAGAGAGAGAGATTGAGAGAGAGGCTGGAGCAGGAGCTTGCTTCTGATCACTGAAGTGGTACGAGCTCGAGAGCGGAGAGCTCAGGGAAACAGATCACTGCCTTGGAAAAGGAAGGTAATGCTGATGTGAACATGCTCACCTGGGGACGACATAAATCACTGATCGTCCAGAAGAGCAGACAGCAGTCTGAATGCACAGGAAGAGATAGAGAGGACAGAGAGAAGAAAGTAGAGGGAGGGTGAGTGGGGAACTGAAAGAGGGAGAAAGAAACGGGAGAGTGAGGTTTTGTGTGTGTGCATATGTGTGTGAGAGAGAGGAAGGAAAGGAGAGTGATAAGTGAGAAAAGAAATCTAGACAACTAGAAGGGTGAGGTTAGAAAAAAAAGGGTCAGTGAAGGTACACTTTAAAAAATGTGTGTGCCAGAAAAAAGTGCTTTAGAGCAATGGCATAAAGGAACCATTTTTGGATCAATAAAGAACCATTCTTTTATAATTATTTAACTGATTTTGTTTCCACAATAAAAATAATATTCATTTTGTACCAAATAGATCTGCATGACATTAAGGCTGAATATCGGTTTTAGTATTGACTTCAAAAACAGATTAAAGGTTGATCTTTAAGGGTGGGGTGATGGTACAGTGGGTAGAGTTGCCATTTCACTACTTCAGGGTTCCTGGTTTGATCCTGAATTCAGGTTACTGTGCATGTTCTCCCTCTTCATGTAGGTTTCCTCCAGGTTCTCCATTCCTCCCACTATTCAATACCATGCAGTTAGGCTAAATTGTCCCTAGGTGTGAATGAGTGTGTGAAAGTGTGTCCGTGGTGCTCTGCACTGGACTGGTGAATTCTCCCATCTTGGGCCCGATGTTCCAGGGATAGGCTCTAGATCCATCATGACCCGGACCAGGATAAAGTTACTGAGGAGGAATGAATGAAATAAAGATTGATCAAACAAAAGGTTCTTTAGGAAACCAAAATAAGTTCTTCTCTTTTTCTTCGCTTAAGTATTTCAAACTAAATGACTACAAGACCAAAAACTGTGTGTTTCTTAATTTTTGGGTCGTATTTGATCACCACAGAACAGAAGCACATTAACATGATTCAGTGCACAATCATAGGAAAATTGAAATGAGCCTACGCTCTACATGTGTTTGTTTTGCTATTACTTCAAACTGCTGTGAGCGAAAAGATGTCTCAATATGATCAAGGTGTTTAATGCATTCTGTTAACCAGCTTATGTGAGACTTGCTGGGGCTCAAATGGATCATAATGGTGTCTGAGGAGCCCCTTAAGCAGTTGGAAACACAGTGTTTAGTCCTTCTGGTCCATAAACAGTAAATGGCTCTATGGGATTTCATTACTACATTGTCATTACTCTTTGGCGTGCGAGTTTTAATGAACGCAGACTGTGGCTGTCGTCACCTAAAATACATGAGGCCATTTTCCAAATTTAATTCAGGAAAAACGTTATTTTGATGCTTTACAGCTGATATGATTACTCATATACAGTATGGTAATACAACTTCTATTTGTAACATAAAGCATAGAGCATAGAATGATAGCACTCTCACTATCAATATATGAATCATTGTGTGGGGGCCGTGTAATTAAAAATTAAAAAAGGACACTTCTCGTTTTTCAAAGCCCGTTCTTCAGCGAATGAGAATTTATGGGTCATATATCATGCTAATGAGGACAATTAGCTTGCAGATCCTTTTAGTAGTTAGAGTTTTCCTGCACTGCTTAAATGTAAAATAAGCTGAATGGCTCAATGTTGTTGCTCTTGTACCTACTCTTTTGCCACTCGGAGCATAAAGATGGCCATTTGGTATTAATCTGCCTGCTTTTATTCCCTTTCAGTACAGTGCGATGTGATACTGCAGAAAATTCTCTCTGATTTTAGTTTCTCTCCATCACACACCCACACACACACAGGCACATATACACATTTAAGAATGGAGTGAGTCCATGTTGGAGGTCAGATGTACAGTGAGTTAAGGTTGTAGGTTGCCTGCAGGCTGCTGTTGTAGATAAAGAGGCAGTCGAGACATATGGGAGAAAGTTTCATTGATAACTCCGAGCACTTCTACAGTGCTGAAGCACCTGTGATGAATGTGCTCCTGAGAGCCACACTGAGGCGTGAGCTTTATGTGGTCTAGTAGCCAGTTTAAAATAATAATCATAGTTTTATCCATACACACAGTCAGAGTTTTCTCTGTAATAATGGATACTGAAATTCTCTGTGCTCAACAGTGGTATTGCATGAACAGCAGTTGTTCACCATTTAAAAACACCATTTAAAACAATATGCAATGTTTTATATTTAATGCATAATGTTAACTATTGTTAGCTATTATACAGGGTGTCCCAAAAGTCTCCATACATAGGGGACTATGGATGCCAGCACCATGTTGGTTGTGCCTTCGTCAGTGGATGTTCATGGACATCCACTTCTCGGTTGGCTCGCAACACTTCCAGTCTTTTTTAATTTGTTGATAAGTTTGGCAACAGTGTCGTGTGCAACCTTGCAACAGCTTCCCGATCCAGTATGAAAAATTTTGGAAGACTAAAAAGTGGTAATTTCCCCTGACCATAATGAATTTCATGCTGAGTTTATCCACTTGCATCCTTCATTCCTGAACTGCACGTTACAATAACATCGCATTAGATTAGGCTGGACAATGTTAAGGGTTTGACACACCAGGCACTTAATTAATGCCATTGTGAAGTTGGTGCAATTAGAAGAATAGTGATTTTACTAATAGCTGTTGATAGCTTTGTAGAAGTGAGGAGCAGGTTACAATTATGTAGTTTCAATTACAATTCCATTCATTTAATTAAGGGGTATTAAATCCCTCGTATAAACAAAGTTTTCTACAATGAAAGTTTGAATAGCTGAAATTGGTTAGTTAGCTAGCTAACCGAATGTATCATCCACCCATCTCCCTGTCAATCTTCCTTTCTACAGATCTCAGTACTGCTTTGCTATTGGTTAATGGTGTAAATTCCTGTTACAAAATTTGCCAAAAATCACAGCAAATTATATCAAAAGTCTGGGGCATGTTCAGCCTGCTGGGTCTTTCTAGAAGGCACCCTGTTTCAGGATATCCTGATGTATACAACAGCTGTATGACTAATGTTCGCAGTTGGTTAGCAAGAGTTAGCAAGCTATCACACACTAGGTAAATGAACTGCTAATAATATTCTATTTAACGAGCTAATAAGCTAGCACACTTACCAGTCTGTAAAGATTAGTCAACATAATGTCTCTTACACTTAGAAACAACAAACTAGCTAGCTGATTAAGATTAGCACTCTGATTATTCAGATTATTCACTGAAGCACTACTGTAAATCTATGAAGACATCACACAAGGACTGCCCATAACTGACAAAGAAATTTGAGAGGTTTCTACTCACCAAACTATTCAGTGAGCCCTCATGCCCTGAGGACAGACCACTGGACCCAAACCTTTCCTTTAATGTGATGTGCCACATCTGTATTTTTGTTTTTAATAGATTCTCCATTTTTCTCATTCCTGAAAAGACCATTTGAACAAGGTGGATAACAATATAGAAGAAGAAAAACTAGTGAAAGGGGAGGAATGGGGACAAAAGAGAAGAGAAGATGCTGTTTTTAGCCAGGTGTTAGCTGAAATGTTTGAAATGGGATGTATCAATTGGTTGTCAGAGAAAGGCTGGACAAGGATATTAGGGAGAGAGAGACTAGCTCAATTATCTGGCCACATTTTGACCATCCAGCTGTTCTGTTAGCTTTTCTCAAGACAAAGATGAAAAACAACACCAAAGACAGGTTAGGAATGAAAACTGAAACCAATCAGGAGGATACAGGGCAGGCCCTCTGTGGTCTATTGAATATTGATCATCTGCATTGATTGTAGGCACTGCTAAAG
Source organism: Pangasius sanitwongsei (assembly GCA_037576675.1). Lineage (NCBI taxonomy): Eukaryota > Metazoa > Chordata > Actinopteri > Siluriformes > Pangasiidae > Pangasius > Pangasius sanitwongsei. Next base: position 15,497,008 of record CM075006.1, on the reverse strand, counting down.
TTGTGAAGTATTGCTTTTCAGTGCACGTGTTGCACTGCATGATGACAAAATGTGTTACTTAACAAATATGTCACATCATCAATGAATCTGTGTGCAATCTGAAAAATTAAAGCATTCTGTCAAAAAGTAACTGGGACAGAACAATGAATTATTGGACAGTTGGCAAACATAGCATAGAAGGAAATGGCTATTGTCTGCAGTCATTTAAACCTTTTTTTCTTTTTCCCTTATCTCTTGTGCAGTGTTTGCAATGAATTAATTTGCACATTTTATTCTTAATAAAGTGCCTACAAAGGGATAATTGTGACTTTAGTAACAGTTTCTTGAGGAGCAGATGGTCTTCTGCAGGCCTGCCATGTTCAATTAGTGATGACGGTGTCATTTTATGTGCTCTCTGCCATGGCAACCCATAAAAATCGTCTTTATACCACTAATAAATAGTACCTCTTCTAATGTTAAGCCCAATTATTTTAGCTTGAATTGGTTTAATCCAAATAATATATACAGTGAAGTCTATTCAGTTTCATTTTGTATTGAAATAGTAATTATATTAGTTGTTATAATCTCGCTTATTATGTTCATTCGTAGACTATTAAGGGCAATTAAATACCTATTTAAGATGCCAAACTATCTCCGGCTTCATTTTAGTTTAGTGTACAAAGGAAACCAGGGGTTCCTGGCTTTTCATATCACAGTAAAACTCCATCCATTTAATCCCAGCAATGTTTTTATTAAAAACAAATTACATCCTACTGCGCTGCCAGTAATCCAGCGCATCAAGTATCAGTAACTACATAAAGGATAAGCATTAAGGTTTTAATTAACTGCACACACAACACGCAGGCAAAGTGTGTGGATTAGCCTGTTTATTCTGGAATGTTGGGGCTTTTTTCAGTCCGCCCTTGGAATGATTCCAGTTCTCTGGGACATAGATACACAACACTCCATGGAACAGCTGGATTGATGAAAATGCAAAGACGTATGGCATACATAGCAGTTGGCCTAGCTTGTGGAGAAAAGTTACAGTTTAAAAATTGGGCAGAATATGAATAAGGTGATCAGTCTTCTTGTCTTATGCTGGTAATTGTTGTTAGGAGTCATTATGACTATGTTTAGTGGTGCAGGATCTAGCAAAGCCGGATGTCTCTGAAACATCTCTCACTAGTGAGAATCAGTGATTTTGCAGAAATCTGTTTTCCACATGCTCACACAATTTTTAATATTTACATAATCAACTTGCTCACTTACAACAAACTTTTCCAGTCCAGGCCCTTTGTATGGTGAACCTTTTAACCATGACTGAATTTGGTTCTATTGTGGCCTCCAGTGTCCCTGTCTTCATTCAGTTCAATTTTATTTGTATAGCACGTTTAACAATGGACATTGTCACAAAGGAGCTTTACATAAATAAATACATTCAGGATATAAATTTTAAATGTATGAATTTATCCCTAATAAACAAACCAGAGGCTAGGGTGGCAAGGAAAAACTACCTGAGACGATATGAGGGAGAAACCTCGAGAGGAACCAGGCTCAAAAGGGAATCCATCCTCATTTGGGTGACAACGGATAGTGCGATTATAAATAATTCCCTTCTATCACTGTGTACTACATAGTCATATAGTGCAATCGTGTAACCAGGAAATTCATTACAGTTATCGCATGAAGTCTGTTTTGTTGAACTTATCCACTGTTCCCTGATGGAGACTTGAGTGCAAAACTGTTCATGTTGCAGTCCTAAAGCTATGATTGCAACTGTAGTCCTAAACCATAATTTCATAATTGTTCATATGAATTGTGGTCCAAAGCCATCTTCATGGTTTTTAAGTGGTACCATCCTCAGTAATCTCAATGATCTTCAAGCTGTCCATGTGGAGCCATCCTCAGCAGCAGCGAGTGATTTCCAGTTGATGAGAACTCCAACCAGAAGTAGGGCATCAGGATGGATCAGGCAGGTCCGGTGAGCAGAAGGGGTCAGGATCACTGGTATCTCAGGAGTTGCATGTGTAGCTTGAGAGAGAGAGAGGGAGAGATTATTAGGTATGCTTATTGTCTCGTAATGATTAAGGACAATGTACTCTGCATGCAACAGTATCCAAACATCCCAGTTCACCACAACACTCTATGCCCATGAACCCTCCAGATCTGCTCCTTTACCTAAGAGAAAACTATTCACAAAAGGCTTGACTAAACAAATATATTTTCAGCCTAGACTTAAACACTGAGACTGTATCTGAGTCCCGAACACTAAGTGGAAGGCTGTTCCATAATCTACCCCTGCTGTAGCCTTCACTATTCAAAGTACCAATAAATATCCTGCATCTTTTGATCGAAGTAGGCATGGCAGATCATAAAAGACTAAAAGTTCGCTCAGGTACTGCAGTGCGAGACCATTCACTGCTTTACAGGTCAAAAGTAGTATTTTATAATCAGTGCAAAATTTGATTAGGAGCCAATGCAGTGTGGATAAGATAGGGGTTATATGGTCATATCTTTTGGTTCTAGTAAGGACTCTGGCTGCTGCATTCTGGACTAACTGGAGCTTGTTTATGCATCTACTGGAGCATCCAGACAGTAAGGCATTACAATAAGCCAACCTAGAGGTAACAAAAGCATGAACTCGTTTTTCTGTATTGTGTAGTGACATTATATTTCTTATCGTAGCAATATTTCTGAGATGAAAGAAGGCTGTCTTAGTAATATTATCTACATGAGCTTCAAATGAAAGACTGGAGTCAATAATCACACCAAGGTCTTTTACTGCTGCACATGATGAAACAGAAAGGCCATCCAGAGTTACAGTGTAAAAAAAGATTACTTCTAGCTGCATGTGGTCCTAGTACAAGTACTTCTGTCTTGTCAGAATTAAGTAGAAGGATGTTAATAATCATCCAGTGTCTAAAGTCCTTTACACATTGCTGAAACATACAACTGTGTGTCATCAGCATAAAAGGGGAAGCTAATACCATATTTATGAATAATTTTGCCCAGAGGCAGCATATATAAAGAAACAAGGAAGTGGGCCTTAGTATGCGTAGAGAAGTCACCATTTACATCTACAAGCTGATAATGATCAGTCAAATAAGACCTGAGCCAGGAGAGGGCCATTCCTTTAATGCCAACATCATTTTCTAGTCTATCAAGGAGAACAGCATGATCAATAGTATCAAAAGCTGCACTAAGGTCAAGCAACACAAGCAAGGGGACACAACCCTGATCAGAGGCCAGTAGTAGGTCATTTACCACTTTAACCATGATTGTGGTTAACTATGATGAGGCCTAAATCCTGAGTGATACATTTCATGAATATTATTCCTATGTAGGTATGAGCATAACTGCTGTGCTACAGACTATTCTAGGATTTTGGAGAAAATACAAGTCTTCTTGAATACAAGTTAGCCAGACAAGCCATAATTATAACCAGTTTACAGCTTGCTTTAGAAGATGAACTCAAGATTCTCAAAACTTTTTCTGTCTCCATTAATAGAAAGTATGGTAATTAACTTTTTATATACATGTATAGAAGGGCTGACATGACTTATTCATAAAGGGGAATCAGCAGTGTAGTGTTTTCCGTTCTATATCTGCGAGAAAGGAGAGAGAGGGAGAGAGATGAGGCCACTTCTCTTCAGCAACTCAGCTGCACTTATCCTCCCCCCATCTCCAAACCATATAAATCAGGAGCATCATTAAGCACCTACTGCTTCATCAAAGTGGGAGTCAAGCTGAAATATTGGGAGGGCACACAATCACTTTGAGGGATGAGCCTTTTATTTATTCCAAACAAAATGAAATTATGCCAGAGTGCCTGACTGACGTTTATAGGTGCACTGGATGCTTGCTGTGCCGCCATGTTTACAAAATAACATCACTCAGAAACAGCTGTCGGCCTCTGCCCTCAAAAACAAAAAAAAGTGCACATGCACACATGCAACTTTATTCTCACAGTGCTCTCATTTCAGTTTAGAACATTGTTTCAGTGCCACCACAGGACAAAACTCAAAGGCACTAAATAATTTAGCATTTTTCTTCTGTATGTATTTAAAGTACATTAAGCCTTAGGGTCTGAAAATGTATACAGGCACAAGAAGGAAAGCCATGGGTTTTACGTGTATTCTTATATTTTCTCTTGCTCTTAAATTCGCACCCGTGATGACCCATTTGGAGGCACAGTCTTAGCAGAAATTGTCTCAAGACATATTGGTCATAATCTGTTGTGCCTGGATCCAATTCATATGAACAAACCCTAAACTACAGGCTATTATGTGCATTACTGGAGGTAGCACTGCTGTCATTTGAACCTGAATCAACATGCAGTGCTGAACGTGTGACCTGCACCCTGTGGAGCATAATAAAAAAAAAATACAGAAAAAAATCCTGTGTTTGCTTCGGTCAGCCTTTAAAGGATAACTATTTCATGAGGGCTGAAAATAGTTCTATAAATGGCAGTTTGATATCGTAGAAAGCATTTGCAATAAAGTGCTTGGAGCAATGTCTGTGTGACCTGAGTGCAGGAGAGAACCTATATAACTAAAACAATTGAGAAATACTAAGAGAGAGAAAGACTGACGAATGCGGCATAGTACAAAGTTCATAAATGAGAATGGAGTCTCTTTATCATCAGCATGTCCACCAAACAGACAGTGCTATACCCAGTACCTCCATATCGAGTTTTACCCAGCTCGTTAGTCATGACCTGTCTAACCAGTGGAAGCAGAAGGAGTTATCATCAAGCTGATGTTAGTGCACCTACTCACTGAATAATACACATCATTTTAAATGCTTGCATTCTCTCTCTCTCTCTCTCTCTCTCTCTCTCCCATCATACCTTTCTCTGCTACTCTCTATCATTTACTTGCAAACTCTAAAGGCAGTCCATTCCTCACAATCTGTTTCTTGGCTTCTTTGCTGCATGTGGCAATTTCTTCATTTTTAAAAAAATCTAAATGGCAGTTGGTATTCTGGACACTCAGCTTCACCCTATTCCACGTTAATTCATATGCACACATGTACACGTTGTAATAATAAGGTGAGACATTAAACTCAATGCATATACAGTGCATTTTAGATGGGTTTATTAGAACAAGTAAACCAAACAAACAAATAAGAAAGTTCTAAACACAGTACAATTTACTACAAACAGAACACAGTACAAGTGAAAACACAAGGCTAATCATTAAAACCCAGATATAGAGGCAGACTGTGAACTAGGAATACCAGTGAAAAAATATGCCAGGGAAGAACACAATTACACAGATTAGGTATGAATTAGGAAAAGGTATTTAGGTTAGTGTAATGGTGGACCAGTGCTGAGCACTGACTGAATGGCTGTGCAAGTATTTTAAAGAGTCTGGGAAACAAGCTGAAGGTCATAATAGTCAGGTAAAGCACAGCACCTGCCATCCTGTAGAGGACAGGGTCAACGCTAAGGCATGAAGTTTGTTATAGAAGCCCCCTCCTAGGAACCACTCCTGGGGTGACAATAACAAGATGTTCATCCATGCCCACATGGTGGAGGGTAATATTTTTATTACACATGCTGGTGAGCAACTCTATGTCTTCTGCCCTGACTAGCATAGGTTGACTAGGTGAACTAGCTGGATTGCCAGTAGGATTCAGAGACAGGCTTTTCATTGGAACCTTCACAAAAGGATTCACAAAAGGCATCAAATACAATAAAGTTTATGTTATGTTTGTGACAACTGCCATGTATGTGTCTCTGAACTAAAGTCACAATAAAGAATTTGAAACCAGTTTGGGGAAATACACCATCGCTACTTTAGCATGATCATTACTCATGGCTCAAAATGACCAGAATGTAATTATTATAAAAAAAGATAAATAAAGCATTATTAGTTTTTATTAAAAGAGCAATTTCAGCCTTTAATTGTTAACATATAGTTTTAATGCCTGAGAGGGGGATGAAGATGGGAGACATAACAGCTCAGTAAACAACCAACAGTAATTGCAGTGAACTAGCGTAAATCTTAAGGTATAAACCTAAACTATGCATACTGAACTACTTTAATAGTAGTCTCTGAACTATACTTATTAGAAACATACATTTATTTTTGGGAAACAGTGTTCACTCAACTGTAACTTTAGTCCATTGTCAATCATTTTTGTTACGTCTTATAAGTATTAAGCACAAGTCTGGTTAAGATAATAAACATTGCAGATATTGGGAGTTGGTCTTCAGAAGCAGCACAAGTATATTTACATGCTATACACACTAATAGCGTGACCATAATCACTCCAGTGATACAGGGACTGACTTTACGAAACAAGCCAATGAAAACAGTGGTTGATTCATTGGTTGTAGCCAACTCTTTAACTTGTTTCAATAGTCTCCCTAACTGTGGAGCCAATTTTTCCTTAGTAAATCTGCTTGTTTCATCAGCTTGGGAACACAACTTTTAAACTTTTTTTCAATCTGTGCTGAGTTCTGCGTTTAAATTACTGAGTTTATTATCCTTGCTTCCAGTATACCTAACAGTGGCTGACACTATATATAGGAGTTTAAGATCGATTAGCTATCTATTGGTTTTGTGTTTTAGGCCACTTTGTGGAGTAGTGTGGCTCGATTTGGATGAGGTAAGTGGTGAAAAATAGAAAAGGGCAATGGGAGTTTGCTGCTAAATTGAGAATGTTAAATATTGAAGTATTTGCCACAGGGCTAATGGAATTAACAATGCAAGTATACAGGCCTGTGTGTGCTAGAGAGTCGTAGCCCACCCCTGCCTTGCAGACACATTCAAAGAACCTAATTACAGTGGAAGGCTTGAGGGAGCTTCCGGAGGAAGGGGGAAGAGAAGAAGGAAGAGTGGGTATCATTCCAAGGTTAGCTGTGGTACTGCTACATTTTGGGTAGTTATACAGGGTGTAATATTTTTTGGAAATTTAGTAACACAATGCTTTCTTCCAGTTCTTCAATTCCATTTTATCACATACATTATTCCTTTCAGCTGAGTACAGGGTCTTCACTAGAGAGTTATTAATGGGGTGGGGTGTGTGTGTGTGTGTGTGTGTGTGGGGGGGGGGGGGGGGGGGGCATTTTAATTTTAAAAAAAATGAAATTAAACAAAAATTTATTTTTTTAGTAAAAAAATCAGGTTTTAATTTTTTAAAAGATATAGTGTTT
>CM075006.1:15466084-15489857 GCA_037576675.1 Pangasius sanitwongsei | reverse complement strand
GCCCGCCCGCCCCCGCCCCCCCCCCCCCGCGCCCCCCCGCCCCCCGCCCCCCCCCCCCCCCCCCCCCCCCCCCCCCCCCCCCCCCCCATTTTAAATGGCCTTACATGTACGTTCATCATGAATTTCTTTTTAGAGGAAGAGCTGCAGGTGTAAATTTGGTAAAAGATATGAGTATTTGGTCAGGGTGGCATACAGTAGATCTGTCTCATCATAGTTTGTATGTAAAGGCTGTCCGTCAATTTCTGACAAACAGAGATCAATCGAAGGTATTGAGGTCAAGTAATGCTATGTTCTACCTCTTATATGAGTTGCAGGTCCTAACTATTTAATTCCAAAGACTATACATACAACTAAAGACTATACTTAAAATCTCAGCAGGATCAATCAGAAAGAGTGTGATATTACTCAGTGGTTGTGTTTATATGTTTAATAATAATAACCTAGATGACTGAATTTCAAGGGCATAGTGACAATTTACAGCACAAATATTAACATTCCTCTATTAAATTTTATTAAGGGATATATTAAGGATATGTTAAGGGAATGACATTTCTACAAATGGGGAAGAAATTAAAGTCTACTCAATCCTCAGCCAGAGGCCAATAATGCTGCATTTGAGGCGAAGTTGCAACTTGTAGTACAACCAGTATTACAACCAGTAATGCACCCTCAACTTGAAATTTTACCTGGTCAGCTTGGGGTAGTCTTCTTGGCTACCAGTTCCTTCCCCACTTATGGTGCGATGTCAAATCAACATGGCCGTCAACACTGTGAAAAGTGTAAAGTACCCCTTCTCTACTTTTAAATTAGTTTATAGCTGTATTGGCTTTAGATCAATTAATATACAGACACAGTAAGTGGTTAAATGTATATCATTGACCATTCTAATCACTGTTTTGAGAAGGTAATCATCAACATTAGTGTTATAATTAACGCTAGCCGGGTTAGCTTGTTGTTAACGGTATTTGCTAATGTCCGCTGGCTAGCCTGCTGCTAACAGTCCTCGCTATTGTTTGCTGTTGATGCTGTACTGCAATTTCAGTCCAAATGAATTTTTGAAGTTCACTGTAGTAGAACAGAATAGCTACTCAGGCATGTAAGTGTGGTTAAAGTACTTAAGTGGGAAATGACATTATTAGAATGTGCAAATTAACACTTACAAGGCACCATGAATGCACCATAAAGTTGTTAGTGAAAAAGCATCAACTAAAACTAAAAATGTTATAAAATCATTTAGTTTATGCTTTGTATAAACTATATGCTTTGTGTGTGTTGAGTAATATGCCCATGTCTTCAAGTTCAGCATGAATTTTAGCTGAGATTTAACTTAATTTGATCACTAAGTTCCCTCAGCCCTGTTAATCTCTTTCATGTTCTTTCTCTCCCTCTCATTTGCCTGCATTATTTTTCTTAAAATTCATTTGATTTTATAGCTAGGTACCCTGACTCTGTAATTATTAACTATTTCACTTTGTATATTATATATATTGTTAAATCAGGCCTAATGTTTACCTTAGAAAGCTTTTAACCAATATACTGTCACAACAGCAGTTTGTGACTGATGTTACAATCTCTACTCTTGCTTTGCAGAGCAGGTAGCACAGCCAAGGCAACATTGCAGTAGAGCAGCAGAAGCCTCCCCCAGGTCCCAGTGCCCTGTCATTCAGTAAATTGGGAATTTGAATGATTCAAATGAATATTTTTGGCCTAGCAATGCCCCTGGCTGTGTATCGGTCTTGTAGACACACCTAACATGCATGTCAAAACTCCTTGTGAGGCAGTTGTTGTGTCTTTGTTAATTGGACTAAGCAATGTTTATAAATTATGCATGAGACAATCTCATGTTTATGTATCAGACTCAATTTGGCAAATTATGATTTTTGCCACATTTGCCTAAGTGTCTCAATTACCTGTGTGCTCTGTCCATAATTTAGAAGGAGAGGCATTTTTATGAAGCGGCATTGAATTTTTAGTTCATCTGACAAGATGATGGGACGGTAAAATCGACTGTCTGCCCAGTAAGAGGGGCTCACACATTGTCAGAGTGGTACAGTGTTACTCTAAAGATGCTCACTGTTGGGGCCCAAGCACACACAGACGTCAGGAGACATTCTCACTTCCAATATTCACTTATCATGGCTGTATCTACACCCACAGCTTCTAAGGCTAACTTATCTTTAACTAATTATCCTGTAAGGATATCATACTTGACTAGAACCAGCAATTACATTTTAAAGTGCATAATTTATAGTGACACCTACTGAAGCAAGGCCATTATAAATGAAATGGGGGCCAACACTTAATTTATCTCCACAGAAGACAAGTGTCTCACAGCTGCTTCTGACAGATTGAGGTATTGTCCCCTCCCTCTCCTCCTCTACACACAAACACACCCTTGTCATTACACACATGCAGTATGTTGATGAAGAAGATTGTCCCATCCTACACAGCAAGTCACATACTACTCGGGCATGAGGGCTTTGTTGTAATGCATACAAACAGTATGCAATAGTCATATACAAACATGGCACCCGCAGCATGACGGACACACACATAGACACACATACACACACTTGCAATAGTTTCTCAAGGTGTATCTTGTCCACATTGTGGAGAGTGCTAGTTTTTGCGAGTCCAAGAGGACATGCACCTCTTCAACAGGATAGATTCTTAACACATGGGCATCTGAGGATGGTAAATCCTGTTTGACTGGCTCTTTGCTGAAAGGAGAGAAGCTTAAGAAATCAATTTCAGCCCTGTTAATCTCCTCTCCTCTGCTTTTGTATTCCTGTCTTGCCTATTTTGCTTAATGCATGGATGGACATTATCCAAATGTAGATGTTCAAATTCTTTACTCTGGGTTTTTTTTTTTTTTTTTTTTTTGGCTTTACAGGTTATACCAAAGCAAAATTGATTTGCTTGTGGACAATAAAAGGAGGTGCTTACAGGCAGGAAAGGAATAAGAAATTGTGCCACTGAGTCTCTAAGGTGATAATGTTTTAGCTAAATCTGCACTCCTTTCCCATTTATAGTTACATTTATTGATAGAAAAAAGGTGCCTGCACCGCACCATATAAATTACAAATTTTTCTGTGCCATTTTGATTGATGGTATCTGACAGTGTCATTGTGTCTATTTTGTGCTTACAGCAACTATTCTTTATGTATTATTCTTGATGTCTTGTCTTGACAGGGTGAGTGTAAAACAACAGCATTAGTGTGGGAATTGATATTCCCATCAGTGATTTGAATGTGAATATTCATATTTTGAAGCATGAGAGCAGAAACACTGAAGTGAAGGGTTAAAGTTCATGTGCTTTCTTAAATACACATCCATTAAAAACATGAATAAATTGACTGGAAGGCAAATGGATCATCTAAATGGGTCAAGGCATTAGTTTCTTGATACACTGGTTTTTCCTTTCCTTTTCCTTTGCATGAACATGGATTGTTTACACACTATTATATATTTTACATTTCAGACATGGCAAGGATGAACCACAGTGCTGGGATTAAAGTCTGTCCAAGGGGCTGGCCTTAATTGCATTCTGGTTGATGGAATGGTGGCAGGAGCCAGCACAGATTGAAGTGCATGCCTGCTTTTCATAGCTATAGATCAAATGAGACACCAAGGATAGTGACTAAAACTAAAGCTGGGACAAAATACAAATTGCAATAAACAAAGAAAGAAAGAAAGAAAATCAAATCCATAACACAAAATCTTCTGTGTGGGAACAACTCTCTATACTAATTCAGAAGAAATGTTTGCATAATGTATATATAAAATATTTAATCTAGGTCTGAATTCAGCACTGCACAAGCAACTCTAAATTTAAATGAAACTGAAAAACAAAGAGGAAAAAGAAACCCTTGTTTTAGTCTGGGAATTCTCAGCTTGCCCCAAAAAAGAAATCTGGTTACTGCACAGCATATCCATCATCTCTTTATTTTTGTGCAAATCTCTATAGGGGTGGAATTTCACCAGACCCATCATCTATAGAGGCAAAGCCAATCTGCCAAATGAGGTCAGGCTCTGTTGGAGGAGCGCTGGAACACAAGCTGTTGCTGTAATAAGGTGAAGGCTTGAAGCATGGAGCTGAAGAACCTTCCAGCACTTTCTCTCCATCTGGAGCTTCAGGTGTCTGGGGATATTAGGTGAAAGGTCACTGCAAGTTTTCAAATGAGTGGTGCCGATTAAGCCCCATGTCCCAGAAAGTGCTGCATATTCACAGGAAGATCAGAACAATTTGCCCTACAGTCTGAAATTGCTTTTTATAATTGGCCACATAGAGTTCACAAGAAGTCTATCCCATTTTTTCTGATAAGAAATTCAGCGGCTTTGAATGTGGACTTTGTGTGTGTGTGTGTGTGTGTGTGTGTGTGTGTTTCTAGTTAACGCATACTTCAATTTGATTTAGGAACTGCTGTGATATGTTCCACAATCATTTGCAATCAGTCATTTGTTAGCAGCAGACCTTGTTTTAAATATGCTTTGAACAATACAAAGGAAGTGAATTCTAGTCTATGGCTATCATTTGGTGAATGATATTTTATTGCCGTGTAAGGTTGATTTGATAATATTAGACTGTTATATTAAAGAACAGTTAATATCAAGATGGCGCTGCTGCAGTTCAGCAGTCTCTTGGGCAGCTGAGGCTCTAGAAGAAAAACAGAGAGATGGATCTCCAGCTGCTGATGTTGATTTAACTGTGTAGTGTCATTTATTCCCACTCGTTCGTCCCCAATCCAGTTAAAGTGTTCTTGAATTCATTTGGCAAGCGGAAGAAAAAAGAGGGAAGAAACACTTTCACTGAGGGGGAAAATGGATGGAATTTCATAGAGCTATCAACATTCATTTCCCTTTGAGGAGAAAGAAAAAAGGAAAATGGAGCATAATATATTCATCAGAAACACACATGCACGGTAGACAAGATGTTCTCTCAGATGGAACGGTGCTTGACAAAAGAAAAGATTGCAAGGTTAACATGCAGGGTACATTAATAGGCATTACTTACTACAGTAGTAAGCATTACTAAACATTTAAGCCTATTAAATATTAATCAAATGGCTAACAATAGTTTTTGTATTATTAATCTTTTTTAAGTATTAATAAGGGTGCATTAAAGAAGGAATTGAAAACAAGGTCATGTGATGCTTTTACCACCCCAAAGTTCTTTATTTTCCTCTAACAACACTTTGCAAAGTGTTTTATCTGCAGGCATTTGGCCAATGATTACAATTTTTAAATTTATTAAACATTTTAAATGAAACATGAAATGAAAGTTATGTTTATAGTTATGTACCTGTAAGGTTGTGGAACATCTGCAAACAAGTTATTTCATGGCCTAATGGTTAGAGAGTCGACTTGTAACCTGAAGGTCGAGTCTCGGGTCTGGCAGGGATTGTAGGTGGGGGGAGTGAATGACCAGCGCTCTCTTCCACCCTCAATACCATGACTGAGGTGAGACCCTTGAGCAAGGCACCGATCCCCCAACTGCTCCCCGGGCGCCGCAGCAAAAAATGCTGCCCACTGCTCCGGGTGTGTGTTCACTACTGTGTGTGTGCACTACTGTGTGTGCGCGCACTTGGATGGGTTAAATGCAGAGCACAAATTCTGAGTATGGGTCACCATACTTGGCCACAAGTCACATCACTTCCTGTTATCACTTACATTATAACTGCTGAAGACTTTTTCCTGTAGGAAAAATCTTAATGACTGTTACAAAGCGCTGACACTGGAGCCTCCTTCCATAAATGTTAACTCAGTACCTCCTTACAGAAACATTCACCATATCTGCAATTAGTTGTTTTTCTTAAATCTGTTGAATAACAACACCATTTAATGTTTTTTAATGGGCTTTGATTATGTGGAATGTCTTCTATATAAGTTCCTATGAATGCGCTGTTACTATAGAAATGATAATGTTTTAGGATGAGCACATTAATAAATACCTGTGATTTGAATTACAGCCAGCACTATTGTCAGAACTGTGCTGTTATAGACTGTTAATCAATACCTTCTGACCAGTCAGATTCGAGAATTCAATATCAATGTGATATAATAAACTTTAATTAGCACAGTACTAAGCTTTACTAAACAGTTAAAAAAAGCTGATTAACAGTTAGCTACTGATAACTAATGTTATTTTAAGTAGTAATTCATGTGTGTTAAAAATTGAATTAATAGGAACTAAGCACTGCTTAACAACTCATTGATACTGTATTTATTTGCAAATTGTATCTATTAAGTCTTCAGTTATTAATGAACACATACTTTAAAAATCTTAACAATATAAAAATAATAGTTTGAATAAGCAGGAACAATGAACAAATATTAGAATTAAAAGAATTAAGTACAGGTAGTGAAGGAGTAAAATACTGTATATACCTCAAATCCAAACAAACTTGTTAATGATCAAAACAGAGTTATGGTAAATACACAAATATAGAGTCTCTGCTAGTTTAAATATTTTGTTGTTTCAGGCATTATAACAATAAGATCATCATAAGATTAAATGCTTTCATAGTTTAGGTGAGTGGAAGATATGATGCTTCTGGGTCATTCTGTCATTTTAACCCTGACATGCGGTCAATACCAGTGGATTGGGTGCTTTGATTACCTGACCCCTAGCCCTTGACCTTTTATTTTCCTTATGGTTGCTGCTGGTGGTCATCCACTAGGAAAAAATAGCCTCAATAACGAGGTTTCTACTACTATTACTAACATTGTTTGTGGGTTTGTGGGTTCTGTTCATCCACTGGATGTTTTGCCAGTTTTCTAATAAACATCTTAACCTGCAACTGCAGCTGTCCCCAACGCATGACAGTAAGTTAGAAGTTCACTGGGACTGCTTATAAAATAACTAATATGAACACATCTATAGCTAGAGAACACAAATAGTACACAATTTGAACACAAATAGTATTCAAGTAATCAAGTGTTCAGTTTTTCTATGATAAATGCATGTTTTTAGGCTTTAAAATTGCATACAGTTTGATGCACGCAAGCTGGTTTTATTTATAGCTAATACATGTGATGTACATATTGTATAACTTAACAGATTTAAAGTAGCAGATTTGGTAATTTCTCAAGAAGAAGACTGGGAATCTCTAGCTATAGATGTGTTCATATTAGTTATTTTATAAGCAGTCCTAACTTACTTCTAACTTACTGTCATGCGTTGGGGACAGCTGCAGTTGCAGGTTAAGATGTTTATTAGAAAACTGGCAAAACGTCCAAAATGTGAGACAGGGTCAATGTCAAAAAACAGACAGAGGGTCAGGCAATCAGCAAACAGATGATCAGTACAAATCAGTACTGATACTACAAATCAGTACTAAAATCCAAAAAACGAGAAACAAGATCAAAGTCAATAACCAGAACATCAAACACACAGAGGAAAGCTTGGTACGTCAGGTGGGAACACACTGAGTGATACTTTGCATTGAGTGTCTGTTTATAGTGTGTGTGTGTGTGTGTGTGTGTGTGTGCGTAATGATCACTAAGTGAGTGTTTGTCAGGTCAGTTGTCAGGTGAGCTAGAACGTGACAATAAGTGTGTAGCCTGGGTGGTGTAGTCTGGCGTTGACATGACAGCTACCATGTATCCTAGCAAATGTACTTTTTAAATGTTATTTTACAGTATGTGTAGTATCATGTTAATATTGTAATGAAAATATATCTTACAGAATACTAATATAAGCAGTGCTTTAAATAAATTGTTTCTATGACATGTGCCCCACATGGTTATGTCAATCTAGATCCCAATTTTTTTGGCTTTTAGAAAAAGAGGTACTGAACTCTTTTTTTCTTTCATTTTTCTTCATTTTGTCCCCTGCCAATTCTGCAGGGAAGGTAAAGGCTAACACGTGTTTCCTCTGAGATATATGAATCCGGTCAACTGCATCTTTTCAAACTGCAGGGGCACGTGTCACAGGGCAGTGTAAAACACTCAGAGGAAAGTGCTATCTGCCCTTTTCCACATACATGAGCTCACAGATGCCCATGATTGCCTAGTGTCACTGTGTTTGTGGAGAGAGTGTATGCCATCCCTCTCACCCAGAAAGCATAACCAATTTTGCTTCCTTAGCTCCTGGCCATGGATGGCTATGGCATTAACCTGTACTTGTTACCTGTACTTATCATTGTGGTGGTACCCACAAGGGCACATCTTTTGTACCTTTGGAACATATCTTTATCTTGAGAAAGTGAATATACCTTTAAAAGTCATAATGGACTTTAAATGAGTTTTAAAGTCACAGTACATTCAGTTTCCAAGGTGAAAGATACCCATGTTGGTACCACCACAGTGACAAGCAAGGGTACTATTTAGTACCTTTTTTTTATTTTCAGAGAGGGTTCCAAGGAGATCCCCCTTACAAATCAAGGAACCATTAACGATCCAACACATCCCTGAGGTACCCTCCAAAACTTCCTTTCTGCAAGCACACTTTTAGCCACCCTTTACTTCCACTATGTCTGTGCATGCACTCCTACTGTATCCTGCCTGAACTGATATTTAGCCTTTGCACTTCACTGACCTAGAGATCTGAAGGTCTCAGAGATTGGAGGAAGAATATGCCTTTTTGTGACCCCTCTTCTCCTTTTGTGAGGTTCAAGTCTTACACCTCAGCTCCTGTAGGAGGAGGCCTTTGTGTTGGTGCTGATATCTGGGAGGTCAAAGGGTGAGTGGAGCTTCAGCAACAGTAAGGGTTTTATGCTATGTAGCCCAAATCCTCTGAACAAAGCCATTATTCACTACCTGAGAGGGCTCAAATTATAGGTGAACAGGACCTTGTTTAAGAGAGGAAGAGTGTGTGTATGTGGGTGTATATGTACTCCTACTATTGCAAGTTTTGTCTTGTAAGATCTTGATTGAGCTTGTTCTGAATGAGAAGTCTTTATCATTCATTGAGTAGAGTTGTTGTTTGAGTGTATATATGTGTGTGTGTGTGTGTGTGTGTATGTGTGTTAGGGGTGTTGGTGTGATTAAGAGGGTACAGAGCATGACATGAAATGCAACATCTGTCTACCCATGGCATGCCTCCTGAGGGCTGTGGAAGCATTTACCGCACAGCCAACCAGTGGATATGTGTATCATGTAGTTACACAAGCACATGATATTGTCATTACTTATGTGTTATGTTAAATCTCAAATGGTTTGCAGTACTTGCTCTGCAAATTGCCATGTTTTCTGGAACTATGAATAAGCCACGCTTATCACAGACGCAGCGTATGAGGTGGATTTTAGAAAAATGTACCAAGATGAAATTGCATGCTTTCTCTCTCTGTTTCCAGCTCAAATCTAAGTCAATATGTTACCTTTGTCACCCCTGAGGACCGCAAAACGTGTCACATCAGCTGTAATTGCTCTTGACAGAGAAAATGCCCCTGCAGCTATGACACAAATGCATTGTAACAATTCTCTCACTGTCTATATCTCAGCTGCTGCCAGCTTTTTCCAGGCAGAGAATGTGCCTGCGTGGTTGTGCAAGGCTAACAGACTCCATCTTGCTTCTGCTTTCATTGGGTTTTACATAACAAGGAATTCACAGCAGGCCTCGGAGTTATCGGAGCTGATGGCATGAGATAAGGAGTAATGAGAAACACCCCTGTAGCTCCTTCAGTAGCCCTACAAGTTTCCTGTGTCTGAGACTGAGAGACTGTAGAGGGGTCTAGAGGATGGGAACACAGGGAGTCGAGGTCAATGTCATTCTGCAGGAACCCATGTTGCCAGTGAGATGCCTTTCTGCGCTTCTTAATTAAACGTGGAGGAAATTGTACAGAGCTGAGGGCCTGATGCCCTTAACAAATCCCTGTAAGGTCACTGCTGCTCTTCCAAGCCAGGAGCTACATTTAAAGCAATAATATTGTCCTCTGTTGAACATCATTACATTGTTAGGAAAATACTGTTGTGTGCTGTTTGCAGAGGAACATTTCATAAGATGAGTTGTACTGCACTGTTTTCTCATACTCATAGTATTTAGTAAGGTAGTATGCAGTTTGGTCCACGACTCACAATTGCTCAATGCTACAGAATAGTATTTATCAGAAGAAAATAACTTTATTGTCCACATCAAAACAACTGTCACATTTACGACGTATCCGATCAACGAGCATATTCTCTATATAAGAGCTTATCTTTTAGCTAGCATTAGCTGATTTGTTACTGTGACTGCCTGATCAAGCGCCAGCACCTATGCATTGCCGATCTACCGAACAAACTATTCACCCAACGTTAGCTAGCCATCTAAAATATATGATTTGGCTCATATTCAACACCTAGTCATTTTACTCAATCTGTACTGTTTGAGTCATATCTAATCTGTAGATTTTGTCCTTCAGCCTGTCAAAAAAGTTTGGCACAAGCCGGATAGAGTTAGCATGCTATATAAAACCCACACCAGAGCAGAGACACAAATGACACGACCCAAGGGCTCAAATCACTCACTCTCACCCAATAAGAGTTAGAAATACAAAATACAGAGAAACCCGCCAACACCTCCTGTTAATCACTAGTTGACTATGATGAATTCTGTAGCTAAACAACTTCACAAGCGTGTGGCAAAACGCAAAATGAGAATAAACAGATTAACATTCATATTCTGTTTTAGGCAACTTAATTTTGATTTTATTACAGCATATGAGGTTTCTGTTTCAGTTGACTTAGATGAACTATAGTCAGTACCACAGTAACTGCTTGTTACTGACTCTGCTTTATACACCATTAGACTGTTGCCTTGAACTATAACAAGAATATAACTAAATATCCCAAAGTCATAAAGGAGCACTGCCGTTAAGCCATGATGAGCCTGTAGATAAGCAGAATTAGAGAGTGAACCACACCGCTCTGAAAAATAAAGCTGTCCAAAATCTGGCCACAGTGCAGATCTAGAGTTGGCTACTACCTTGTGCTGAATGGTAAGCATAGAATAGGTAGTGGAGCTTTGCCAGAGGCGAACCAATGATTTATAGCCATTGTGGAGGTCAGCAACAAGTCAGCTGTTAGTATTTTGACCAGGTGGTGCAGGGCACAGAGGGCATTCCCCCTCTAGAAAAAGCCTGGAATTGAGAGGTGTGACTGAGGGTGTGTTTAATTTAGTACATGTTTCTTTTTACCACAGGGACACTTGGGCTTTTTACGTGGGATCTAGCTGTTCTACACTTAGTCCACCATGGATCCAAAGACCACAGAAATGATCAGGATTTTTTTCCCTCATTGGTCCACAGCATGCCACGCTCATAAACTAGAGGACCTCTAGCAAGATTGATAATGAAGGACCGGCTCATTAACAGAACCTATTATCCATGTCCATGTGTTTAGTCCCAAAAGCAGTGTGGGGGGCAAACTGGATGAACATGCTGCAATATAAAGACTAATTACCTTTGAAGAACCCATGTGTATTCACACATTGGAAGACTATGAAGTGGCTGGCACGACTTCATGTGTATGGTTCTATACTTGCTGAATCATTTGTGTGTGTGTCATCTAAGTTATCTAAGGGAAAATGATCAAGTAACATTTGATTTTTGAGTGTTCATCTATACTTTTTAATTTTGAAATCTAGATGAAGAAATCTTCCCACCCTTATGGTAAGAAGTGAACACTGGATATGGATACAAAATAAGTACAGAATTTATAGAAAGTAAAGATGGCACCAATCCGACACCCAGTATCGGTGATACCGATACCAGCCAGAAGTGGTTGATCTGATATCAGAGTGAACATATCGGATATCAGATCCTGTGGAAGATTGGAATTGGATTTTGGGGAAAAAAAATTTTGAACTGGAAATGTTTACATATAAAGAGACTTGACAGATTTTCCTTTTACTTTAATTATATTATATTCATATCTTATACTTATTATATACTTATTATAATAGTGCTTCAGTTAAAAAAAAAAAAGAGTTTAAAGCTTAGCAGCTTTTAAAGAAAAGAATATCGGCTTGGCTGATACTCAAGGTTTAAGTATCGGTATCAGTATCAGAGAAGAAAAAGTGATATTATGCTATCTCTAATAGAAAATATCCATGTCTTGCTCTACCAGTGATGCACACTAATATATTCTATTCTAAGGCTGTTGTATTAATTTCATAGAAAAACAGTGCATTTTATGCTGTTTCATGCACTCTAATTTTTTTTTTGCGTTCTCTACCACCATTCTCTATATAATAATGTCTGACTCTCTGCCTAACAATGTTTCTCACACTTAGAACATAATTAGAACATAATTTGTGCTCAGGTCCCTCCCTAGCTAATGAGAGGACGGTTTTTGTAATACATAACCTTTGCATTTTTTTTTTGCACTTCAGTCTGACTCACACTCTCATCCTGAAACACTGATGAATGTCGGCTACAGTGAGATTGTGAGGGATGAGGCTTTGTTAGAATGTAGCGTGTATGTTTTTATAGCAGCATATGGCCTCAAAGCTGTAAATCCTTTGGAGCCAGGAACGGACAGGTGGCTCACGCTCTCCCAGGTTCTCTAGGGTCACCATGTTGCTTTAGTGCTGCTCAGTGAAGGCTAATGAAAGAAACTGTTCAAGAGATACATGAGCAGCATTGCATTTTGGAATGAGTGGACATACTTTTGAAAAAGCCTATTAATTATTTAAGAAGCAGAGACTTTTTAAGTATATTTAGGTGAGGTAGTAATTAATATTTATCAAATGGGCCAATAAAAGCCACCCATGAAGAGCTAGCACATTGCTTAGGCTCAGAGTGATGCTCAGCTCTGAACTTATTCAAGCCAGGTCTGAGTGAACTAAAGGGAAATCATTGATTAATTTCCAAATCAATGAGTCGAGCTTACTCATTTAAACCCATTTCCCATTTGTGCTATTTTCTGTGAAACTACCTCAAATTCTAATGTTCATGCTCAAGACTCTGTCTTTTTTTTTAAAGAGAGCTGCCTCCTAGACACAAAATCCAGCTCGATTAAATATGAAGACCAAAAAATTTGGAGTTCTTCTCCGATTTGAGATGTGTGTAAATGGAACATTGTGATTCCTTTGTTTTTCTAACAGAAACCTACACAGGCCTTATTCTTACTAGCTTATTGTGGTATCACGACAAAAGAATGTTCTGGATTGAAATTTCCTTACAAATTGAAATAAAAAATATACATAGTAGAAATCAGATCACTTTAAATTCACAAAATACACTTTCAGTAATTGCATTTGTGCATAAATCTACAGTTGTAACCCATTTAGTTTCTGTGAGGTTTATATAAATAAAAACAATTTGCTATCAAATTGTTGTCAAAATAAAGTGTTCCTTTGTTGACAAAAAAAATCACCTAGAAAATATAAGAAATAGTCAAGCAAATGACGAAAGACAAAACCTTTTCCCCCCCATCTCTGTGTACTTACTTTTCAAAGTAATTTAGGCAATTACAGAGGGGAACCAATCATTAGCATGGATTTAACAGTGCACTTTTTAGATGGATGAGAAACATGAAACCACCATGGTTCATCTGATCTGATCCCCTGTATGAAGTACAATGCATTCTAAAGGATGTAAAAGCCATTATTTCAAGTCATATACAGTATAGTACACTATATAGGAAGTTGGGAGCTATTTCAGATTTAGTTTTGAACGTTCCTTTGTCAGTCACTCTAGCCTTTGATAACAGCTATGTATAAATATGAGTGGCTTCACAGTTGGCATTTGTGCACTGCTTGTCTGTGTATGCATGCTAACATTAGTGTTATTTAAATACACTCATGATGAACCTGCACAGCTTCCATTTAGCCATCGGTACATCAAAGAAGGAGCAAGGCTCTGAGAACACAATCTGATGTTCCATTAAAGGAATTAAGCAAAGTTTTAAAAAAAACAAAAAAAAAAACTAAATCCAAATTAGCTGTGAAAATGACACCTGCTTGTTATTCATCATCTGCTTGGCTGAAAAAGGAAGTGAACATTCTTTGAGCAGTCAAGAGCTTCTCAACCTGCTTTGTAGTGTGAAGACCTCCGTGCATGACGATCCCTCCACCCCGGAGGTAATTTACAATACTCATGGCTATCATTACCTCGCTGTCGCTTCAGCCGTCCAGCGCACCATGTGCACATAATTAATGCGTTTGTGAGTCCCCACACTTCATTGGCGCACTTGACTCCATTTAATAAATGAAGGCCCGTATTTCCTCATTCATTATAATGTCATTAAGACGTATTAACTCCTCCTTCTGTTTTAACCTTTTGCTTGTGCTACAGGGGGGCCTTTTCTACACCCCAAACATGTTGCACCAATTAAATGATGCATACATTTCAAAGTGTTATGTTAGATGTGTGTGGACAGAAGGTTGTACCGCAGCTATCCTCACCATCTCTGTAGAATTAGATGGTACTTACTGCTGATGGTACTGTAGGTCTTGTCTTCACAAGGAGGTGTGCAGGAGGGATCTGCTTTAAAGAAACATGTCAGAAGTAATTCATCACACCTTATTCAGCGCAACGCTAATGCTAGCATTGGTGCAATACAGCAGGATCATTCATCTTCCTGCTGTGATAAATGCCTTTTTAGGATTCTGTAGGTGATCCTCCTGACACCAAGGGGTCCAGTCTACAACTTTATGTCAAAGTCAGCATCACCTTAACAACTGACATGAGAATTCCCACAGAGAGGTGATGATGCTTAGACCTTAATCCTTTCTTCTTGGTAAAAAAGCACCCACATTTTTGTTATGTAGAAGAAAAATGTGAGGCTTTTGTCTTAACACTTCCAGTGTAATCAGTTTAAACCTTCTCCTGTTCTGTTTCATATGTCTGGTTATGAACCATTCATTAGGGGTCACACAGAGTAGTCGATTAGTCGAGAAATATATGCACTAGTCTCTGCTGTGGGGGCGGTGATAAAAAAAAACAGTGAGGCAGACTGTAAAGAAAGCAAGCTAAATGTTCTTTGTTAGTCAGAAAATATTTCAGACTAGATGAAGCCAATTCTATAGTCAACTGCACAAGATTATGCTGGGAAGAGTCTTTTTTTCTTTCAGTTTTCTTTGGCATTAATAGACATTAGTTAGTAATTTGTAGTTTGAAGAGGTGCAGCAAAAGTGAAGAGATGTGCAAAAATTCCACTCCCACCCCGTCCTGAACGATTTCCACCTACAGTTAATTATTTTGTCCTTTAACTCTAAATAGAATGTAGATAAAAATCCTTGCACTCTGGCAGAGTGAATAACATTGTAACCAGCACTGTGTGAAAGAGTGCTTTCAGAGCCACGGGTTGCACATCACTGTTCAATCTCACTCCGCTAGTTTAGTCAGTTCAGCAGCGCATACCAACTCAAAGAGACTGAACCATTTTTGGGTGCTACTGAGGCCAGCATTGGACATGGTGTAAAATCTCCCCAGATGCTGCTGTAGACATCACATCCTCATTAAGCTATAAGGAGCTTGAGTGCCACACTGTGCCCTGTCAGTTTCAGAAAAAAAGTGATTTCAGCTCAGCTGCCAACTTGTTCACACGAGTGCATTTTAAGAATTGGTACATCCTTAAATAATTTGTAGACTGTGTATGTCTGTTAACTGAAGTGGAGTTTGACATATTATTTTCTGCACAAATAAAACAGCCTAGCAATAGCAATGTCCTGAAATAGTATTTGACTAGTCGACTACTTTTTTGAATTACAAGTCGACTAGTAAAAATTGGTAGAAGTGCAACTCCTGTTTTTCTCTCTGTATTCTCTGTGTTGTCTAACTATCCTTTTATCATTCGCCCCTTCAACATGCTTTCTTTCATATACTTGTCCAAGAGAAGCTTGGTAATGAGGCATTTGTTGTAGCAAACTAAGTGATTTCCTAAAAGATGGCCAAATCCAGTTTAATGTGAACTGAATGAGTTCTGCCAGGCTCAAATATCACCTTTCCTCTGCCAGCTTCCACAAGGGAGTTACTGCTCTCCTTAATGCTCCATTAGGAATTTGCATCCCCAACATGCCCTTAACAGACACCCTATCCCTCTCTGTTCTTTGGGCAGTTGAAAGTTATAGCCTGTCCTTTCCTTCATTCCCTGGTACCAACTGTCCTTACAATGGAGACTCTCAGTCCAGCTTAGCACACCTGTTCTGCTCTATTCCTCCCTCTCCTCAGCTTACACTCTCTTCTTGACTCCAGAAATGCAGCATTTCATTTTCTTAATGCCACAGGAGTCACTCTCTATTGATATTGAAGTTTTGGCATCCACAGCATGTCTCAAACTGTACTTAAAGTAGCTGTAAGTCAGCTGCGTCATATTACAATTTCTTTGGTACAAAATAGACAAAATACAGTATGGGACTTTTGTGTGCTTTTTTGGGAATATGTACAGGAAAACATTAAAATGATGCTTTAGAGTATAATTAGGCCTCATCTATCAAAGCAGGAGTTCTAGATGTCAACATGGTTCCCCTTCAGGAGCTTTCCAACATCTGTTTTCAAGCTCTAAATTTGGCTCTCTCAGAAAACCATTAGTTTTGGTAGAATCCCACCCATCTCGTAATCCTAGAAGCCAATCTGTTTCACGTTATTTACAAATAGTCCCATATGTCAGTCCTTTTGTGTGAATCATGACCGAAATGAAGATCTCCTCCATATATCCCAGCTACTCTGCTGTCTGAATATAATTCTACTAAAGCTCACCAGCAGCTGCCACTCATTCTGGCTCCCGCAGATTCAGACATAAGGGCTAAGCTTTATTTCCTATGGATGCCACGTATCATCAGCATTTAGCACATTATTTTCCCACCATGACATGACATGTTTTTGTGCCCAAAATGGTGTCAAACAGTATTTTTGCATGATAACCTGATGATAACCATGGATTTGGTATAAGCTTCAGTAAGGCTGTCCACTTTTTGCATGGTTTTTGATCACTCATGCCTGAAGTTATTGCCCATTAGACAGCTGCCATTTTTATTTTTGCTCCCTTTAGCAGGCTAGGCAACATGCCCCTTATGTGACTAGAGGAACATAATATATACAGCTCTCACTCCACCTTCACCCTTACTGCTACTATAGTAGTCTGCACACACACACACACACACACACTCGGCACATAATGAGATAACATTGAGTATTCACAGTTGCCTTCATGAAATACAAAAATCTCATCCGGCATGTTACTGAAGTGAGACACAGTCGCCCTGACAGTATCACACACCCAATAAAAGCCCAACTGTTTCTGGTAATTTAATTCAGCCTCCAACTAAACTCACTGGTGCTCCCCCCAGCAGCGCTTTCCACCTTACCTCCACCACACACTGGAAAAGAAAGAGGAGGAGGCAGTCTATCTAACATGTAGCCCTGACATGCATCAGGAAAATTTCATGCTCAGATATAATCCACCTGATACCCCCTGACACAGTTTCTTTAACCACCCTGGAACGCTTTCTAATTATATCATGAAGAAACAAAAACATATCAAATACCACAAGTATATTGATGGTGGGCAAAGCGATTTTTTTATTTGTTTTGATTGGTGGAAATAACCCTTAAAGTGATGTTGATTTGTCAATTAGTTGTCTTAATGTGAGTAAATTTAACACACAGTACACAGGTAATGCAACATTCACACAGTTTGACCCACAAGCAAAAAAATTAAGGTATTGCAATAACACTGCAACAATATTGCATAGTAACATGGCAAAAAGCACTCTTTTTCTCTCAGTAAAGTCCCTGTAAAACCATCCACAGAGAGTAGCCTGATCAATACAGGGAATCAGGCTATTATGGCCCTTTAAAGTTCTACTTGCACGATCAATATGTTATTATTTTTCATCTGCCGGCTGTATTTAATAATCTCATTATTATTTTCCTGCTTTGAACAAGGCCTCTCTTCCAGGCCCCTGGTGTTCTCAGCCACCTTCCCAGACGTTCTCACCACAGAGATCTCAGTCACGCATGCTACATGTATATGTATGACTGTGTGCGCTCAAAAAAATATTGTGTTCAGTACATGTTTGTGAGGTGTCACCCAGCGAATCCTCTGACCTCATAGCTTTTTTTGGTTCGAGTTAAATTTGGTGGATTTCCATTATAGCTAGTGAGGGCTCGTTGTGATATTAGATGGGAGGCATGAAATTTAAATCTATCAATAGCTCAACAATAAAACCATTACAGTTGAGCAATAGTTTATGTCCTGAAGTCTCGTTGGCAAAATAATAAAAATTATTTTGCCTATTACAGTACACACACTCTTTAAGACAGATAGGCAGCTGCATTCATGATTTCTAATTTTTTAATGTGTTTTTCAAGTTAATGCTCTGCTAGCTTCTGAATACCAAACATAGTAAACCAGAAAAGCTGCAACTCTTTTGTTCAACCCCAAAAATACTAAACTTACAGTTCTTCTATCTTTCCTTTAGTGTAATTTGTATTTTACTTGGACAACATGTGCTTAGTCTATCTACTTTAAGTCTTTTTGGGGAAAAAAAAGCATAAATAATGGGAGCAGTATAGAGCCATGTGACAATGTGTCTGGCACCTGACTAAACAATCTAGCAATGTTTCTCAAATCACATACTTATATACTATTATTTAGTACTAATACTGACTGGTTTTTCTAACACATTTAGTGTTTGTATTTTAAAAACCTACTGCATAGTCTTCAAACCAACCAAAAAGTCTGTTTTGCGTACCAGTCTTTTCTAGTTTATAATAAATACCTTTGAAGGTAAGGATAAAGTTTGTTTGATTTGAGACACAGCTCATGACAGCAATCACAACAACAGTGGAAAGTTTTAACAGAGCTCATCAGTGTGTTTAACATTGCTGCACATGAAATTGCTAAACATTTTACAGTTTGACTTGGAACTCTGACAGACAAGGGATGCTTTGGCTCTGACGTGCCATCTAGTGGATGACGCTTTAATCCTTCAGGTGTACCTAAAGTCACAGATAAGATGAATGAATCTACAAGCTGGGTTAGAAAGAAATCAGCCCCAACTTCACTTTTTCATACAATTCTGTGTAATTTTTTATGGCCATTGGTGGTTATGTTGCACTTTTTTCTACAAAAATCCCAAATAATTTGCTTTAAAACATTTGTTACCAGCAAAATAATCTGACGTGGATGCCAAAAATGAAACCTTATACTGCCATCTTTTTATATTTAAAAGATATTAGCCTTAACCATTTATATCAGTCATCCTGGATTACAACACCTCATTATGCATACTACAGGGTGTGATGTTATGATAAAGCTAAGCGTACTGTTGAAGTTTAAACACAACAACAAGTACACACTTCATACAGACTGAGATGACAAAGGTTCGGCATGTGTGGTGTAGTTTTGAGGAGAAAAAACATTCTGCATAGGCATTATTTTCTTCCTTTTTTGCAGCTGCACAGAATAGGTAATTACAATGCATTTATAGCTTCACAATAAAGATGAAGAGACAGAGGCTTAATATATGAGATCAGGGCCATGTCGTCCTTTAATCTTTATAGGAAACCTCTGCAAGATCAAAAATGCATTAACTCAAACATAATAAAGCCGTGAATGTAGACAGGGACCATATGAATCACGTGAAAGAGCCTGACTGGGCTCGGTGCACATGCTGTGTTTAAAATGTATTGGAGGAATTAGAAGTATTACTCATTTTAATCAAAATGAGGTCTTTAAAGCAGCAAGACGATCGTGCCCCACAGTCGGAAATAGGATTTTGCAATGAAGTAGCATTTTGGCGATGGATCATCGCTAATTAAACATTTTGGCAATTGGAGGGTGATGCCTGGTACCCATCCTGGTGGTCTTTTAATAAAGTCAAGAGAACTGATTGGTTGAATGCTTCTGTTGCAGGCAGATTGTGAGGAGAAGATCCAGTGGTACCTCCATTTCCTCCCATGGGCTGTAGGCCAAGATGTCAGTCCATTAATCAGTGAACACATTATAATATATTTGTCTTATGTTTGCTTTATAAATGTCTTCATTCATACTTTATACAGGAAAACCCCACACCCTCTTCCTTTGCACTTGTGGCTGGGAGTTGGAGATTAATTGCTCTAATTCAAAATTGTCACCAAGTTGTTGCAGTTGTTGTAATGGACTTTGAATAAAACGGATAGAGGGGAAAAAGACAACACACTTAGCATGCAGCGTTATCTTGTCTTTCATGTTCCTTGTGCAGGAAGCTTAATTCTTCCCCTTGTTTACTCTCCACATTTATTTGGAGAGCAAGACTTCAATGTCAGCGATGATGTCGTCAGGGGCCCAAACACACCACTATCACAAAGCGATTCAGGCTGGGTTCACCCTCAGCACATTGGGAAGGGGTATAAATCAGAGGGGACAAGTGACAGAGATTAATTCTCTCCCGGTTCATGAAATAACATTCTCCTTGCCCTAGAACAACTTCCTGATAAAAACGCCATTCTGACATGCTTAGCTTTTGTGCAGTAATAGAAATGCATTAAATTTACGACTACCTGATAAGAGCTAGTACTTAGATACTGAAACCATTCTAAGCAAATGAACACTTTTATGCATGCTCTTATTATAGTGACTTGTAGTGAACAGCAAGTCTTACATGTATAATGTCAGTCAAAATTATGAGATATTTGAAATATGTGATGGAATATGTGTTATATGAGGTGGAAGGGTAGGACAAGGACACAACCCTTGTTTGGAGTAGGCTTAGGATGGGTTCTTAATGCTTACATTGGTAAGTAGACCATGCCAAAAACTCCAGCATAATTACAGGTATCTATCTTCCAATTAAGTCCTTTCTCACCAACCTCTCATTTTTCACACAACAGATACCAACCAGCCAGAGAGTGAGGGTTGGTTTAACAAGGGTTACAATGTGCTTCCTTACACACATAAAGCGATACATTAATACAAATACACAAACATTATTCATATGACTTGCAGGCAATCACAATAATTCAGATTTGATAAGTATATATCTTTAACTATGAGCCACTGGTTTCTCAGGCACAATAAAACAGATGATAATGGACAAAACTCTTGTGTTTCCCTCCCTCTCTGATCATGCCAGTACCTGCTGCACTCTGACAAGGATGTCATTAAGAAGCATCAGGTTATTGGAAAGTGGAGAGAATCTTCAGAGAAGTAATCAAACCTTGATGAAATAAAGGCATGCATTAAGCCCTCATGTCCGGCCTTGATGGAGCTGACCTCAGCTACAGTGACAAGCAAGAAGAGATAAAAATATGAATTCAGGATCATTAGCCTTTTAGGCATCTGAAGTTTCGAATAAACATAATTGGTCTAAAGAGCAATGAAATTGAGCTTATAGTAGGGACTTATGTTGAGCTCTGTTTTATGTGTGATGTGAATGTCTGGGAAATTATATCTGAACGACACTTGAACTATGACAGTATGTCACTTTAACCAATCTAGTCCTTTATTTAATAGCTGTCACTCGTTTAAGCATTATAGCTACCCTGATAACATAAGATTTTATTGTAGATGGCATAGCAACATTGAAAAAGCAGCACAGATACCACTTTAAAATCAGCTTTACTGTCTTCAAATTTAACTGTTTGATGCCGTTGCAGCAGGTACACGATAATTAGCTTTGAATTACTCAGCAAGACAACGTATCAACTTCTATCTTGAAAAATTGTGACATTCAAGACCAATACTATTGATTCTTTTAGTTCTTTAGTACAGACGTTAATCTGTATGCAAGAGTAACAAGCTAACCACAAAAATAAACTGGCAACGGTTTAATTACACTTAGATAATGCAAACTACAAGTCTTCCAAGTAACTTGAAATGAAACACCATGTTTGATATTGTTTATAACTATTATCTATGTATGACTGTAGCTTAGGATCCATTTTGTTTAAATTAAATATATTATTGGCTTTTATGGAGAATAGATTGTGGTAACAGTGCTTTAACAGCCTACTTTACATCTCAGAACTGAATAATTTTACTACATGCACATTATGCTTCAAATAAATCACTTGTCTCTTACAGTCAGTCAAATTAAATTGCAATGAATCCGGATTTAAAGGGAAAGTGGCTATATTGGTGTTAAAAATCTTTGACTTTGCATGTCCGCTACTCCAGGGGCACGACTTCCATATCACATGTATCTAGGAGTCTACCTGTGGCTAAACATGGACAAGGAATTGAAGGACATCTGTCTTAGAAAATCATTTCTTTCTATCTAATCTCACCATCCATCTTACTACCTTAGCAGTCACAGCATTTTATTTAAAAAAAAATCTGGAAATTGAATTCACTAAGGACACGGCTGATTTATCTATACTCGTCATCTTTGTACATCTTTGCCCTCAGTTTGACTGTTCCTAGTGTATGGATAAACAAAAGATTTCAGAGAGTTTACGTTCATTTGTCCTGCTCATTATATAAACATTTATTTGGTTGATGGTCTGTTTTTAGATGCTTTATTTATTTCAGTACAAGCTGACCTGTGCGGTCAGGCCTCTCTTACTTCTCTTCTGCCATTACATTGCTTTTTTCTGGACCTACATCATTATACACATGATTTTCTACCAAGCTACTCTCTAATCACATCTGGCCTTGCAACTATCTGATTTGGGGTTGGCCTTTTTTGTCTGGAGCACAATGACTGTCAAGCATCCTAAGACCACTGTGGAAACTAGTGTATTTGTGATGCTAGAAAAGTCTCTACCTTGAAGTCATATGATCAACAGCAAATCTTTTTACTCTCTGACATTCAACAACAACAACAGCAACAAAGTAAACTGCTGGTGCTATGATAACAACAAGAAGACGGGTTTGACATCTGGGCAGAATTTATATATGAAGCACATCTCAGTTGCGACCTGAGCTAAAAGATTTCAGGAGTAATTAAGAGAATACCTGAGGTAATGAAGTGCTGATTTAATGAGAGTAGAGAAGATTAACGGAACGGGCTTGGTACAGCACAAAATGTTATTAGACCATATCTGTGGATAGCAGCATTGTGTGCTTCTCCTTGGAGGGCTGTGTTTGTTTTTCCTCTTTATCAGTCACCTCTTACTCATGCTTCGCCTGTCAGCACTTTTCCTTCTTAAAGAATACTTTGCTGAAGTGTTCCCTCAACTTATTTTAGTTGTTAATCTCAAACAGGAGAGGTAAAATATAGCGCTTTCCATTAAGCCTCTGTCAAGCTGTTACATAATAATTATAAAAGCAAACTAGACAAATAATAGACAAATATTTGACTAATCTGTCTGAAAATTGGTTGTTTGATTTACATGCTAGTCTAGTGTACTAGCATTGTTGCCAGATTAGCAAAACATACTAACTATACTAGCTGTATACACTCATCAGAAGCACCAGCCATCTGTGCTGCTTCTGTCCAAGCTTTGTTTTTCTTTATAATGTCCGATGCACATTAAATGAGAGGTCGTATATGACAGGATATGAAAGTGAAACCACAGTTACAAGTCTTGCTTCCATTTTTGCGTGTCAGACTGTAAATGGGAACCAATTGCAGGTAGGAATTAAAGTTGTGAGTAGGGAAATGTCTGAAGAAGAAGAAATGTCTGACTATAAGATTAGTCAGAGGAATCATTTGAGCTAAATGTTTAAATTTGTCACATTACCACATCCTACCTAATTTGGATAGAATTGAGAAAATAACAGTTCAAATCTCTGCTTCGTGTCACACATATACAGTCAAGTCCGGAAGTATTTGGACAATGACAGAGTTTTTGTGATTTTGCCTTCATACACCACCACAATGGAGTTGAAATAAAACAATCAATATGTGATCGAAGTGTAGACTTTCAGCTTTATTTTAAGAGGTTCCACAAAAATATGGCATTTACCATTTAGGAATTAC
>CM075006.1:15425196-15465984 GCA_037576675.1 Pangasius sanitwongsei | reverse complement strand
CCATTGTGGTGGTGTATAAAGGCAAAATCACAAAAACTCCATCATTGTCCAAATACTTCCGGACCTGACTGTATATAGAAAATGAATGGTTGCCTGTTGCTCAGTTGCTTGCTAGTGTGAATGTAGAGTTACCCAAACCTGAACCTTCGAGTCTTGAGACATGTGAAGGACGTCTTAAGGATTTGCAAGTGTTTTGACTTATTTAGCATATTGGTGTAATTACAGTACAGGCATGTCTCTCTACTAGGTTTTAATAAGTTTCACTTCATTTTGGGGCTTTTTCAGGGAAGCGTACAAAAACCTATAGCATGTGTACTCCACACATCCACAAACGTTACTCCTTTTTACACAACCCCTTTAATGCTTTTTGACATTGCTGTCCAATCTCTACTCCATCTTTCTTCCTTTTCTCTCCCTCATGGCAGGGATATGGAGCTGGGCCGTAGTCTCTGATGTGTGAGTGACCTGCTTTCCAGCATCCCAGCAGAGGAAAGGGGGGTTTGCTGGCTTTCTAGGTTATACTCAGGCAGCACATAGCCAGCTCCATCTAGCACTACCTTTACACACACACACTGGAAAACAAAGCTACTCACCTGCACATGAACCTCAATTCCTGTTATTCACAAATAATGGCTGAATATTCAGCTTAAAACAAACAGGTGGAAACAACATTTGGCCACTGGATTGGAGATTTATATAGGTTAGAAAATATTCATGTCATGTCTGTTTTGGACAAAAAAAGACACTTGTCAGTCTCTTAATCATTGGAGGAATACCAGCGAAGGTAACTTTTTTTTTTTTTTTTGGAATGATATCTCCCCTTTACATCCTTCTCCAAAACATGCATGAGAAGTCTGTGTGAGTGTCCTATTCTCAGTCTTGGTTCAGTCCAGTGGTCAATAAAGAGGGTTATCAGGGCACCACATCTCATCTATCTTAGACCTTGACAGGGAAATAAGTCCCAGGTACATAAAATGTCCCTCTGACACACATACACACACCAACACACTCATTCACACTTCTACACTGTTTGTCTCTCTCTTCATAAACATCCTCGTTCAGTGTGCAAACAGGCAAACTTGATTTTTGTTCCTCAGATCCTCAGAATCAGCCAGGTGTTGTTCTGTGTTTAACCTTCATTTATTTTTCCTTGGATGTCATGGTGTACAGAAACAATACCATCATCCTCAGCAATGCACAGCTTTGTAGTGAAATGAAGAACTTGGGAGTGAGAGCAGAAAAAACTTTTGTGAAGCTGCCACATGGGGAATTGGAGGTTATTGAATGAGAAATCTGCCATGGTTTATTTTAAGGTTACAGAACACAGTGGATGGTACTGAAACATAATACCATGAAATGATGTGTAACATTTTTTCAGAGAATTTGTGCTCAAGAGTGGGTGCGATCATATCAGCGTTTTAATCCTTAGGAATGCATAATACAGTGCATCATGTGAGGAGAGGGGCATGCTCTGCAGATGCAGACAGACGACTATACGCAGAGAGAAGATCTGTCATCGCTAGCCAATGTGGTGATGTTGCTCCTAAGTGACCAGTCAGTCTGCTCATTGTATCTGAGCTAGGCTTTAAACATGGAGAAGGAGAAAAAACTTTTCCTCAGAGGATAGATGGTATAATATACACTACCTGCTTGATAATGTGTAGTTGGACTATTTATCTAGAAAAGACTCAGAGATTTACAGGATCTCCTGTTATTACTTTTTATACACATTGTGAGCATGGGTAGCTGTTCTGTTTTGCTCTTAATGACTGATAAACACAGGTCACAGGGTAGTATTTAGAATTAAGTTAAGCATGCATAGTGAGGTTTAATACAGAAGTCATGCACATGTGTATTCAGCCCTCAGACATAACTATGGACTACTAAGACAGTTGTGTTGGACTTGTGCTGGACTTCAGTCACAGATTCAGTTCTTATCAGAGACAGTGCTTATTTTGAGGATCAAGTTTTTTTTAATGGATGAAATTATAAACTAACTTAGTGTTTGGTCAGCTTGTCCGTTAACCTGTTGACATTTTCTTTACAGGAGAACACATCAAATGAAGACAAACACTATCATTATTTTACAAATTTTCCATTTGACAAATCAAAATAGTGAAATAAGATCATGATAAGATAGCCTGCCTCGATTTAGTGTCTTTTGGGAACATTAAATTTAGCTCATAATTAACTGTCAGGGCACAATATATAAAATAGTGCTGTATTATAAGATTCCAAATAATGAGGGTGGAAGCCATATTGTTAAATTAAACCAAATTGCAGGGACTGAATTGATAATCATGTAGCAATATATTGCTCATATACTAAACTCCTTTTAGATGTTTATTTAAATGTTTTCAATTGTCTCATTCATGTCATCATATTCATCTTTTTTATTTTTAATTTTTACATTTTCTCTTGCTTTTATATTACATTGAATTACGTGTGAGAGCAATGTAGTCTACATCTTCTATCATGATTTTCTTCGGGCTTAAATGTAATTGTGTATAAATCGGTGGTTTCGATGGTATTGAAAAACTCTTTTACTTACGAAAAAAATCTGGCAACCTCGGAACTACTCATAGATAACTTTCCCCATATAATATACTGACATAACACTTAAATCACCAACTCTGAATATGCCAACAGTGATGAATTCAGTAAAGAAATCTAAGCCAGGTATTTACTATACAAGTTAATCATATCAGTACTGGTCCTATTGTGACTGATGAAGCACTAAATCTAGTTTGTTTCACTGATTTCTGATTAACATTATCATTTGATTATGACCAATACTCCTGTTAGCTAATCAGCTGTGGGTGCCAGTGGATTAATACAAATACTTATTTCTGAAAAATGCTTTCAGTGCTCCTTGACACTACAATAGTCCCATTGCCATGAGGACATAAATGGCTTCACCACCGGGACTGAAAAGAGCGTTTGCATTCAAGGGCTAAAAGCCATTAGCATAATTTATTGTGTACAAGTGGATCATTAATGGAGTGTCAGTGGCTACACTCTTCGGGAACTTAAGTGGCATTCTTTTATAATCAATGGGTTACCTACCTTACACGCATGCGCAAATCTCTAACATGACCAGCCTACTGGTACTATTTTTTTTTAACCAGGGTCAGTGTGGTTAAGGCTTAAAAAGAATGTAATTAAAATTGTGACAGCTGAAAACTTATTACGCTCAGTTCAAAGAGGAGCTGCCTATAGGTTGAGCAAAGGATCGTTCAAAATTTAGGTTTAATCCTCCATAACATTATGGCTGGCCATTCATCACATCACCTGACTGCACGCTGCTCTCAAAGTGCCCTGTCGCCTACTTCTCCCAGAACATAATTGAAATTTTTTTCAGCGATACTCTTGGAGGCCTGGGCTTAAATCGAAAACCAACTAATGTCAGTAGATTAAGGGCCGTGTTTTAAGAACAGTATGTTATTTATATGAATTCTTTTTCAGTTTAGATTTTGTCATGATTAATTCTGTAAATATATTGATTTATGTAGAATTACATGAGACTACCTAAAATATTTAGAGTAGTGCCTAAGCAGTGTGTGCGTTTCCATAAAGCATATTTTAAAATCAAACTTTTATCAAAAACACAACGTTTGGCAACAAAATATATCAAATGCATAATACCCCATTACTATTGTTGCACAAACACAAACAGGTGAGGATTTTTAAAACAATGTTATTCAAACCCTTAAACTGCTAGGACCCATTCATGGTTCTAGACATCTTCATTTCATTTCACAAGTTGTTACTGAATTATATCCATTAACATGAATAACTGAAATAGAAACCATGAGGGGTTAAAAGGTTAAAACAAAACACAAGTACTCTTATCTCTAGTGTGTTATAATTTGAAATGTTTCTACATTGCCTTGCTTTTCAGGCTTGTTTACCTCTTTCACAACCCTGGGGGAGATTGTAGTGTGGTATGCTCTGGTGCCATTAGAGCTTGTCTTTTTAGAGGGTGCAATCGTGCAGATGTTTTTGCAGCTGGTGTTGCCAAAGCTCTTCCCAAGCCTTTTTCTCGACATCAGGCTGAGCCTGTGGGTCACAGAGTGGCTTCACTCAGTTGCTTATTCAGAGTTTGCTGACCCCTGTAATCTGCTGGGTCACCCGCATTGTGCTTCACACCAGCCGAACCCCTGCGTTCAGCCTGGATCCACACCACTAGCTCCTTCCATCTCTATCCCCCACTTTCTCCTGTTTTTATAGCCAAGAGTCTTTAAGGACCACGCTCGTAGCGTCCTCATCACAGTTCAGCTCAGCAGCAGCAGCAACAGCCATAAACTACATCCCTCATCGTTATGGTAGCCATAAAAAAGTGATACATAAAACAAAACAAAACAATGAGAGAGAGAGAGAAAGAAAGAGAGAGATGTTCCTATTTATGGATGAATCTATCTGAGCCTTAATCACAGTTAGAGGACAGTGGAGCACGTCATCTGGGCTTTTCTCCTCCGCTTTATGATGAGATGCATCTGTAGCATTTACTTTGTCCAAACAAATTACTATTTTTCTTTTCAAGAGCATAGTCTGGCAAAGGTGACTATACAGTGTATGTGAACTGAGAGATATGCCATTACGTTGGGAACTATGAGGAATATTACGGATTACGGATTTCTGGTCATTTTTTTTAACCCCTTAAACACCTAGCACTCATCTGTAGCTCCAGAATTATATTCTTCACTTGGTAACTGCATGCTTTGCCTCCTGGTGTCACTGTAGTTACTACAGGATAATAGGATGAGATTTATGGAGTGTAATGTTGTCAGTTTGTGGACTGTGGTCTGGATACGGACCCAGTACTGACTAAGTACTTCAAAAATACCATAGCAGAGCCAATAAACTTATGAAAAAACTGCCCATAGTTTAGCAACCCTGTTGTTTTAGACATGAACCAGTGCGGCTTCTGTAGCAGATCCTCTGTTGTGGCTTCATCCATTCACATGCATTTATGTAAATTATTTACCTGGATGCAGCTCATCAGACTACAGTCTAGCTACAGAGCTCAAGACAGTAAGTCAGAAAGGGGAACGTTTTCAGTCTTTCTTAGATTTTTTATGTTGTTTAGCCTCTCTGGTCTGATTAGTGAAGTAACACTTATCAAAAAAAAAAACTGATGATGAAAACAGAATGTATGCATTTATTCTCGCCATGTCTAATTTTAAAACAGATGTGGCCCATCTGCCCAGAGTCCATGGCACTAGTCAAAAGTAGTAACATGAAAGATTACAAAACATAACCACTTTGTCTTATTTATAGCCATGAAATAATTACTAATGGCTCAGCATTAAAGGTAACTACATTGGCATTCAGTCATTTCAGTCCTTATCTGGATATTTGTAAGCAAATTTTATTTGAATACCCATGCATACATGTGCTGAATAACTTTTAAGGGTGTAAGCAATGGCGGCTCGTCCATAGCAACAGAGCCCGACTGTTTATATCAGGTGTTCTACAAATATTACTCTTCCTCATTAATCTCAATACATTTTAGATTCCATTGTCTTTTGAGTGACCAGCAGTTTAAGATATAAGCCAATGTTCCACTGATTTACTCGCCTTTCTAGATGTTGTTCCATGGTGCTGACTGTCCACTTAGCTTCCACAGAGTTATCCTTGCACCTAGTGGTCAAAAATTGGAACTGCAAGAAATGCTAAAAGAGGTCCATTTGGCCAGGATTTTCTCTGCCCCATGCTCAGGGTAGGAGCAGTGGACAGACAGTAAATGACAGAGTTGCCAAACTGGGCTAGTCTAAAATTACTTCCCAGCCCTAATCTACTATAAGATATATTGTGAAGATTGGGAGAGGGAAAGGGGAACGTGAATGGATAATGTCTGTACGTCAGAAATGTGTGTGAAATACTTGTTTCCGCATGCCAAGGAAGAGTAATGAGAAAAAGAAGAAAAATGTTTCCCTTTTGCAAACCTCAATTTTTAGACCTAGTTTCAGGTCTTTTGTGTGGTATTTGAGATGTAGTTGGGCTATAATTTTGTAGACCCTAGTTAATGATATATTACTGTGAACACAGTCGAATAAAGGTATGTCTAAAACTGCTCAAAACGAGTTGCTAGACTATATGCTGGATGACTGTATGTTCTGCACTCTCAACTGCCTATTATGGGATACACTGAAAATTTGCTAGATTGTAGCCTCTAGCCTAAGTTGAGTGTGATGGCCTCTTGACTTAATTTTGTTTGAGGCTCTGTTGTTATTAATGTAGTCCTGTCCCACCAGAATCTTTGGACATGAGCTGCTGCTGGGAGTAAGATTATTTTTTTAAATTAAAAATACTGGCATGGTTGAATTGTGCCATTAGGGCACTCACAGAACTGAACTGTCCTCATATTTGGTGTCAGACTGTCAGGTATGAGACAGTATAACTCAGTTGTCTGCTTAGGCCTGTATGCCCTCCAGGTGGGGGTGCTAATGACCTTTTTCCAAGCACATGTATTTATTTCTCTCTCTCTCTGTCCTCACTGTCCCCTTCTCTTTCTTCACCCTTTCTTTCTTTATCTCTTACGTACACAGACATGCACAGTACTACCATTCTATTTCATCTTCTTCCTTTTTTTCAGTAGGCATCTGCAAACACTTCCTCTGCACACTTGCATACCCTCAGACACTCATCCTGTCTCCGTCTCTATATTTTTGCACTCTCTCTCTGCCTTCAAGGCTCGAGATAATTAGAATCTAATGCACCAAAAGTGATTTCCGCACTTCAGGAAAAAAATGGCATTTATTTGTGAAGCAAACAACCACTGGTTTAGGCAGAAATAATACTGCAGTGTACTAAGGCAACTATGGGCCAAAAGCAGTTAAGGCTAAAAAGCATATTTAAATGCATGAGTTTCCTTTTGCAACTCTTATTAAACGGCTAAGGCATAATCTCTGGCACTTGAATGTTCTATATTATTTAAATATAATTTGTCAAAGGCTGTGTTTTACTATGGAACACACCTTTCACACTGAATCTCCCCTTGGTGTTGTGTAAGAAAATGGTGTGTGTGTGTGTGTGTGTGTGTATGTGTACATTCACTCAAAACAATCATCATTATGCAATAAGAAGCATGCCTCATCAACTCCCCTGAGAATTAAGCATGAGACATTTTCCATGCACATTTCATTTCTCCACCTCCTTCCTCCTCTCTATCTTTTTTCATTCCAACATGCCTGTTTCCTGATTTTTAAAGTGACTAAATAACCAATGGGCACAATTTGGACTACTTAAAAA
Source organism: Pangasius sanitwongsei (assembly GCA_037576675.1). NCBI lineage: Eukaryota > Metazoa > Chordata > Actinopteri > Siluriformes > Pangasiidae > Pangasius > Pangasius sanitwongsei. Next base: position 15,458,730 of record CM075006.1, on the reverse strand, counting down.
GGACAATTCATAAAAGGCACTCAGGGGAAGAGTGAAGACCGGATCTAAAATGTAACCTGCATTATCCAGATGCCGTCTTTGAAGGGACACCGGCTCCACTCTGATAGGAAGAAGATGCAATATGAATTCAAATAGGAGTCTCAATGCTTCCCTGCATATGTTTCCACAGCATCAATAATTATATGCAGAGGGAGGAACAACAATGCCAGTGAGATGGCATTGAGAAGCTGCAATGGCATGCACATTACAATAGATGGAGATATGTTAGGGGTCCATACTAACAAGATAGCTCAAAACCCACAGCACCCACAATGGCGCTATGAAAGTGAACGTTTAATACATTTTGTGCGTGCAAAAAAGCCAGATTAATAGATCTTCAAAGGTAAATCAATTATTAATGTACACTATCCACCTCACCTCTGTGAGGTGCATGACTTAAAAGAATTTAAAAGGCCAAATATTCTCCAAAGACACTGCATTCTTAAAGCACTATCATCACACATACACACACACACACACACACACCTAGTTTACTCCTTCCTGTTTGGCTTCACAGTTGTTTGAGGAAAAAGAAACGAATCTAAGAGGGGGAAATGGAGAAACCCATCTCTTCCTATAATTGCTCACTCGGAAAAAGCTGGTTCACTTTGAGGATGTTGAATCAATTTACCAAAGCATTTACCTTGGGAACTCTTCTGTAGTAATGGTGAGGAATTGGGTTACAGGTTTTCGATTGTTGCTAAAGGACAGCTTCTATAGCAGAAGGCTAATGGCATAGCTTTGTATATCATGCAGTGTAGCTAGAGCTATATAGAACCTATAGGCCCTTCTAGGTGTATATGGATATTTTTGAAAACAATGTCCTCAAAGATGGAGAAAATTTAAAACTCTGTTTTTTACTGTTTTCATGAGGATGGAAAAGGGTATGTTTGAAATGGATGTTTTTGGATAAGACTTGGTTCTTGTTGACTTTGTATTCAGGTGTAATCTTAAACAGCAGTTCCACCTCATCGTCAGCCCACACACATGAATCCTAGTGTTTCTTTATGCTTTTGTCTATGCTGTTGGTCTATGCTCTATAAATGTCTAGGCTTATATGCTAATATAGAAATTATTTATATAGAGTAACCACAATTCATGTGCTACTCTTTTAGAACTGGTCATTTAAACCAGAGCTCTGGTCTGAAATTGTATTCTCAGTCATTCACTATTTACTATACAGACTGTTTCATATATAGCACTTTATACGGCAGCAGTAAAGATGCAAAAGACACCAGGCTAAATTTAATCAACACATACTTGAGTGTAGGATAGACTCTGTTATTACATGCTGTTGGAATGTCAACAATATTATGTAAGCTAGCTGTGACGTTACAAAATATATGGAAGTAAGATGGTTTAGTAAGGTTTTCAAATATAGAAAAATAAAACTATTAATATACATCAATGATGATGATAAATACACATATAATTTACAGGTTTATTCGTCTTCTTTTTACATCTTTTTACATCATCTTTTCAGCAGCTTTTGTCTTGGTCAGGGTCATGGTGCATCTGGAGAATCTGAGTCTGGAGAATACACCCTGAATGTGATGCGAGTCCATCACAGGGCACCATGCACACACGTTCATACCTATGAGCATTTTATAATAGTCAGTCTGCCTACCCGCATGTGTTTGGGAGTTGGGAGGAAACCAGAGAACCTGGGAAGAACAGTTTACAGGTTAGGTAGCTATTTAACAATGTTTTTTAAATTGCATTTATATACAAATTTGACTGCATAAGTCTCAAGTAAAAAAGAAATACTAAGCAGTGTGGTATTTTACTGCAGATTTAGTATGCGTTGGTTGTACATTGAATTTATGATGCACTATGGGTAATAACGTAGTACATTATACACGGAATATACAGTAATTCGCTGCTGAGAATTACTGTAAAATTATTGTAAAATTTCTCAGAAAGAACACTACAAAGTGGCTGACACCCAAAATTATATACAATATAATAAAGAGGAAACAAATTCAGATATGCTTTTTCCTAGGGTTGATTTCCAGGTCACAAATGATAAGTGAAGTGACATGTAGCCAAGTATGGTGACCCAATTTTTGCCTGTATTTAACCCATCCAAGTGCATACACACCTGGAGCGGTGGGCAGCCTTTTTTTTTTTTTTTTTTGCTACGGCGCCCGGGGAGCAGTTGGGCCTACAATCCATGCCGGACCTGAGACTTGAACCCACAACCTTCAGGTTCACCTTCGGGTTACAAGTCCAACTCTCTAACCATTAGGCCACGACTTCATACTGTCATCTTCCATTGTGCACAGTGCACTAATTACACTGTAAACTGTACTGAATTTAAACATCATTGCAGAACTCAAGTTGACTGAAAGACACGCAGATGTAGTGTTTCAGTAATGTTTCACCCTGGACTCTTTTCCTAGATGCAGAGGGAGACTGTTGACAAAGAAAGGACTCAATTCAAAACATTGTACTTTGAAATACTATCAAGAGACACCAAAACATGGTGAAAAGAAAGGTCAAATGGTGATTGTGTGTTGGTCATGTTGGAAGGTTCTCTATTCGTCAAGATGACTTTTCATTGCCACAATGTAGATGCTCAACTCAACTCAACAAACCGACATAACCACACTGATCAGTGCACCTGCTTTACTACAAACAATGACAAGATGGCACAGACAAATCATTATCATACTAGTGAGTTCTTCTGCAGACACAGTGACTTAACTGCACAATGAAATATGAAATTACCAGTATTTTTATAAATGTTCTTTAATGGAAAACAGCATTCAATTGTCATTCACAGCACTGTTTCAATAGGTTAGCATGTTTCATTACCCGGGAAGATTGTATACTTAAAAGTGCAACTGATTTGTCATGGAAATGATATGGCACATCACCATAGTTTAAACTTTTATTCATGTTAGGATTAAAATACACCTATCTTGGAAACTGCTGGAACTGCTTAAGGGTTACTGTGTAGAGTTGGAAAAGCAGAGCTATCAGTATTAGTAATGTGTTTTTTTTTGTTTTTTTTTTTAAATCCTGACTCTAGGGAATGCATAGTGTCAAGCCTAGAGCTACGTGTTGAAATAAATCCCTGTGTGTTTTAGTGAGAGGAGAAGAAAACTGCTAGAACCCTGCTGTGTGATCTCAGACACTCCATCTATTCTGGCTCTCCACCCCTTGTCCAAAAAATAAAAGACCTGGGGAGCTGTTTATAGACCCCCTGTTTGTTCATCAGGGCCGATTTCATTGCTTCTTCCAGCTGCAGCTGTTTCTCTTCTGCTCACAGTTAATGTCATTTATTCTTCTGTTAATTTCACTGGCCTCAGGTGGGACAGGAGGAGAAGGCATAGTAACACCGATAAACAACAGTATCAACAACAACAACGAAATAAAAAGGCCGTCTGTGCTTAGCCATCCCCCCTTCTGAGTCACAGTTTAAACCCACAGAGGAACTTCGAAAAACAGCATCTGCTAAGAGCAATTTATTAAGAAATATTGAGCTTCTGTTTGATGTTCTTTCCCACATATGAATTTTACCTCCAGTTACTGGATACTCATCTAGATGAGAAAGCTCAACATACTGAATCATAACCAGTCTGACTTGTACTCCACCAAGACCATCTTGTTGGCTACTGTGGAACCCCTGCAATCAGCCAGTCATATTGGATCTATACTATATGGCTGAAATTATGTGGACACCTGACAATTATACCCATATGTGCTTATCGAAAATTCAGTTCCAAAGTTGATCCCCCCTTTGCAGCTGTAACAAGCTCCACTCTTTTGGGAAGGCTTTCCACTAGATTTTACAACATAGCTGTGGGAATTTCCCTTTCAGCCACAAGAGCATTAATGAAGGTAGGCAGTGATGTTGTGTGAGAAGCCTTGGTGCATAGTCAATGTTCCACTTCATCTCACAGGTGTTCAGTGGAGTTGAGGTCAGGGCTCTTCAGGCCACCTGAGTTCTTTGGTATGATCCTTCGCAAGCCATGTCTTTATGGATTTTGCTTTGTGCACAGGGGCATTGTCATGTTGGAACAGGTTTGAGCCTCTTAGATGTAGGGAAATATTAAAGCTACAGTATACAAAGACATAATAGACAATTGTATGCTTTATGGCAGACTTTATGGCAACGGTTTGGGGAAGGCCCACATATGGATGTGATGGTCAGTTGTCCACATACTTTTGGCAATATGGTGTACCTGCTAATGTTGGTAACCTTCTTTCTCTTGACTGAACCTCTCCAACCTCAAAGTCAGAGGATTTCCACTTGTACCTACCACTCAGTCATGCAGTGAAGTCCCAATTACCTTTTTATCAAGTGATGACTGGTGTACCAATAGAATCCATGCCTGGCCATGTCCTCTTCTTTGAGCCTACTCATTGGAAATAGTCATGCCATCTCAAGGCTTCTCATATCCATACTATGCAGATGATACTCAGCTCTACCTGTTCTTTTTTTCAGAAGATGTCTCAGTCTTAGCGTATTTGCCTTACAGACATCTCAGCCTGGATGAAGCACCACCAGTACCAACCTTTTAAAGACCAAGCTTCTTGTTATCCCAGCAAGTCCCTCGATATAACACAGTATCACTGTCAAAATCTTTTTATATAGAGTCACTCCACTGAGCCTACAGTACACTCTATTCCAGTCCCTATGGTCTGTAAATGACACTAACAGTGCATGCTACCAAATCTGAAACTTCTCATGCTTGGTTCTGTGAACTTCTCAACCTATTCCACTCAGCAGATTGCATCACAATAATCACATGTAAGCAATATTTCTGTCTGTTAGCAATAAATCTACTACTGTGTTTAGTTGCTGCTCCCTTCTGCTGCTTTCTTCCACCAGCTATTTTCTGGTCTGATTGTTGATAGTTCTGCAGCATTTATAGTTCTCAAACAGTAGATGCTTATATTGTATGTTTTTTTTTAAAGCATGTGCCAAGTGTGTAAATTTAAATGCAAATGTATAGTCTTATAGCAAGCTCACAGTGTCGCATTTGATTATTTTTATCTGAAGGCTAGACCATTTTAAAAAATTACATTATTTATTTTTTTGCTCCTGTATTTACAATAATCACTGCATCTCCTCCCTCTCAGCCATGTTGATTTAGTAGACCAAAGACCTCTCGTACTGCTTATTATGCAGAGCACTGAGGAGTGCACCAATTCAATCTCTGTTTAAAATCAGACACAAACATTTTTTATCCAAGACTACAAAGCATGAAGTCCAAAGCTTCAAGGCTCATTGTTTTTCCCATATTGTTAACCTGTATTGTTACCAAGATCATCATGGTGCTACAATGCTCAGCAGGAACTGGAAAAAATGTTGTTGTTTTTTTCCAAGATTCAGCTAGAATGATCTGACATAAATATTTATTTTTGTCTTGCATATATATATATGCATAATGGTCTGGAAAAACCCACCAGTTGTGGCTGAATTCTGGAAAACAGACAAATATTGTGGTTTTGTGTCCTTAACATACTTTGTCTCCAATTCAATTCTTTAAGTAACCATCAATGCATTTCACCAAAATGACCTGGAAATATTTTTATTTACTTTATAATCTGATTGTGTCTCCAATATGGCTTGCAAAATTATTTACAAACATAAAATCCATCATTGCATAAGTATTCTCCATTGCTGTGATAAACCTAAATTAATGCTGGTGCTACTAGTGGCCATCAAAAGTCACATAATGAGTTGCATGGGGTCCATGTGTACAGTTAGTAATTAGCCACTTCAGTGTTATTATTTTGTGTAGAATCATGACAGTCAAGTCCATTTCAGTTCCTGGTTGTAACACTACAAAATGTGGAAATGGTCAAGGGTTTTGAATACTTGTGCAAGCCACATACAACAGATGTAGCATTTAATTGGTTTATTGTGTGTATTTTCTTTCCTATATTAATCACGTGTGTCACTTCTGTCTTACATTTCCCATTTCTCTTATTTTTAATCTTTATTGCTTAGCTAGGGCAAAAAAATTTTGAGTATGGAAATCTGAATGAACAATAAAGTTCTGTGATATAATTTTATGATGCATGCATACAGATTGCCTAATATTCAATTATTTGCCTTAAACTAGATTTCTTATTGGAAATGGTTTTACTGCTGAGTCTCTAATTACTGACTAGATTTTCTAATTTGCCTTTGACCTGAAAATTGTGCATGAGGCATAAACACAAGTGATAAGATTGTTTCTCATTTCACATCATCATTCAGTTTGTTTTGACAGGCATGCAGAGCTACCTATATTGGAGACTTACTTACAACCCATGCCAATCAAACATATTTTCAGCTTCAGCTGCTTTATGTGGCTTCATTTTCTTGTGTATTACCCTCTTAATTTGACCAATATGTCAGTGTGTAACTGACACATGGCACAAAGAGGAACTGGAAGAGGAAAACATTTGAAAATGATTGCTGAAACAGAGAGAGAGAGAGAGAGAGAGAGAGACAGCATGAGTGCAAAGCAAAAGAAAGAGAAAGAAGATTAGAAAATTGCAATCAAGAGAGCCCCCTGACACTTAGTTCACTAACAAATACTGTCATTGTTCATTTTCTGGCCCAATCTGAAATAAGAAATGTATCATAACACTTAAATGGGAACAAAACACCCATTTAAATCAGCAAAGACCCAAATTAAAATGCTTTTGATCTTGAAAAGGCTACTTGACTACAGTGAGTGACAGAACACAGTGAATGATTACAAAGTAAGTACAGTCTGATCACAGAAATGAGCTGATGTAAGAAATAATGGCTTCCAAAATAAAAGAGACTGGGCAATGATGTCATATCCGAGCCTCACAGTCTGAGCATAAAAATTCAAACAATTCCATTAAAAATGCTTATAATATTTAAAAGTACACATCCTTACAAATTACAATTACAAATGCTTATAATATTTAAAATTATGCATTGATGCTTATAATATTTAAAATTACAGAATAAAATTATACAGATGTGTAATTTTAGGGATGGGGATGTGTATGTGCACACACACACACACAGTTTTCAAAAAATATTGGAACATGTGCCAAGACTGAATTTGTAGTTAAAAAGGATAAACCAACAGGAAGACCAGAGAGCTGTCTATGGGATAAAAGCAAGCCATTTTGAAGCTGAGAAAAGATGGAAAATTGATCAGCGTGAAACAATGACCCAAAACACACTGCGGACACAACAGTCTTTATCAGGGTGAAAATGTGGAAGGTTTTACAACTTACCTTTCAGCACATTCATTCTTGTTGTTTATTATGGTTTATACCCCAGTTGTGATTTCTAATGGTCTATATTTTTGCACTTGTTGTAATATTTTATCGCTTCTATAGTAACAGCTCATTCACAGGTCTGCCAGGAAAGGAGGGCGATCTACATAATATAAGCCAAATAATAAATGGAAAAACATTAATAAAGAAAAACAGGATATTGATATCATGAAGATTTCTGTATGGAGATGGCTATTTAACATTTATAGAAGGAGTCTCCAGTGTCAGAGCTTTGTAAAAGTCAGTGTGTTTTCTGGAATGGGAAAGTCCTCAGGATCAAGAACTTTTTACTTTCTGGTTTCTCAGCAACATGACAAGTTGTGTTTTTGTCATATTAACGTATTAAGACAGATATAAAAAGAGGCTGGTGAGAGAACGAGTGTTTATAGTTGCTATAATGTAAGTGATAACAGGAACTAACTTGCCTCATGGATGCTCCACAACATTAAATGCACCTATAAATTCAAAAGAATAAAAAGCATAACGTGTTCTTCATAAATAAATTAAAAACTATTGTATGTAACAGCATGACTTTTGTTCTCTATTCCTTATTATTCAATATTGTAACCAAGTATGCAATATGAAAAATGTTTATTTGTTAACAAGACTCCTTTCAGTGTCAGTTCTGAGCAAGACACACACTAGAGCACATAGTAGTGTTTATAATGAGATGCTGACCTGCTCCTGCACTTCTTACTAAATAAGAGCAAGATAAAGAGTTGTGGAGAAATAGAAACGAAACATATAATTACATGATATTACTTTTGTTCAGTTTTGTTATTGCATTTTGTTGAAGACATTACTCATTTGGTACTTTTCTTAATCTTCGCTCAGAACAAATTTCTATCAGTCGTGATACGTTGAGTTGTTAAACATCTCTACAATCTGTGCTTTTCTGGTGCTCAAGGGCTCAGTAGTGGGTCTGAAATTGACTGATTGCCTACAGCCATAGGATTGCTTGAGCTGTACCATCAGAACTCTCTCTGTGGACATAGTATATTTATAGAGCCTCTTTTTTCTTCTCTTTTCTCCATCTTACTTTTTTTTCCCTATACTAGCTGACATTATATCTATCCTGCCTTCAAATTCTATATCTGTTTCTGCCTTTTTTATCCTTGCAACCTCTTTCTTGCAAATTTCACATTTACAGGTGCATTGGAATGGAAAAAAAGGCAGTCATGGGTGACCTGAAGCAGCGGGGCTGAGGGATCATGAGGGGGTGCAAAGGAGGCGGTCATTTCCTTATTTATGATCCTAACCTCCAGCCATGCTGCCAATTTGTCAGGGGAAAATCACCCACCAATTCTGAGCAGAGTGGTGTCTGAAGCCCTGTTGCGTTTTATTACCTATTATACCATAGCGAAGAATGAACTGACCATTTCAGTCCCCCTTTTTTTTCTCTCTTATCTTTTGCCTCACATAGCACACCTTCTCATGGGGTTAGCCACTGTTTAACCAAGAAGTCATTATTGGTGGACAGTGTGCAGTGAAAAAGCTGGTTAAAGTCACAGACATTATTTGTGAGGTCATATGAGGTCAGCTGTATTGGTAGACTGCAATCATTTACATGCCATAAAATAATAGCTTTCTAGTGACCCGAGTGTGTTATTAAGCGATACAGGAATGTTAATTATGATGTTAATTATTGTTTGTGCAGTGCTGTTTTAATTGGTCTCTTCTGAAAATACTAATATTATCTGAGGTATGGACATTATGCAGATGAACTTATTTCACATCATAAATCAAAGATTGGCATTTTTACATCCAGCTGCAAGAATTTATCATCAAACGTTCCCTCACCTTTTTAATTTCATATACTGGACTTTTTTTTGGGATGAGAATAATTACATTTTTTGACCAGTTTTTCAAGCACAGTTTTTCTAATGAGCACAGTGCTGCATATTCCTAAATGTGTATTATAGTTAACCTGTATAACAACACACTTATAACTGTCTGCATTTTTATTTTATATTCCCAAATTAATACTATAATTTTATAACTGTGACCCCCTATGTGTTGTTATACTGGTGAAATGTGACCTGGTGGGTTTGTGTGTGTGTGTTTGTATGTGGCTATGTTTGTACCTTTTTATAGGGACCAAGTGTGTGTGTGTGTGTGTGTGTGTGTGTGCATGCTGGTGTGGATGTATTTGTTGTGAGGTTTTAGTATATGTGCTTGTTTATATCGGGTCTATTAGAAATGCAGAGATCATGTCTTTGAGAATATGCAATTTAGTGAGCAGGGAGTTGGCAAAGGCCAGAAGTAATGCAAAGTGCAGACCTGTGCTGTGCACACACATGCACACACACACACAGGTCTGGGAGTCCCTGCTGCCGGTGTGCTGATGAAAAAGTAATGTAGTATGTCTGGAAGTTTCTCTCTCTTTCCCACCACATCCTCCCGAAGGAAATAAGCCTTTCAGAAAAAAAAAAGAAAAAAACAAGGTGGGGGAGAATCTCATTGCTGAGGACACCAGCCAAATTCCTCATTCTCACTCAAAAACAAACATGTTAAAAAAAATTAAAATGAAAACCACTGTACCCCTCATAAGTGTAGGATTGGTAGATTCATAAACAGGGTGCAGAAAATAAAATTAAACTACAACTGAATAAAAAAAAAATAGAAATCTGAAACGTACTCTAAAATAAAAGAAGGTAAAAGAAGAAACTTTCTGTCTGTACTTAAAACTGACACAACTGACAATTACAGAATGGTGACATATTAAAGGAAATACTAAAGTAAATTAGCTGGGTCTCCTGAAAAGTCTCTGGCCCTGCACTGTAGGGATAAAGACTTTTTTTTCCGAAAGATATTCCCTCAGTTTGATGATGGTGATGGAGAATGCTGTCACTGCTCAACATTCTTTCATTCATTCACCATTTAAATTGTTGAAAAAGGGCCAAGCTATCACAAATTTTGTTTTATTTCTCCCTTATTTATGTTCTCATGTGTGTTTTGTTTCGGGTTTGTGTCTTGTTTCTGCCCCTGTCTCATGATTGGCATAGATTTTGATTGTACTCCCCTGTTTCCTGTTTTTCACAGTCTCATCATTAGGTTCCTTTGTTCCTTTGTTGGTCCTTTGTTCCCTTGTTTCTCGTGTGATTTCCTGGTTCTGACCCACGCCTGTGTTTATTTGGCCCCTGCTATGAACTATGACGATGATTTTTGGTTTTACGCTTAATAAACACCATGCTGATTTACACACTTGCATCCTGCCTCAACACACTGCATGTTTTCAATCAGTTTACCCTGTAAGCCATTTATATGCATCTCCTACCTACCTAAATTATCAGTGGCAATGCAATGTTACATTTTTATATTTCATAATCTTACATTAATACGCTATAACAGGCAGATGGCCTGGCCGAATCCCAATTTTTAATACATTTTTTTTCCAAATACACTGCTCACACACTGTCATGATCTTAAATAGATGCTACCACACAACTTGAGCAAACAGTGAAATGTGGTGCAGTGTGTGCTTCTGAGGTATATTCAGATTAACAGACTGTTGGGAGCAGAACATTGGCTAGAGCTTCACAAATACAAAAACACACATGAAGAACATGAATTAGCATAAAAACATTGCTATGCCAGCCAAAGGAGACATAATTACTATTGACACAATTAACAAACACATAAAATCCCTACATTAATTAGAAAGTCAAATGTAGAAAAAGGAGAGGGAGAGGGAAGGAGAAGCTGTTTGTTATTCATTTAGTTTTGGATTTATTTTTCTTTGCAGATTCTAATTCATCTCTCTAATCGTTTCACCATCAATAAAACTTATATTCATGTCTTTGCTCAGTGTGAGGTGATTTAGCAGGAAGTGCAGTGAAGCCATATGGCACAATCAAACATAATCACATGGAAATTATCGTGCTGTTTATTGACAGACAATTAGGATTTAGATGATGGACACTACAATAGACAAATACTGATTTTATACTTCATCACCCAAATCTCGATAGGATTTTTTTTCTATTGGTGGCATTTTATTGTCATCTGGCCTCCTAAATGTTTTTTTTTTTTTTTTAACTTTGAACTTTTTTAACTCTGCTTTGAAGCAACAAGAACAAATATTATTGTAATTATTACTATTGTTATTTAGTTTTTTTTTTTTATTTGGAAAGTACAGTTTCTTCTACTGAGAAACCTTTTTCACTAGTCTAGCTAGATTAAGCCATTAGTATTATTGTAAGACCTAGTTGTTGTTCTTTCGGCTGCTCCCATTAAGGGTTGCCATAGCGGATCATTGGTCCGCGTATTTGATTTGGCACTGTTTTTAACACCAGATGCCCTTCCTGATGCAACCCTCCCCAATTTTATCAGGGCTTGGAACTAGCACTGAGAGCGCACTGTTGCATGTAACCCCAGTGGCTGGGGTTGGTTCCCTGGCTGGGAACAGAACCCAGGCCACAGCGGTGAGAGCTCTGTGGCCTAACCACTAGTCCTCCAGGGACCCTATTGCAAGAGCTCATTAAAACTTAATAAATATATTTACTGGAATGTTGCCTATCCCTTTTTACACAATTATGTCAAAGTCTCTCATGTAACATCCAGAAAAGCAGTATGATGTCATCCATAACTCATTTTATCTCCATTAATCTGGACAACTATGTGATGTGTCAACCCTGTGTGTAAACATGAACTCCATTTCCCAGAATCCTCCTCTACAAGGCTTGTCACTTGTTCTGTCACATGACCTGTTATCGCAGTCTCATTCCCAGGACTTTTAATCACACACACCTGTTTCAAATCACATGTTCACTACATATACTCAACTCAAACGGCTGCTCTCGTTTCAGGCTATTGCTCCTAGCTCATCACTAGTCACGTTATTAAGTCTTTATCTTTGAGTGTGCACTATTCTCATTTTGACCTTGATTGTTTAGGTTACTGAGTTTCTTTTACTTAGTCTAGTCCACTTTTTTTGTTCGCCTGAACCCTTGTATGTTTTTTGACTTTTCCAATAAACCTGCATTGGCCAAATCCAAACATGACACATGTTAATACTCTAATGGAGGTGCATGTTATTAAAGTATGATGTAGCTGTGCATTTGATGAAGATTATGAATAGCACTGGATGCTGATATTATGTGTAGCTTGTACAGTGAACCTCAGGCTGTAGCTGAGACTCTGTGTATAGCTCCATAGAGAATTTTTTTGTGCTTGGCATTTCTCACTTCTCTTTTGTCACTGATCACAAAGAGAAATGAATCCAGTTTAAATTTGTCTTTCAGAACACTTTCTTATAAAAGCTGCAAACAGAGCTCCTTCATTTTTTCCCCCTTATTCTTGGTTTGCGATTTCAGTTTTATTATTTACTAACCCTTTTTCACTCTACTCTGATCTTCTGTCACTTTACTCTCCCCTCCTACTGCCATCGAGACATACACTCCAGTGAATATCTCATTCTCCTTCACTTTGATTGTGGTGCCTCCAACCAGATGGCTGACTGTATGTGGGTGTGTGCTGTCACAAAGGTTTATCTCACATACAGCCAACCCCAAAACATTAAAGGTAATGAACTTTTATTCTGCAAAATGCTAGTTTTAAAATTGTCACCCCACTATTCATAACTAGTGACCTGTTCTCTGGAGAGAATAACACTGAACCCCTTTCTGTAACATATATCAAGGTTGGACCTTCCTTTATGCAGGACGTTTTTAAGCATAAAGGGCGGCACAGTGGTGTTGCCACCTCACAGCTCCAGGGTCCCATGTTCAATCCTGAGCTTGGACTGCTTGTGTGTGTGGTCTTTCTGTGTATGTTGTCTCCGTATCTGCATAGGTTTCCTTCAGGTTCTCTGGTTTCAAAAAACATGCCAAAAACATGACAGTGGATAGATTGGCTGCATAAAATTGCCCTTAAGCGGTGAGTGAGTGTGTGCATGTTGCCATGCAGTGGTCCCATCTGGGTGAATTCCCATCTCGCGCCCAGTGTTCCCAGGATAGACTTCAGATCTACTGTGACCTTGATGAGGATCAGGTTGTTACTGAAGATGTATGAATGAATATATTCTTAAGTTTGCACATGTAGAATGTAGTCTCTAATTGAGAACACAGGTTCAGATCCGGAGACTGGAATGGCAATGCCAAAACACTGATTTTGTGTCCTGCATCCATTTCTGTGTTTATTTAGACACATGTCAAAAGCCAGTTGTCCTACTGTTTCCCTACCAGAAAGGGTTTCAAACTTTCCATTTTAAGAAGCTAAGAACCCTTAATTACACAAAAACCTCTTGAGGGAACCGTTTTTGAAGAGTGTCTGCATGTTTGGGGGTAATCGTCTTCTTGAAAGATTCATCTACTTCCAAGTGGTAACTTCCTGGTAGTGGGCTAAAAATACTCTGGTAATTGGAAAATGTTGACAATGATTGTTTATTGATTTTTTTTAAATATAATTTGGGATGTGAAAAATATGCTTTTAAGAGAAAATCATATTTAAGTTCTTACGAGAATAACTTTGAAGAATGGTAAATAGTTTCTCAAATTGCTTAAGTAGAAATTTTTAATCTTTTTTTTGTATATTTGTAATATATTCATGCTTCTCATTCTCTTGAAGTGTGTCGATAGTTTACACTGACTGCACTTCCAATTAATAGTTGTTAATAGTTATTTCTGACAAATAGTGCATCCTGAATAAAATGCAGTATAAGCCAAGATGGATGGCTGCCAAGTCAATGTATCCCCAAGTATATCTGTTACAAAACTGTTCATGTGAAAAATCTGATGTTTATGTGCTCAGTCATTTTTATTTCTTTCAAGCTTCTGGTCCATAATCCAGAATTTTAGGAGCCAAAAATATCAGTGGTAAAATTTTATGCTCAAAGTATAGTTGTTGAGTCTTCACAAGTCACATAATTAGGATTGACTTCAGCACCGAACATCAGTGGCTTAATCCCAAAGCTCCTTCCAGCAAACCATGCTAAAGTACAAGAAAGTAGGGCACATCTCGCTCTGACATGAAATCATTATCAGAAATACAATTTCTCACTTGGTACAAAGTAAGAGGGCAGAAGGTGAGAAAATGCCATTGCATCTCCTCAGTACTGAAATCCTTTCTCCTCAGCCAGTTGTTTGTCTGTTTATGGCAAATTTATTTCAATTATACGTTGCTATGCATCGTTCTTTCCCTTATCGATTAGTGCACTTGGCAACCCATAGCGCTATGCATTGCAAGTCCACTGTCATTGTGAAATATTCACTCTGGGCTCTGTGAGATTCAAGAGGCACGCTGGCACTGTCAACAGTAAATATAGACATGCCAAATAATTAGCAACCTAATGAGGGTTTAATCGTGTCAAGATGAAAGCCAAGTCCAGTCCGGTTTTTCAATGAAGCCATTTATAACCTCTTTATCTCCATTAGAAAAAAAAACTTGCATGCTTATTTTAATGTCAGGGGTGGCCATTGATTTTTGTACCTTTCCTCTTGGCTTTTGCTCTTCTTTTTGGACACAGATCGAGTGATATTATATGAGGATGTATGGAGTGTGATATCGACTTCTACTCCATCAATATTATAAATGCCTCAGCAGCAGTAAAAGTCATTTGCCATTTATTGGCTTTGCAAAGTAACATATTTATCAGTCTTCCTCACAGGTGTCAGCAGTGCACCAATATATTAGCTCTAGTATGCATTTACAGCATGCTATAATAGATGTTACTTTAGTGAAAATTTGTTTCTGTGAAGTTGAAATAACTGCTAGTTGCATTTAGAGTTGTCAACACTAACGTTCTCCCCAAGGAAGACTGATACATTTAATCATATTTGTGTCTTGGGAGGAAGGTAACAAGCCTGAAAGAGACCACGAGGCTTACATTAAAGCCTTGTTCAATTGTTATTGTTACTTTTTTCTTGACTCAGCTGTTGATGGCCTGTTTGTCACTGACAGTACAGAACATTCAGCTTAATGGACGCCAGGCTGAAGTGTATGCTGGGTATTTTCAGCTCTGTTTGACTGAGACAGAAGGAAGCTACAGGTGCAACCCTGTCACTGCTGAACATGACATCAGGTGCGAAATCTAAAAAAAGATACCGTCTTCTGCATTGTGTCACCGTAAACATCATCTCGCAAAAGTTGACACATGAGTACTGAGCTATTTTACATGTTGCTCTTGAATATCCCTCATAGATAATACTGAGAAAAGAATTCCACTCCTCAGGTTGTTAATGTCTTTCAGTGGTAGTAAGAGCTCAGTGTCCTGCCCTGCTGTCACACCCTGCTACATTATGTTACATTTATTCCACACACCTCTGGCTAGGACAGCTACGTTACCCAGGCCCACTGTAACATAGCAGCTGGGCGCAGCCCATTTCTTTAGCCTGTCCATCTATCACACCTCTAGGGGAAGGGATCTACGCACTTTCGTGAATGGACCCTCCAGCAGTTGTCTTCTATTTATAATGGAGTACATGAGGGATCAAAGCACCTGATATATCAAAGTGAATCAAGCATTTCCTCTTGTGTAGTGGCCTCCTTCTGCGCTGTGTTGGTCTAAAATGGGAATCTGGGAAAGCCTCAGAAGAAATCACTCTACTGTTGAGAGAACCACAGGTCTGAGCAATGGAATGGTGTACGGAAGATGGTTGACATATTCATATTAGTGATGTAACTGAATATAAATACATTATATGGATTGTGTTCTAAACAGATATAAATACAGATATGTTCATAGAATGGTTCACAGGGCATCTGGTTGAGACTACAGGTGTGTATCAGAAAATGGGATGCAGCAAAAAAGTTGCATGAGCAGGGAATTTCAAGCAGTCGCGAGGGAGGTGTCAGAAAGGAAGCTCATAGAACAAAGGCTGACATTGCTGCGCTGTACCATTCCTTCATTCATCCTTAGTAACTGCCTGGTCAATGCTGTGATGGTTTAAAGTAGGCTACTAGTTTAGATTTTGGGAAATGGACCCAACTAAATTTATAAGAAAATATCGCACACATCTCTAGTTGACACCAGTTAATAATTTGAGTGATGTAACTGAGGTTGAGGAACTGTCTGAGCCAGAATTCTCAGACCACTTTATACAAAAATAAGGCAAAGTTTTTAGGTGACTCCTTCCGTCCATGTGCCTCCAAGCCACTCTTAACCTGCCTCTGTCTCCACATACGATGAAGGGAGCGTGCCCTTGCCATGGCAGCCCCTCACATACCCCTATAAATCAACAAGCTGTTAAGTTACACGGTTCCACCTCCTCTAAGGCCTTGTTATCATGGTACTATCAGCAGCTGCTTCTCATAGACTGAAGAAGCACCTTTTGTGTGCCATGTAGTTAGAGCAATCAGTGTGGGGAAAAGCTGGCACCTGTTTTTTTTTTTTTTTTTTTTGTGTGTGTGTCTGTGTGTGTCTGTGTCTGTGTGTGTGCACTTTTTATGTTTCATCTGTGCTGAAACTTAGGCTAAATGGTTACATGGGGAAACCCTTAAAGCTTCTGTAGAACCCTATAACAAAGGGTTTCTCTATCAGAGAGAGATGCAGGTAGGATATCTTAAGGAAGCTAAGAACCCTTAACTATCCAAATATTTTTTGAAGAACTCTTTTTTTTTCTAAGAATGTAGTAATTAAAAAGCTGTTAAGCCAGGTAACATGCTACGTTCTTTTTTTTCTTAATAACACTGTGTAGGATGGAATCTCACTGCATGTCTGCCGATGCATCTATATTCTTTTTCTGGCTTGTTTTGAAAAATGGCCCTCATATTTCACCAACATGCCTTGCATTTGTAAATGCCACCTCCTGCTTACGTATCCGATTTCTTTTGATTGGATAAAGTAGCTTGCAAGTCTGTGCTTTTAAGATATTGAAAAAAGTCATCCACGGTGAAGACCCCGTTAAAAGGAAACAACATTACTATGCTCCACATATCCCCAATATTGAGCCATGCCAGTATATACTCTTAACAAAAATAATTGTTCTTTTAACCTACAACAAACAGAAGCCATATTTTACTGTACAGCTGTCCAACAGCCTCTCCAAGACCCGCCAGTCAGCAGCAGACAGAGGAATCGTTTTTCCAAGAGTTCAGAGGATATCCGGCAAGAAATGTGATTTCTGTAAAAGTGCTTTTATCAAGGGAATGTTAGAACTCAGAGATTAGAGACATTCTGACTTCCTCGCTTCCCATAACCCCCACCCCCCACCAACCACTACCGCAAATATCTAGAGTAAATTTATAACTGCCATTTCAGCTGGCAGTCAAATATTATCACTGAAACCTCACTGGCTGTCACTTAAGCCTGGGTACACAAGAAGGGTTTCTACTAGACCTAATGGATGAAATATTGTAAAGAGGTCTTATGCTTCCTACTTCAACAGCATCCTCTAATAAAACAAAATACCCCACCAGCCAAGCTTTACATGTAGTCTGATCCATTACAAGGTCTCACTGCCTCTCATTTGACACTTCGGTCCTAATAATCTGAAGGACCTCCTTCCTTCACTTGATGCCTCCCTGAGCTGAATAAAAATAGCTTTAAGCAGGGTCCAGAATAAAAAAATTAATCGGTTTGCCCCGAGTGGAACCAATACTTTAACATTTCTGTTGTTGCATTTCAACCCCAGCATAATGTTTCCTAAAACAATTAGAACAAAATAATTTTAAAAAGGTTAATGCTGTTTCTTTAACTTAGGATGCATGTAGGTCTAATATGATAAAATAGTAGTTTTGGAAAGCTATGAGACATGACAGCTGTGTTTGCATTGGACATGGACATTTCCACACACATACACGCACACACACAGGCCATGGAATTCTACTCTTTGTCCTCTAACATGTGAAATAGCCCATAATAATTTACCCAATGCAGTGTTACACATTGTCAATAGAGTTAGCAAATGTCCTATTTTAAAAATGCATAGACATGCTAGCTGGCTGAGTGCCCATCCTTAGTCTGAGTCCCTGACTTACTAAGATCCCAAATAATGTACACTAATTTATGTGTGCAAGGGGATACTGAGTGTGTTGTGGGCAAACAACAATTGTGTGAATTACGTCATATGGGTTTCTGCTTAAGCTATTTGTTTTCGATAGCTGTCGCAGGAGTATCTCAGAAGAGTTAAACTGAAAATAAGCCTTGCCACGTGCACATAATTGTGTGTCCAATATAACACTAATTAAAGGCTGTGAGTTGTGTCAAAAACACTGAACAAAATCTAGTATGAATCCAAAATAAGAATTAAAGTTCTCTTCATAAGAGCTGTGTCTCTATTTAAGTGCTGTTTGCATCGTGTGGACTTGCAGACGAATATCTAATATGAAAACAACCGCTTTGAGGTACTGAGACATAATGTTTGTATTGAAGTATTTTTAATACAAATTTAATGCATGCTCTCCAGTCATACTAATTTGTGCATGCTACAGTAACTGTTACTGAAGGGACTTTCAGTCACAGTAAATCACATTGTAGTGTTAAATTAATCTATTTGCATTGACTGCCCTGTATTTTGCCCAAATTGCCTGTTTATTAAGGCAAACACATGAAACTGGATGTATAATTTCGTTCATTTGAAAGATGCAATCTTGTGTAGTCACGCACACATAAAATTATTCATTCATTGTGTAGCACACATAAAATTATACACTGAAGAGAATTATGCGAGATGTGTTGTTGCTCCAAAAACATTTGGGAGATTGGAGGTAAGACACATAATAAGGCAGTGGACAACATGGAAGAAAATAATAAAATAATATATATGCGTGTGATTAGTCATGTGTCCACATACTTTTGGCCATATATTAACTGGTAACAGAATTTTCTAATTAACATTTCAATTTCTGAACAGTTAGGTTTACATTTTCCGCTGCATTTTTGTTCTTAGAAAAATATCATTTATTAACAGTTTTGGTTTTCATTCCTCAGACAGGTTTGGAGCCCTGGCTTTAAGTTTTCTGGTAGCATACATTTATTAACTGGCCTCTGTAAAATCTGTTAGATTAAGCATTTCCTTGTTTTGGATGGGACTGTTTGGGTGTGTGTGTGTGTGTGTGTGTGTATCTTTCTGAAGACCTTACGTGGCACTCTGATAGACCCAAGCTGGAGATGCTTGTCATTGCTGGCTGCTTTTCAGTCAGCCAGTCGACATGACAGCTGTGTTTACAGCAGAAGGAGCTTTCTAGGAGCTGACAGGAAATAGGAGGAGGAGAAGAACAGGACATTGGCAGAAATGGATCCAACACAGGATTAAACACAGCCAAAGGAAAACATGGTGGAAAAACAAGGGCTGTGAGGAGGAGTGATGGAACTGACGGTAGTGATCTGTGAGGCAAAGTCATTGTGAGCATGCTGATGACTGCTTCCCTTCGGGCACTGCAGGTCCATTACAGCCCTCATTTAACCATGCAACAAAACTTAATGAGTGGCCCTAAACCTTTATTGATGAGGTGCTGACATTTAAGATAGGACACCCATCAGTGCCTCTGCCAAAGGTCTCTGAAACTTCTAAAACTTCATGCCCTTACTAGCTAATCTCCATTCTACTTATTTGGAGCTTAGCAACTGGATCGCATGTGGGATGTCTGCCTCTGTTTTTCCCTCTGTATACACTAGTCCAGACAGCATGGTATCTAAACAGTATCCATAAACCACTGACTATTAAAAAGTGCCCCTGAGGAGCACTGCCAGATTGATCCATCTTGTAATCTTCCTGCATGTTATTCCTTTAGTGTTTTTTTCCCCCATCTTTTAAGATATGCAATTCACATGCAGGCGGCTAAAAATAGTTACTTCCATAAAACAAGGGCTGCAGCCAGATAAGTGCTTTTGTTGGCCTAGACAATAGGCAAACTTAACACTGAAACTAAATCATCAATTATATCAGAAGCAACTAAACCTGTAAATTTCAAGGTTTTTTGAAGTGTGTATAAGAAAAGAGCGGAAAAAAGCTCAAGCGGAACCTTGTAAAACAAATGAGTTGTGTCATTTCCTCTGGCGGCTCTTCTCTGTGGGAAAAAAGAAATGAGCCAGCATCAACGATGAATTGTGACGTACCTTATTTCCTGGGGCCTTGCAGCGAGAGTCGATAAAAAGGAATAGGCTTGGAATGACCTACCATCGGCTGTAATTGACCTATTTTGCATACTCCATGGAACATTTTGTGCTGCACAGAACAGCCGTTTTATTTGCCCAGTTATTTATTGGCCAGCAACATGCGGCTAATGTCCGACCAGGGATTTTGCTGGAGTGTGGGTATAGATTATGATGATTGCCACTTATTAGCATCAGGCAGCATGTGTGTGGATAGGGTTTTTGACTGAGTGAGGGAGTGTTTGTTTGTGTTGATAGACTTTGAGCTTGAAGGACACATCACAGAGCAGCCTTATGCATCTTTATGCATCCTAATGTACAGAGGGACATACAAAAGGGTGATAAATTAAAAGAAAAACCAGTGTTATGCTGTGCGAGACATTTTCCTGGCATGGTTTCGGTCCACTTGTCCTCTTAGAGTGAAGAGTCACTTTAAATCGATAAAAAATTCTTCTGAATGATCATCTTTATCCTATCATGAAATGGTTCTACCCTCTTTCAGGATGACTCTGCCCCAACCACTGGGCATGGGGGCTTACTGAATGGTTTAATGAATATAAAAATGATCTAAATCATATGCTATGACCTTCACAGTCACCAGATATCAACCTAATTGAACACCTATGGGAGATTTTGGAGTGACATGTTAGACAGTGCTCTCCATCAACATCATCAAAACATCAGCTGAGGGTGGCAAATTAAAGGAAAAAAAAGAAAATAATATTATTATTATAAAGTTGTTCCGCACAGTTATAGAGAATTGCTGAATCCCTTCCACAGTGCATTAAATCTGTTCTGGTGACACACCTTACTAACACTTTATTTTGGTTTTTCCTGTCTGTATTTCCTTATATTGGGTGTAAACCGAGTTAATGATGGGGTGATCATCTTGTGTTGTCACCCTCCAGTAGTCGAATGTGATTCAGCAAGGTGTTTGTGTGGTTTAATTTAGTACTGCTGTCACTGCTGGAGCTAGAAATAATTGTGAGAATGCTTAGTGAGACTGCATGAGAGTGCTGCTTGGTCTCTAGTCCCATTTATACTATAGGCCTTAGAGCTAAATCAATAAACAATCACATACGTGAAACCATCCCTTAGTTGACATTGGAAATTGTAATGAAACATTGGGTGCCATCTTTGACTTTGTTACATTTTAGCTGGGTTAAAAGTCATGATCTATAATATTTACTTTTGTGAATGTAGACCAAATGCTGGATAGTCTTTGATACAATTCTCAATACTTGACAAACGGCATTGTAACATCTGACCTTGTTTCTGACTGAACTAATACACATTTCTAATGAAACTCTTATGCTATACTTGATGCTAAGGCCTCACTTACAGGTAACATTGAAGTTTCAGGACCTGGGACAGCGACAAGAATAAAATCAATAATATGAGCATGAGCTCAAGACAGAATCATGCCATTGATCCTTAGCTCTGTTTCTAGATCCAGGCTTGAAAGCAACCCATGCCTGACCGGATTTACTGAAGTTCTGCACTGCTGTCTACTATTGTCCACATGTTTGTGTTCACATTCTGATATTCCTAAATTGTGGTGGGGGTTAGTAGTACAAAAAAAGTGTGTTTTCCCTATTGTGAGGTTGAATCCTGACCAAGTCACAGCCATTCATGGCCAGGAGTCAAGAGAACATAATTGCCTCTTGCTCGCTAGATAGAAAGGATGGCGTTACTCTCTCCCTTGTTGATTTAAGTCGAACTAACCAATCATGGGCATCTGTGAACTCATGTATACAGAAGAGGGTAGTTATTGGTCTCCTCCAGGCGTGTTTGGCTGCCTTGTTATGTAGCATGTGCATCAGTTGTGGTAGAGATGCACATATCTTGAAAGAAACACTGTGTTAGCTCTCACCCTCCCAAGGTGTTGGCTTTCATCCCATAGTGGAGAACCAGCTAGGGGGTGGGATTCATCAATGGCCAGATTGGGGGGAAATGGACCAAAACATTTACAAAACAGAGACTAAAACTATATAAACTAGAAGTTTACAGTGGATATAAAAGGTCTACATACCCCTGTTAAAATTGCAGGTTTTTGAAAAATGAAACCAATATAAATCATGTCAGATCAGTTTCCACTTTTAATGTGATATAGGAACCAACTAAATTCAAGTGAAAAACAAATAGAAATGTTTTAGGGGACAAAAAAAGAGAAAAAATCTTACATATCTTACATAATTGTGCATACCCTTTTATAATGGGGCATGGGACTGTGCTCAGTATAAAGTAATAAAGTAATTGAGATTAACCCCCCAAAAACTCCAGCTGTTTCTGTTGGATTTTCTTGACATCTTCTTGGTTCCATCTGACTGCTGAAGCCATGATCCACAAAGAGCTTACGAAACATGTCTGGGATCTCACTGTCAAAAGGTATCGATCAGGAGAGGGGTACAAAAGAATTTCCAAAACATTAGCTGTACCATGGAACACTGTGAAGGCCATCATCAACAAGTGGAGAAAATGGGGCACCATTTAATATTATTTAAGGGGTGTGCACATTTGTGCAACCAGGTTTTTCTTTTTGTTCCCATAAAACATTTCTATTTGTTTTTTTTTTTTACTTGAATTTTTGGTTGCTATATCACATTAAAGGTGGAAAAAGATCTGACATGATTTATTTTGATTTCATTTTTAAATCACAGAAACCTGCAATTTTAGCAGGGGTGTGTGAACATTTTATATCCATTGTATATATTTGTACATAATAAAGCCAATTGAGTATCATTTTGCTTTATTATTTTATAATTACAACATGTTTATTTTGAGAAAGCCAATTGTATTCCTTCAGTCCATGTTCTTTTTTTTGAGTAGTTTGAAGGGTTCTTGTTCTTTGGTAGGTAGCTTTTATTTTTATGTGGCACAAAATCATTTCACTGTTTTCTGGTCAAATTAGTAGAGCCAGCTACTTGATATTAACTATTGTTAGTAGCTTTAGCTTTGCTAAACAATTCATTAAAAATAAGGTTTTGAAACTCAGGATGAACAGAAAGGACTGATTTATAACAAGATATAGCGTCAGTGAAATATAAGCTATTACAATTAAAGAATTGTTCTATCTTGCTACTTTCTTAATGCCAACAACTTATCATGCAAGAAGAATAACTATTCATCTGTAATAGGCTGCATGACAAAGGCCTCAAGTAGTGCTTAGCTGTTAAGCATGTGTTTGTGATATGATGTGTGTGGGTTGAGGAAGGTGGGTTTCTCATATTGCTGGTGGAAACTGTTTATCTCTTGCTCAATGAGAGTTAAGCTAAAGGCCTCAGCAGGCAGTAAATGGTCCCTGTAGGTGCTGTGTGGAGATAAATCTGAAAGGGTACAAGCAGGCATGGTGTACTGGGCTTGGGTAATGGTGTGGGAAAGGGTGCCAGACAAACCCCTGCACAAGCCAGGTTAATAGTGCTCTCCCTCCCCATTCTCGTCCTGTCTTTCTCTGACTTTCACAGCAGCTGCGCTTGTTTTTGACGCGTTCTGCCATTAAAGCGTTGGTCCAGCACAAGGCTAATTAGCCACGGCATGTATTAATCATGGTGTTAGCAGCAGTGGCCTGAGGTGGAGCTGCACAGGTCCTCGACCCTCTTCTCCCTGATAGGTTGGCTTGTCTGTGTTCACCACGTCGCATGCATTAACCTTCGCTTGGCCAACTCGTTTTTCTTTGATGGCTGCCACTGTGCCGTCTGGCCTCCTCAAAGCCCCCGGCTCTCACAAGACGTGCTAATCACCAATAGCAACTTGAGGAATCAGGACAAAAGGACAAACATACTGAGAGGTCTAAACATGAAACCAGTGTTGAGTGTAAACCTGGCAAGATACACATGTTCCATGTTAAATGACATAGAAAAAATTCAACAGCATTCCAAAGCTTGCAGAGCAGTAATGTTACTCTTAACATTAATAGTAGCAATGCACTTCTACATAGCCCTCACAATTTAAACTTTCAGGCAACATCAGAGCCAGGAAACACTGAAATGTTCCTACTTGGAGAATGCGACTGCTTTTCTAATATAAGCCAGTCTTTTAAATTGTTTAAATCAAAGTTGTATTAAGCAGAATTTGCTGCCATTCTCCTTTGCACCCCCAAAAGTAACCATTACATTCTAGAATACAATACAGTTTATACAGTTTTTTGGTTCCTATGCTGAAATCCAACAAATTCTGAAACTAAAAAATAATCTGATCTAGGGAAAATACAAATCTCTTGAAAGAGTGTTGTGAAGCATTTAACAAGTTGGCATAGTCCTGTTGGCATAGTCCTGTTCCACATTTTTTAACCAGACCTCCACCATTTTCCACCATTTTCTTTTCCACAAAATGGCTTCCATCTCCTCTGCCTATGTAACGGCTCTATCTAAACTTTGACAAGCTATTAAAAGTAAGCCAGCATTTTCTGTTCTGTCATTGCATATCAAATCACACATCTTTCCCCATCTGTGCACCCCAGCAGTTCCACACTCAGCCAACATACAGCCATCCTCAACATTTTGATTTAATTATCACCATGACTGATTATTCATATCATTTTTTAGCACTGAAAAGTGGTGGGAGTGGGAGCTGCTCGACTTCAAAATGACATTAATCATGCATATAGATCCATACTTACAATACGTACAATTTTATGTACACACACATGCAGCAGTCATGGTCCCCCTTGACCTGGTGGATCTCCTCCATTAATTGATCTCTGTCAGTGAGTCAGTGGTGAGTTTGCTGATGGGAGATCCTTGGGGCTCAGTTGTGCCGTGCAGTCTGGTGTTGATATTTGCAGTGACTGTCAAGTGCAAATACTCTCCTGCAAACTGATAGTCACGTCGTAGCAAAATATCAAGGACCGATCTCTCAAACTCAGCCATTGTGTTCTGATTTAATGTGGACTTAAGCACACAGATATGCAGTCTAGAGAGTGACAGTGGTGTGCTCTTGTAGTTGTTATTCCAGCTTTACTGTTGTGTAACGGTATGTTTAATAGGCAATATGTTGTTGTAATGAAGCATATACACTATATGGCCAAAAGTATGTGAACACTTGACCATCACACCCATATGCACTTATTGAATATCACATTCCAAAGTCGGTCCCCTCTTTACTGCTGTAATAGCCTCCACTCTTCTGGCAAGGCTTTGCACTAGATTTTGTAAGGTGGCTGTGTGAATTCCCATCAGCTACAAGAGCATTAGTGAGGTTGGGCAACAAGAAGGCCATCCTAAAGGTGTTCAGTGGGGTTGAGGTCAGGGCTGTGTGCAGGCCACTTGAGTTCTTCCACACCAACCTTGGCAAACCATGCCTTCATGGCGCTCGCTTTTTCATGCTGAAAAATGTTTGGGCCCCTTAGTTCCAGGGAAGAGAAATCTTAAAACTACAGCATACAAAGACATTCTAGACATTTGTGTGCTTTCAACTTTGTTGCAACAGTTTGGTGAAAAACCACACATGGGTGTGATAGTCAGGGGTTCACATGCATTTGGCCAAATAGTGTATTTGTTATCATATAGTTTTCAAAGGCAGACCATTATTCTTAGTGTTCCTGAAAAAAAATCTATCATGTCAAAACTGGTAACTGTCACAAATTGTGACAAAGTGTTAGACTAATTGGTCTGTCATCTGCAAGTGCTTGCTAGGAGCATAATTAAGCCTTGCCCATGTTTATACTCCTGTTTGAGAAGAATGGCAGCCATGGCCTTTTGTCTCTGCCTGTAGCCTGTATCGTTTTCAGTGAGTTTAGCTACACTAATCCAGCAGGATTTATAAAGCTTTATTCCAAACATGTGCTGCATTCTCTCATCTCACCAGTGTCTGCTCTGCCTTGCTTTATACTTCAGTTTCAATCCTGCTTCCCCCCCCCCCCATTGTTGTGCTGTAGTGAATGCCTTGTTACACATAATGGCCAAGTGGATGGGCCAAGAGAACCAACATTTACATATAGATTTACTATTATTCATGTTGGTCCAGATGCATGTTTATTCCATCTTGCAACATAGCTAAGAGTAGGCTCTGTACAATGGAAACCTTTTATAACTGCTTTCTCAATTTAAGCTTTGTTTCTCTTCTGAGTGCCTCTTAAAACATTGCTTTCTAGTGTCAACTTTGCCCCTACCATTTCTGTTTGCTCTTCAGAATAGAATAGTATGGCACCCAGATTATTTTTCTCTAAATATGTATATTACTGTTGAAATGTCTGGGCACACAGCTTTTTAAAATGTTTCTAATAAATTAGGTTTTTCTGGCAATAATTAAGGTTTGCAATATTTTATATAAAGTCCAGGTTTTTAATGGAAGCAGCATTGCATGTAATGCCATATGATATTTAAAAAAAAAAAATCTTATGTATTTTCTTAGCAGCTATAATTGTTGCACACACTTTCTTCCTACAAAGAGGCATCTTTATCCTGGCATTTCTCAAAGAAGTGATGAGATACTTCTTAAATTTCCAGAGATGTCCTGTGATGCCTCCTGCAGAGCTTTTCAGAGATGTGTGAAGCTGGATGGAAACTCAAACCTTTCAATTTGACTCCTCCTAGAGCAGCGTGATTGGGTTTAAGGCTGGGTCACTAGACAGGCCATTCCATAACATACAACAGTGCTTCCTTCCACTCCAAATATCTCCTAGACAGCTTTGAGGCATGTTTAAATCAAACATTCACCAGACCTCAGCAGAACACTATATCTTTGCTAATTCCTAGCATTAATAACATCAACCTTTAGATTAAATTTAGAAATCTTCTTCTTTGATTGTCATTACTGCTATTGACTTTTTAAATGTTTTTATTTTATTACACAAGAACACAAGAAAACACTGAAAAAAGGGCTGCTGGAAAAAGACGTCATTTTTCATTCACATAATATAACAATAAATAGAAAATTGCAGAACACAACTTTATTCAACTCCTGACCTTCTATAGTTCCTCAACCTCAGCCACTTCACTCCAGTAACTGGTCTGAACCAGATGTCGTATGGATGTTTCTGGAAAGCCACATTTAGGGTACATATTAATTTAATCTTTTGCACTATAATGACACACTGCACTGGGGTAGTTCAGTAATTAAAATGGACAGATTTCCCTGTCAATTTACCTCTTGTTAAACAAACTAGTATTGTGTCTCGGCATACTCGTATATTATTCTAGACCTTTACTGAGTACTAACAATAGCTTTACTATTACAGTTTTCAGATTTCCTATTACAGTCCTATTCAGATTTGAGACGCAGCTCATGGCAACAATCAAGACAGTGGCAGAAAGTTTTAAAGAGAAACAGAGCTTGTCAGTGTGTTTAACACTGCTGTGCATGAAACTGCTAAACATTTTACAGTACTACTTGGAAACCTGACAGACAGAAATTTTTTAGCACATGAAAGTGAATGTTGCTTTTAAATCTTCCAGATGTAAATAAGATCCGCTCGCATTGCTGCTAGACTGGTAAGTCTAACTTTTAAACACTTATGTTACAAATGTTCAGTAAAAAACATTGGGTTACACGTAATTTAGTTGGGTTATTTGTTTCATTATTGGGTTAATTTGGTAGCAACCCAACATGTTGGTTTTGATCTTCTGATCTTGTGACAGCATTTTAAATTTGAGCAGTCCAGCTTGTAACAGACAGAACTCGCTGATTTGATCTCCAGCCTGCTGCTTTCCTTTAAAGTTGGTTACACAAAATTAACAAATGTTTTTTTTTTTTTTTTGTTTTTTTTTTTACCTTATTAGCTCTGTTACTGTCATGCATATACCTAAATAACCTTGAAGGTGTAGTTGGGATAAAATTTAAAATGAGTGTATTTTTGCCAATAACATCATTTCTGTTAGTCGCCATTCATCACCATAAAGACATGATATTATTCACTATAGAGCACTCAGTAATGTTAGGCTAGCAATACTCAGTGGAGACAGTGAATGTAAGCTCATAGTTAAATTTATAGCTAGATTTGTGATGGTTTGTACACACACTGCTGCACTCCTGACTCTTTGCAGTCATATAGAATTACTAATGTGTGTGACTACAAATCTCAGCAAAACAAAGTGTTGTTTTTAAATACCTATAATAATAATAATGATAATAATAATAATAAACAGTTGAGTCATGTTTTGACCCAGTAGGTTAGGTAGATAAACTTAACTAATAACCCAACATTGGGAAGGTGCAATAGCAACTCTTAGAAGGGTCACTAGTTGGGTTCTTTTTGGCCTGACATTTTTTAGTTTGTACATATGTTACAGACATTATAAAATGTTCAAATATTACAGTAATTCTAATTTTTAAATCTGGATTTAAAAAAAAATGTAGACTGGACAAAGATTGGGGTTGCAGAAAATTCATAATGTCCATTTGGGGTCACTTGCCACAAAAGGTTGAGAACCCCTTGACAATAGCCATCTGATAATGTTTTCTCTGATTTATTTTTTTGGGTATGACAACGCACAACAAAAAAGGAATAATGCGCCTCTTATTCATATATGCATTTGTTTAGAACATTATCTGTTCATTCTGAATAATGTATTCATATTTGGTTACATCCATACAGTATATGTAATTTTAACCTGAAAATAAATTTCCAACGGCTATATAGTTTTGTGGCTTATTAAAGGCTGTCATATTTGTAGTTCTGGCCTGGAAAATAGATACCTGAAGAAAGGGTTTTGCTAGATTTGAGATTCTGAATGAGGTAAGATATAAATTTTGCTCAGTCCACAATTAACTCTGAATGCAAAACAAAAGAGACAGTTCTGTGTGCGCACTAGCTGTCCTCACTGGTGAGATCTTTAATTAATATATCGCTCAAGCTAACATCCAAAGTAACAATCAATCAATTAATATAAACAAAGGAATAACTGCTGAACCCATACTTGTCACTCACTATCACCTCCCCTGAGTAAAGCAAAAACAGTGCTGACAAAATGGATTGGAACAAGCCGAGACAGAGACTACGACAACACGGCAGTAAAATGCAATTCAGCCTTATCTGCCAGTAGACTCAAAATGATTGCTTCATTCAAATAAACAGATTGGGTGTATCATGCATCCTTGGCACAGATTGAAATAAATTTTTCAAATCTGACTTTTTTTATTCTTACTCTTTTTGTTTCCAAAAAAAGTAATTTCTTAGCTGGCCTCTCCATCAGAAAGCAGCTGCCTCTCATAAATTCTCCTGTGAGAGTGCATAAATCTCCCTTACTGATAACGTCAACAGGGAGACTGAGAGTGAGACTGTGGGATCTGTGTGTATTTATGTGTGAGAGTGAGTGTGTCTCTGTGTGCGCATGCGTTCTTTTAAAGCATTTTGTGAAATGCTTGAGCGAAATGCTACATTTGTGATCTGTCAGTGTGGTTCGTTATAAATATGCAAATATTTGTTGTGAATAGAAGTATGTCTTATTATATAATTTCATGTATTTCAATGTGCAATGTGTTTGTGAAAAAAAATATGGTAGCCTAATAGCACTTATGTTGTTGATGTGTGTGTATGTGTGTAGATCTTTTTCTCTGTTTACATGTCAGTGTGTGTACATAAGTTCTATATTGGTGTGACAAAAGTAAACTCTTGGTTCCTGGATATATCTGAGCTGTGAGGCATCTAGCTCTTGGGTGGGATTGAAATTGCATTTGACAGTGAGTTTGTCACTGTGCTTATTCCAACTGAACAGATGCAAGCACATGAACCTCACATCTTCCCTGCAGAGTCTCTACTAGAGTACACACTTCTCTAACATTTTCATTCTTCTGAAGTCAGGACTGTGAGCCAGAATGATTAAGAAATGCTTGATACTTCTTCAGGATACCCATCTCCTTTTAATTTTACTGTAATTTTGTCTGTGTTTGATAGTGAGTGTGTGTGTGTGAGAGAGATATTATTGTCATTTATTAATTCTTCTATAGCATGTGTCATATCTTTGGGGGTCTGGGAAAGCCCGACGGATGTCACTGTGACTAAATTAAGGAAAAAAGGGCAGAGATGATGAAACATTGGGTTTTTCCCTTTTGCTTTAAACTTTAAAATTAAATTTTTTTACCGAAACAGTATGGAAATGTTTTTAATTCAGGTTATTTTCTAACTTTGCCTTGGCTGTCTGCCTACATAGATCGTGTTAAGTAAGGAGATAAAATGTTGGAGATGGTTGCATAGCCACGTGCTATAGCAAATGAGCATAAGCCTAATCAGTTCATTTTGTAATCATGTGTCAAAATGTCCATGAAGCTCCTCCGTCATTATCATCAAAACAGAATAGAGCGCTTACACACTCTGTACAGATGACAGTAGACAAAGTTTTAATATGTTCCCTTGTCAATCACAGTGACATTAATCATTCGTGGGCATCTGTGGGCTCATGTATGCAGAAGAGGGCAGATAGTGCTTTCCTCTATGTGTGTTATTCTGCCCTGTGACACAGCATGAGCAGCAGTTTGAAAAGATGGGGTTGGCTGTCTTCACATGTCTCAGAGGAAGCATGTGTTTTGCCTTTACCCTCCCCAGTTGGTAGCTGTCGTATGATGGGGTAGCTGGTGGGTGGGAATTGGTCAACACCAAATTAGGAAGAAAATGGGTGAGGGAAAAAAGTTTAAACGACATAATTTAAGTAATAACTGAATTAATCCGTGATTATTCCCCCATCAGTGTAAGCTCAGACAGAGACAGATGAGACAGAGACTAATGATGCTGAGAACTAATTTCCTATTGTAAATTTGTACTTTTTAAATATTTGGCAGTAATGTTGTTTTACCATGAGTAGATTAGGTTATAAATGTTGAGGTAATGAAATTGAAATGCAGTTTTCTCCTTTTTCACTTTTGGGGGCAACCAGAATTTAAATGATAGAACTTTACATAAGTGATTTGAGATATATGCTAAAGAAAAACATATTTCAGTTCAGGAAAACCTGTAACTGTATATATTTATATTATAATATACAAGAACTGTATATAATACAAAATGACAAAATTTGACCATGTGAAGGCCACCACACATACAGACTCAATTTACTGTACTTGTGTGTGGGTGCATAGATGTATTAGTAAATACTAATGTAGTGCAGAAAAAGATTAGATAAGATTATTCCCTCTTTATATCTCTCTCATAAATTCACACCATTCATTTCTCTCTCCATTTCCACTGATTACTGGCATGCACTGTCTGCAGTTTAATAATCTTCAGGAACATGCGCCTAATGAATTAAGTCACTCCACCTAATTGCTTGCCACATTTCAAGATATGTGTGTATCTGTGTGTGTCCCACTCTGTATAAATGTGTGTGTGCACATGAGAGAGAGAGAGAGAGTGTAACAGTGAAATCAGAATGGGGGTCTTAATAGTCCTGGTGAATTTTAAAGAGGTAATTAGGAACACTTAGAATGGCTGTGTTTGGCATGTTTGTTTTGGTGGGATGAGATAAATTGATGGGTTGATGAGCCTAGAGTGCAGATGAAGTATGTAGTACATAGCAGGCTATGTGAGACAGTATTCTGAAGAGAAAAGGACATTAGTTAAAAAGTATATTTGAAGCTAAAGTAAGCATTTTTTAAAAAACATTTGTTGAAGTTCTCTTTACATCCTGGCAGCTGTCAATAAAATATCAGCTCAGAGGTGATACTCCAGTCTCTGTGGCACCCCAGGCTGTGTTAACTGGAGAAAAACAATCAGTACAAGGAGGCGTCTCTACTCACCTGTCAATCATGTTGTCCGTCAATTCCAAAAACTCCCTCTCTTGCACTAGCTGTCAGGTGTTTGAGTCTGCATGCATGCGTTTTGGGTACATGGCTTTAAAGAGAAAAGCTGTATTTGTTTGCATTTTGGGTTTCAAAACAGCTATTATCAGCTAACTTCCACCAAACTTGCTTATTATACATTTAAACTGAACATTTTTGTAATTTATAATGAACCTTCTGAGCAAAAAGATGAAACCTGAAAACACAGGGAGTTCACCATGTTTACTGTTGGAGACATAACTAATTAAATTTTAACTGATAGGATCAATATCACATTTTGAACAATTAATAATATGATTTAAAACTATTCTTAATTTCTTTTGTACACTGCTTGTCAACAAAGAGACTTAACTTGAAGATGAATCTTCAATGACCGTAAACACTTCAAAGTTGGGCAGTGGTGCTTTCACACTAGCCATTTTGTTCTTTACTGCCAGCGCACATTTTACATGTTGTCCTACAGGAAGCAGGTGGAATGCAGCCACTTTTAAGAAGTGCTGCTGCCAGTGTGGGTTTTTTCGGTCACAGTGGTGGAGCTCTTCCAAAATTGAATGAAGTTTAACATTTCAGTTTAACAGCAGATTAACATGAACTAGTTCTTCACCTTGCAAGGTTGGGGGCAAGCAAGACATACACAACCTCCTCATACAACCTCCTCAAGCAACCTTCTCATACAGCTTCAACAAACAACCTCCTCAAACAACCTACTCAAACAACCTATTCAAACAAATTCCTCATACAACCTCTTCAAACAACCAACTCAAATAAATTCCTTTTACAACCTCCTCATAAAACCTCCTCAAACAACCAACCCAAACAAATCCCTCATACAACCTCCTCATGCAACCCCTCAAACAACCCCCTCAAACAACCTCCTCATACAACATCCACAAATAAATTCCTCAAACAAATAATAATTGTCCTTATTATATAAAATGTATAGCACATGAAATAAATCAGAGACAGAACCTTCTCAAACCTGAGACAGAAACCTGAGCTGAGGCTCAAACTCAGGACCCTGAATTCAGCCCTCTTGGACTCCCGGAAACAGATGGCTGTAGCATTGTCAGGATTTGAACTCATGATGTTGGATGAAGGGGCGAAACACATTTCTGTTACAGCTTTTTTTTTTTACCCATTACATGACTTGTGCATCACCAGCCAGAAGTGTCTTTTGTTTTGGAAACTCACTGAATGAATGATGAAATTATGGTCATGGTCAAAGGCAATAGTATTGTTTCTGGATACTGGAAGCAATAAAAATAAAAATTATTTTTGAGGGGCACCAATAATTGTCCAGACACCATTTGGGTAATTATTTTTACACAATCATATTTAGACTCAAATGGTGCAAAGAGTTCTGGAGTATCTTTAGACCCATACCATATATATATATATATATATATATATATATATATATATATATATATATATATAAACACTATATAACCAAAAGTATTAGGTCACCTGCCTAGACTCACATATAAAAT
>CM075006.1:15387289-15412243 GCA_037576675.1 Pangasius sanitwongsei | reverse complement strand
CCTGTTTTACAATTTTACAATTGTTACAGACTACAATTTTTATCTGTTCTCTTTGTCTGTATATATATATATATATATATATTTATTTATATATATATATATATATATATATATATATATATATATATATATATATATATTTCAGCTGCAGCAGTAGTTCACGTCTCACCCAATGACCTCGCCCTGATGGCCAACTCTCACGCCACACACACACATGCACGCGCATTTGCACATTTGCACGTGGCACTGCCCTTTCCACATGAGTGCACATAGCGCACACTCGTACACTTGTCACTCCTCTGCTTTCTTTAAAAAAGAGCATGTGTTGTATGCTGCCATGGCAGCGTTCATTGTGATTCGCTGGCCTGGCCCAGCCGTGACCCTCAGTGTCGTGTGACAAGCACAGATCCAGTATGTGGCGGTTACAGAGCTGCCTTCTCCCATTACATCTGCTCCACCAGGCCTGACGCATGCTCCAAACCAGGGTGATGATGACAGCAAGCTGTGTTTGTTTCCGCTGGACACTGACGGAGGAGACTTGCCTCTACTTTTCCACAGCTGAGCCATTCGGCTGGATCACTTGCTGTGTTAATGAGTTACCGCTTCTGAGTAAAGTGTTAAAGAGGTTATCCTGACTGTCTCAAATTTGCGAACCCAAGAATGCAGCAAGTCACGTGTATCTCCTGCTAAATACTTAACTTCATTCTAATATAGATAGCTTGGCAAGCATGTGACAAGACATTTAGGCCTTCCTATTCTCAAGTGTGTGTGTGTGTGTACACTGGTATGATATAACAGAAAGGAATTCAAAGCTCAATGTCCATTCACACTGTGCACTGGTGCATTTTCCTTCACCTACTCAACATGCTCTGGGATTGAGTTTCAGTCTCATGACTACACAAACGCTGTGATCCCTTAACCAGTGTCAGCTGAGCTCAGAGTACAGCGCACACCTCAATCACACTGGAGCCCTCAACCACGTACCAGCTTTTCACCCTGCACGGAAGGCCAAGGCTGCCCTCCAGCTTTCCAGGCTTCCTAATGAGCCCTGGCTGCTAGTTGAGACCATGAATGGGCTGGAAAAAACACAGGGCTGATCACTCAAGCACAGGAGCCTCATGGCAACAGAGAGATTGACAGAGACAGAGAGCAAGCAGCTCCCAAAAATTTATTGGAATAAGGAAATATTTAAAAACATTCAGTGTTTTTTTCTTCAGTTATCATTACATGAAAAATGCAGACAGATGCATGTCTCAAGATAATGGGACATGGTACTGAATATTCTGTTTGCTTATAGCAAGATATTGAGATCTAATGAGAAAACAAATCCTGCATTTTATGTAAGCCACTGCTGTAGCAACAGCCCTATATATTATTAGATAAGTTATTTCTATATGCTATAGCATGCTAGTTAGCTGGAATCTGGAAAGTTGTCAGCTGTATAGTAACATTATAAATAGAGTTTGAAGACTTGGTGTTAATTTTTGTCTTACAAACATTCAAACAGATCACAAGATACTCAAATACATATTTATTATCTGCAGTACAGGATATGATCTGCTTTTGAAGTCAAGCACTAGCAATGGAACCAGCTATAATGACTGTAACCAAGTGTTTTCTAAAATGTAAAGCAAATTAACAATACAGATTTATTTGAATGAAATTCTCAGGGGCAGCACTGTTTCTAAGAGCAGATTTGAATTTTTTATACCCAGTGCATCACAAGACTTAACCATAAATAGTGAAATAAGACTCTGTTAACTGGAAATTTCCAAGAAAGCCATACCGACATAGTTAATTAATAAATGGTTGAAAAGGAAAGCACTACACTAGATGTAGACTTGCTTAGGATGATCATAATGGACAGATTTCAACTCGTTTGACACCAGGCAAGTACAGAAAATAGAGTTGTTTTCCTGTGGCTTGTGCTCTGCTAGCTGTGATATTTCTTTCCTCTGACACAATTCGAGGAAGCGCTCCTATTCCTGGAGCTGCAGGTTAATATCTGTCACCTTCATTTAGGCCCGTAATGGCAGAACTCCATTAGCTCAGTCCGATGGCCAGCCAGAGTCGGCCAAATGGCTGCACGTGGCCACAGCTGTGATGACAGGGCGTTGATTAAAAAATGAGGGTGCATTCTTCCTTACCTCCTTTTCTCCTTCTCCTTCTCGTGCACGGCCCATAAGTCATTTTTGTCATTATTGGCTGCCGTCACTGTAAATCAGCTGGACCTGGGAAATATGTTTTTTTGATAAAGTAGCGGCTTCTTCTCAGTCTTTAGCCTTGCCATTTCCAGGCCTCCCGCTTTCTGAATGTGAGGAGAGGAGTATTGATCCGGTCTGCGTATTATCGTCCACCATGGGGGTATTTTAAAGGCATGACTGGAACTGGAGCCATGATAATCATATATTCACATATAATCAATATTCATTGTGTGACGTGCTTGCTCCATTACCTATTTTAGGTAGCTCATTTTGTATGGTCTTGTATGGTTGTATGCATTTAGAACACCATACTGCAAAAACACATGGAGATACAATTACACACACACACACTCCTGCCATCGCAATTACTTGCAGTATGAACCAAACTCAGGAGAAGCATCCGCATGCCTCCCCTGACGTGTCGGGCCTGAAAAGCAGAAACGGCCATGCTGAAGGAGACTGATAGAAAAGCCATTCTCCCGTAACGCTTTATCAGCCCTGGCATTGCACATCAATAAACTCCCCCCTCCCTTTTATCCTTCTCTCCTTCTCTCTTCTTTCTCCATCCCTCCCTCCCTCCCTCTCTCTGCCCTTTCCTTGCACTTTTAATCTTTCAAAACAGAGGATCCAAAAGAATAGAAATCAAAAAGCAAGCAAGATAAGAGTATTGTGTTTGTGCTCGGTGTATTCAAATACCTCATCTGGATGCACACTGATCACCTGTTTGTTTGGGGTTTCACTCGATTGGCCTTTCTTGGTTGGGATTTGCTTTTTGATACTTTAGCTTCGATTCCTAAACCAAGCTTGTGAGTCTGGTATTGAATTTCTAGGATGCTCTATACATTATATTTCTTAAGTTTCAATACTGATATACCTGTGTTAAGGAATGTTTGAAATGATTAACATCTGAGGCCTGTAAGTCA
Source organism: Pangasius sanitwongsei (assembly GCA_037576675.1). Lineage (NCBI taxonomy): Eukaryota > Metazoa > Chordata > Actinopteri > Siluriformes > Pangasiidae > Pangasius > Pangasius sanitwongsei. The sequence goes on along the minus strand of CM075006.1, from coordinate 15,409,116 downwards.
TCCTCTGGGAAAATTTTCCTTCCATGTCAGCATCTCTCATATAACTGCAGGCACACGCACACACGCACGCACACACTCCCTCGAAAGAAAAGGTTTGTTCTTCCTTCTTTCAAATTCCTGCCTAGCTGGGAGCCAACCACATAAAGCTGAGCACACCATGACTATTTTTACATTCCATGTGTTTGTTTCTATACACCCCAACAAGCACTTATGTAATAGTAGTACTGGAATGAAAAAAAAAATGCATGAGGCTTCCTGTTTCAATTTACTTTCAGTTCACATACCATGCCTTCCAGCTGTGAGTGGAGTGGTTAAAACATGCAAAGTTGTTTTACATTAAAACCACAAGAGCTTATTAAATTCTAACAGTGCTGTACTGGATTATATTCACATTACTATTTTTATAACTGATCCAGGATTTGTGTAATGGATTATGCACATATACTGTTAATAGAAATGGACATTAATGTGATGATCAAAACAAATCTTTCAAATGGTCTTTAGAACAGATAAAGAAATGTATTCTGGATGAGGAAATAAAGAAACAAAATAGCTTCAAATGTAGATATTCAGAATTCCTTCTGTAGAATAGACTGAGGAGGATCCACTTTATTATACTGTTGAGTGATGTTTTCAGTTCTCAGAGTGAATTACATAAGTAAGGAATAAAACACAATGGGACATGCTGTTATAGGAAAATAATCAACAAGGATGATGTGACTTGACGTGATGCAGAGTAACTCTAAACACTCCAAAGTTGGTCATTATCCCATCACAGTACATTTTGAAATGTTTTATTTCTCCTATACTGCAGCATTGTACCAACAATTAGTTTGTAATTAGTTAGAACTCACATTTCATACATTTATTAGCTGTGTTATGTTTAATGCTGTGGTTTAATGCAGTGCTGACACTGGAGACTCATTCCAAAATGCTGAATACACATCTCCTTACAGAAAACTTCACCATAGCAGCAATGTTACATGTTTAAATCTGTTTCTGTACAGCTTCTGCCATACAGGTGATTTTACTGTAGAAGTTGTTACCATAGAAACAATAAGATATTAGAGCCATGCTGTGCTGTTAATATGTTAAAATGTTAATGCTGTTAATGTTAAAAAATATTTCTAAGAAAAAATATTAATAATTAACAATCAGAATTGAGCATTTTAACAGCACTTTGGTATAATACTATTGGCCATTATCTACACTTACCATATAAATCACTTTGAACATGCATAATTGCTGTAGGCCATCTGTTGCTATGTACAGTTTGTACCTTGTCTAGCAGTTGAAAGAGACCACCTTAAGTCAACCATCACAGCACCGACACTGGGAGTGTCTATGATGCTGCTACAAGGTGCAGCTTTTCAGGGATTTTTAGGAACTGTGTACACTGTTTGTACATTTTATAATACCCTCTCAGCGGTGTTCCTGTGCTGGTTCCTGCCCATTAGTGTATTGGGTAGAGAGGAGCTGACAAATTGCATAGCCAGTGGATATGCAAATTTCTAATTTTGTTACAATTATGGAAACCACTATATACCATTATCAAAATTATTATACTTATTAATAATATCAACCGGAATCTAATAACAGTTTTAATAAAAATCTGTTCTATAGTTGGAAAGATCAGCAATAAAAAAAATCTATCTGGCTTCAATATAGCCAAAACATTATTGTACGTTATTGTTTTTGGACTTTCATGATTTTGTCCCTAATTTAGTCTTGGGCAGTTCCCACCCAAAAGTTAGGTCTCCTCTAACCAGCTACCTGACAGCCACCAACCCAGGAGGGAGAAGGCTATCACATGCTTCCACTGAGTCACATGAAGCCTGCCAGCCTCATCTTTTCAAACTGCTGCTCATGCTGTGTCACAGGGTGGCGTAACACACTCAGAGGAAAGTTCCCCCTTCGGCATACATGAGCTTACAGATGCCCACGATTGGCTAGTGTCACTGTGATTTACTGTGTGGGACAGAGAGAGAGCCACCCCTCCCATCCAGAGAGCATGGCCAATTTTGCTTCCTTGGACTGTGGCATCATTGGGATTTAAGCTCGCAATCTCCGGATGTTAGGGCGAACGCTTTTCTCTTGCACCACTCAGGAGCCTAAATAATTTTTAATAGTTTGTTTATCAATTAAATCTGTTTATAAATTGAAACTGTTTTTACAGTTAAAGGGGTCCCTGATTGTAAAAACTTTGAGAACCACAGTTAGTAATTTTACACCAATAGCTATGGTAACATAGCTACCTGATAAAAATGCTAAGTGTTTATAATGGTATAAAATGTGATCTGTGACCTCACTCTGAAATTCTCATCTTGTGTTGTAGTTATTAACATATGTATAATTTGAAGACAAAGAAGTTGTAGTGTTTAGAGGTACAAGAACCCTGACCTGTGTTCACATTCAGTATTAAATATACACAACTAGAGCTGTGAGGTCAGCCACAATGACTAATGTCCCACTTCCAAGCTATTCAATTGTTGACTCAAAAGCAGGTTAGAAACATTATTTCTAACTCATTCACTCTTTCATTTCTTCTTCCTTTTCATTTCTCTCTTTCATTTACATTCACTCTCTAACTAAGGAAAACACGTGAGACAAAGGGTTATGCAGCCTTGTCCACAAATCTCTTTCAGTGAAGCCCTATAATGTCTCTTTGACTTATTACACCTCACCCACTCTCGTTAGAAAAGAAATTAGCCACGCATTCTGTTTTAATTAACCTTCTGTAGCAATGGAGCGGGACAGGGGTGGGAGTCCAGGGCATGTGTGGAGGTCAGCGTAATTGAATAGAGACGTAACGATGACATCGCCAAGGAGCCATAGCCATGGCGTTAAGGTGAGTGATGGTGGCAGAAGAGCACATGTCATGTTGTGTAGACGCACCTTTGAAGGCCTGGCCACACATACTGCTAACTGTCACTATGCCAATATATACACCCAGTATAGTACAGCTCTTTTCTTGCATTAGACCTTTGATTTAACCTGGCCTCAGTTTATATTAAGTGTCTCTAATACCAGTGTAGTTCCATATCAGTTGTACAGGTAACATTATTATAAGGTTCTGAAAATGAAGATCCTGAATATAAAGTGCGACCATTTTTCACTTTACAGTTTCTCAAAAAAATCATATTTACATTTTCTTTAATAATTCTTAAAATCTTACGCCGTTGTTCATATTTAAGCGTGGAATCTTGAAACACTCCCTGCCTACCTCATACACACTCATACACACAGAAATGTTATCACAGCTTCATTGCATCGCTGTTGGAAAACACCTTTGTTGTTTGAAAACAACCCCTCCCCTTCACCAGTCACGATCCTGTGCTGTGTGATTGGTGTCAGTAAAACACACCTGGTTAGGGTCATTGGTGTGTGTGTGTGTGTGTGTGTGTGAATGTGTCTGTTGGACGCTTTGCTGCTGGAGCGTCACAGGCTGCCTGATGAATGGTGGTGCGCCGTGGTGGGCCAATCGATACAGGGGGCTCTGTGGCTGAAGAGCAGGTGTGTCCTGCTGAGCTGGAAATCCCATTAAAATTCAACCAGATCCAGGGAGCTGCTGTGGGGGATGGAGTGCTGCTGATCCATGTCCCTTTGGAACCTGTAGCAACCTTGTTGCTAGCTGGCTAGGCTTAGATGAACGGTGCTTAAATCTTCTTGAAACACTACACGATCAATAAATAACAGTGGAAAGAAACACAAACTTCTACACAAATAATGTAGCAGTGGCCCATAGCACTGATGTATGGGCAATTCTGTAAATATTTACACAGTTATCAGGTGTTAAGTTTGGTATTGTGGAATGAATTTTGTCTACTATAGCCTCTAAAATGTAAAAGAGATTGTGTTCAGTCTACAGCACACTGGTGCATGGAAGAATTATTTGTGGAATCTTGTGGTGCCTTAATTTCAGCCCAGCTACAGGTAACAGTGCTGAGCTATATAACAAAAACTATTTATACATAATTACATAATCGCTACTGCTGTTGTTGTGGAGATATCAGGTTGCTAAAAAAGAGATGACTTTCAAAGCCCATTATTTTGGTTTTCTCTTGGGAAATCTACCTTGTTTTTCCACATAACTAGTACGTTAGCATGTGAGTTCTCTTCTTGTGCTAATTGAATCATTGAGTCTCTTTTAGTGCGGACATGAGGACTGTACTTTCTATAGGTTTTGTGTACTTGTCTTTGACTGAATGTGCATAAAATCATGTGTGTTAGTTCTGCTTGATTTATTATCATCATGTGTAATTGTACACTAAGTGTCCTATCCCAGTGAAGATAGCATTGGCATGCAATGTCCCTCTCTTTTTCTTTCACAAGAATGGGCTTAAATGTGACACTCTATCTGTCACACATCTTTCAGTGTCTCTCTCTGATGATACCAGCATGGTGACAGATCACCACGCACCCTTGTCATCCACTCACTGATGGAGAGAGAGAGAGAGAGAGTGAGAGAGAGAACCTTTGGTGTGAAGCCTCTCTTTCTCTCAGCCAATCAGAATTCTGAGAGAGAGAGAGAGAGAGAGAGAGAGATGGAGAATGAAGTATGAAGTTGTTGGAGGTATTGGAAGTTATTATTATTATTATTATTATTATTATTATTATTATTATTTTCATTTTATTTCTTTTTTATTCCATTTTCAGAAACATTTTACTAGCCAAAACCAAATAATATTCACATTAATTAATTAATTAATTAATTAATTAATTAACATTAATTAACATTTTACATATAAGAACATATAAATCTGCTTTGTTTTATATGTATATTCAAAATTGGCAAGGAGTTTGCTGCTATCAAAAATTTGGTATCACAGTCTGAATTTTGAATCCATCATGAATAAATGTGTTGAGCAAAACTTTGTGTCTTGTTCAGCTTTGTTGAACTTGGTACATGAATTCATATAGTTAAACAGTAGAAGACTTCTTTGACAATGTTGATCTTTAAAATGGCCGTCCTTCATACTACAGCGGAGAAAATCCAAAATGAAGGAAGTGCTCATTTTAGCAGCATTCAGGCATGACATTGTATACTGTATTTCTAGCCATAACTAAAATGCTAAATGGTAAAGTGATAAAATTAATAGAGTTTGAACTGAAGCAGTTTTTTTTTGCCATTCCCTTCTCCTACTGTCATGTCTAATTTTTAAAGAGATGTGTGAGATGTTATTTCAAGCATTATTATTCATACACATGAAGTTGTATGCATAAATACATTCAAATACGTTCAACTGACATTCCTGCTAATTGTGTGTTATGTTTAAACACTGGTCACTTGGTTAAAATGGTTAATTAGCATCAGCTACAGAACAGCATCCTGTGTCCTTCAGCATCTACTCTGCTTCCCACTTTAGATCACCTCGGCAGGTAGCTGCTGATCTAGAATCAGTAGAATCAGCTCTCCTAAATCTTTTCTTCATTTCCGTGCCGTGCAGCCAGCCCATGATGAGCAGCTCAGTCATTCTGAATGTGTGCAGAGTGTGTGTGCAGCCAGGTGGCCTGGTATGCCCCTGGACGCTTGAAGCTCTTAACCTCCTGCCATCGCTGCAATCCCATCAGCACTGTCACGCAATGGAGTACGGCTTATGGCTATCACCACCAACCCCGCCTCCATCGCTCTCTCTTGCTCTTTTGTGCTTGCTCTCCCTTCTGAGCTGAAGTCTACCATATATTGTAAAGCCACACAACTACTTGTGCTTAACAGTGGACTCCAGTTAATTTCCAAACTCCTCCCTGCAGCTGTCAAATTTTACTGTGGGGTGTGGATTTAATTTTTTTCTTCTTAGCGTGCACTAGGACTGTGCCCGGTGACAGTTAACAGAGTCACTTCAGTAACAGCCCCCAGTTGTGGTAAAAACTTTTTGTGTTATAAAATACTATTAGTATTTTAACATCTAAGTATAAATCTCTGGATGAACTGGTTGTTCGGCAGGTAGGTGAGCAACAGTGTTGCTCGTGACATTTTGTTCAGTTCATCATTAGTGGCAAAAGTGGAGATGACCTTCAGCAACTAGAAATATGGTGCTTTAAATTCAAATATATAAAGTCTACATGAAACATATACATTTTTTTTATTAAGAAGAACTGAAGAAAATAATCCAATACACAAGCAATTGACTAAAGACTGAATTAAAGTTTGATATAATATTATATCACATCATTGGCTCATACCTACCTATACAGATTATTACAATGTTAGAATATCTGAACAGAAAAACAGCTCATGAACATCTGAAAGGTGGAAAAATGACAGAAAATGGTGCCTTAACCAAGCATTGTGAAATACATAAACTTCTACCAAAATTAGTGATTGTATTAATCCAACTAACATTCTTTTAACTCAAATAAAATTCCTTTACCAAATCAGAAAGATTTGCTGTTATATATACAGAAGGCTAGGGTAACTCAAATAACCACACTTTACAACTATGGTGAGTAGACAAGGACACACATGTCAAGCCTTCAGGCAGGTGGGCTACAGCAGCAGAAGACCATATATTGTGTATATATGATTGGAAAACATTGCCTGGTCTTTTTCCAATTTTCAACTGTCTGGTTTTAATGAATTAATATATATGCATTATCTAAGTATAAATGCATAATTCTTTGCCAGTCACTTTCATCAACATAGAGAACAGAAGGGAAGTGTTGGCGGTAAGCTGGGTGTTGGTTTCATGTCTATCCGTGTGGATAATTGAATGTTGGAGCATTCTTCCCCGCCTGTCTTTGTTGTTCAATCAATACAGGAGCTAATCTATATTAGCAGAATTAGATGCTCTCAAACTCAGATGTCTGGAGCCTTTCAGACGCCTTGTACACGTCTGGTACTTTTTCCCCAAATCATATAGTGAAATCATCAGCCTGACATTAAAGCAGGTGGATCTCACACAACATTTTACACAGAGGGAGAGAGGGTGAGTGAGAACGAGAAAGAGAGAGAGATTCATTCTTCATCCTCTATGAGGTGAGTTTAAAATGCATTACACACTGAACTATCATTATATCATTAAATTATTTGGTTCCCAAAAAAAGCCATGGTTGCATCAGATACCTAGCGTAGTCAGTGCATATGCACAGGAACCAGGCAGGTTAGATGTTAAGAGTTTATTTATAAAGTGAACAGGATGCTGTGGTGAATTAGTATTAGGACTGAGAGGCCTGGCCTCTCTAATTGGAGGTGAAAGGAAGATGGTAATTAAATCTCAAAGGATGAAAGTGGAGGCACCAGAACGGAAAAACAACACACACACCAAATGTGCGCTCTCAGCGAGGGAGGCAACACACTCTCCCATGAGCTGTGATCTAAGGAGGAGAGTTAACACACCTGTCCTAGTAGTGTGTGTCTGCATGTATGAGTAAATAGGGGCAACATGCAGAGTGCTGCTGAAAACATCCACCAGTGATCACTGTACAATTGTGCTCGTTCATGGTGTTTTTGAAATGTCTTCAATTCATGATACCTTGTCATTTATAAGTAATATCTAACTTAGTTTCCCAGATAAAGCATTTTGTGAGTGTAATCTACATTTAAATGGTCTTTGAGGTCAAACACTGGCCATCACTTTAGGTCTCATCTGCCTAAGACTGCCTTCTACAAGGAAAAGCTGGAAAGCTCTGCACAAGATCCTTGAAAGCTCCACAACATCTTTTCTTCACTACTCAACCCACCGGCTCCTCCTGCTCCGTCCTCCTTGACTGCTGAAGACTTTGCCACCTTTTATGATGAGAAGATTGAAAAAAAATCTGCCAGATCTTCACTTCTAGCCCAACTCTTACACTACACACTGAGGATTCTCCTACGCTGACACATTTTTCTAAACTAGCAACAGAAGAGATCTTGCAAGTCATCTTGTTCTGCAATCCTACCACCTGCCCATTGGATCCAATCCCTTCTACAATGCTCCAGACAATCTCTCAAGACCTCCTCCCCTTCATCACCACTATCGTCAATGGCTCCATAACATCTGGTCATGTACCAACCTCATTCAAGAGAGCTCCCTTCCTGAAGGAGCCCACTCTAGATCCCTCTAGATCCCTCTGACATCAGCAACTACCGACTGGTATCACTTCTTTCTTTTCTTTCTAAAACCCTTGAACGAACTGTCTACAATCAACTGTCTCTCTATCTCTCACAGAGCAACCTCCAAGATCCTAACCAGTCTGGCTTCAAACCGGCACACTCCACAGAGACTGCCCTTTTGGCCGTCACTGAGAAGCTACATGCTGCTAGATCAGCCAACCTGTCCTCATCCTCCTTGACTTTTCAGCAGCATTTGACACAGTGAACTACAAGACAATCTTGTCCACCTTCATGAGTCAAAGAATTTGTGGTGCAGCATGGCAGTAGTTTGCTTCCTACCTGGAAGGTTGGCCATATCAGGTGACATGGAGGGGATCCAAATCTGCTCCACGCAGACTCTCCACTGGTGTCCCACAAGGCTCAGTACTTGGTCCTCTTCTGTTCTCCCTCTATACTCAATCTCTTGGTGTGGTCATATCCTCACATGGGTTTTCATACAACTGCTATGCGGATGACACTCAACTCATCCTCTCTTTCCCTCCCTCAGACACTCATGTTTCTGCTCGGATATCAGCATGTCTGGCTGACATCTCATCATGGATGACAGCTCATCAGCTGAAACTTAATAGCAGCAAAACTGAACTGTTGTTCATCCCAGGTGATTCAACCCCATGTCAGGAAGTTGCGATCTCCCTGGACAACTCTCTGATCTCACCTTCGATTACTGCATGCAACCTTGGAGTAACCATAGACAATCAACTGTCCTTTTCCTCTCACATTGCTAATCACACAGCACTCTCTTGGTGATTTTTCTGCAACTGATCCAGAATGCAGCTGCACGACTGGTTTTTAACCTTCCTAAGTTCTCCCACACCACCCCATTGCTATGCTCCCTCCACTGGCTTCCTGTAGCTGCCCGCATCAGATTTAAAACACAGATGCTTACAAAGCCAAAAATAGACCAGCACCCACTTATCTTAAAGCACTTATCACATCCCGCATGACATCATGCTCCCTCCGATCCTCTAGCACTGCTCGACTGGTCCCAACATCTCTCAGGGTACAAGGAAGGCATGCATCAAGACTCTTCTAGGTGGTGGAATGAACTTCCCCTAGATGTCCGAACAGCTGAGTCACTGGCAGTCTTTAAACGACATCTAAAGACCTACCTCTTCCTAAAGTACTTAAATTAGCACTTAAAAAAAACCTTTGTATTGTCTGAGCGCTTGTTACTATATTACCTCCCCAACAGAGTTTTTGGACTGATGGTATTCTTAGTTTGTGACCTAGCGGACCAGTATCAGAATGTATTTATTGACAGAGACTTCAAAACACTTGTGTGTTTTTTCCTGTTCTCTGTTCTCTTCTCAAATGATCAATAACTGGGATGAAGAAGTTGTACCTATGTATTGTATTCTTACCCATCTATATAACCACACTATCTCTACTAATCAACTACCCAATGCATTTTTCAAACTTCTGCACAGAGAAATAAGGTTATTTAAGAATTTTTGGAAACTCTTTATTTGAAGGGTAGCCAGAAATTTATGAAAGGCTTATGTCAAAACCCATAAGATGACATTAGAGGTTTTATGAAACGTCTTGCATGAAAGAGAGAAGAGAGAAAATGTTTCATAATTTTCATAATTATTTCATAATTTATTTCATAATGTATTTCAGAATTATCATTATTGATAGACTGAGTGAGTTACTGTAATTATTCTTATTCTTATCTTGAATTTTAATTAGTGTGTTTTTGGTTATAGTACATTCATGACATTAAAGGTGTACATAACAATGTTATAAATGCAAATTTAATTACCACTTTAGTTTGAGGGCACTAAAATCATTCATTTGGCTGGCATATGGACTTCATAAATAAGTAAAGTTCATTGGAATGAACTACCAAGGCTTCAGCTGAAGTGTTCAATTTCATGCTTCTACAGGTACATGTATATGTACCTGTACTCTATATATGAAGTAAACATAGGAAAAAGGGAAAGATGACAGGAGGATACTTTAAAAAATTCTCCATACTTAATTAATATATTATACTTCCTTTATCTTGGAAGTAATCAGTTCCAAGATAAATTTAAAAAAATAAATAAAGATGCAATATTCCCAGTCAACCTATAATGATAATTAAGGGGATCTTCTCTAATGTGTATAAGGAGAAAGTGATAGACTTCTTAAAAAAGTTATGTCTTCTTAAAAAAATTTATGTATCTCACAAGTTTTGATTGAGGACAAAAAAAATAATTATGCAATTCTTATGAATGTGGAAATCCAATGTTACTGGATTTTCTTCCACTTTGCATAATAATTTGGGATTCTTGAAATATTACTATAGTCAGTTTCACTTTCTCACTTCTATGTCTATGATTTCTTCACAGCAACTGACCTGAGAATGACTACATATTTAAAATGGATGGATACATGTCTCATTGCAATTTCAGATCTGTGTAATTTGTAATGGCTGCAAGGGGTGGCTGTATGCATGCCCAGGACTGGCAGAGATCGTAAAATAGAAATTGATATATGGCCCAGTCAACCTTTGATGGAGGACATAAAAAGATCAGTGCCGTCCAAGCAATGCTGGGGCACATTTAGACCATCACACTGTTCTACAACTGCACCACCAAACCAAAATACATACTCCACCACTCCAACAAGCAATAACTCTTAACAAAAACAGCAGCTCAGTTTACAGCTTGTATACAACTAAGTTTTTATTTAAATGTAAAATACCACAAATTATGGACTGTATGCTTAGGAAAAAAAAAGATTTATTAATGTAAGATGGCAAAAAACTCATGGTAAATTTCATGGTGAAATGACAAGAAAAAAAGATACAATTACAATTTTTTTTGGCTCTCAGAACAGTGCTAATACTTTTGTGCAGCCAGTAACAGGGAAGATACAAAGTGCACAACAATTCAAAATGTGTATTACAGTTTAAACTTTAAAGTACAAATTATAATGCGCCAATTCAAAAGGCAAAGGTCAAGTTATGATTCATGTTACGTTATTTTATGGTTACAGCATGTTCAGGAGTTATGATGCATGTGGTGTGATAGGAATCTGGGTGATATCCAGCTGAAGAGTGAGAACGCAGTGTATGCTCTCATATAATTTTATTTGTACCTCATCAGTATGTCCCCAGACACAGGCCATTTTCCAGTGTATATTAAAACAGTGGTGCTTCTCATGGCAGAAATAGCATTAACAAATCTCTGTATTCTGTGGGGATTCTTCGTGTGTATATGGTAAGTACTATTAGGTCCTGTAGGTGAGCAGGTACCAAAAAAGCTTACAAATGGAACCTTCTGGTCCTGGACCTTGGCCAATTTAAAAAGCACACATTCTGTTTTTTTGGTGCCAAAACTTTGTGGTTGAAAAAGAATTGAATGAATGAATGAATGAATGAACACTTCAAAATTAGCTAGCATGCTTAATAACACGCTAAGCTTGTTGGCAAGCATAATTGTCCCAGGCGGCCCGTTTGAAAGTAAATTCGCATGGCTTTGTCCTCACCCTCCTCCCTCGGGAAGCGCTGAGTGGCCAGCCTTGTTGATAAGGGTAAATGCAGAGAGAAGGGTTGGCCAGTAGCTGGCAGCCACTCCAACAGCTGTGGCTAGCATACCTCCTGGGCCATGAGGAGTAAATAGCCACATGCCCCAACTAATTTTGGGGGCGGTAGAGAAGGGAATAGGCTGCAGTCATGCCATGTGCTCAAACTGTCGAGTGACAGGGACAATAGAATGGACCTTGGACTCTTTAGTGGCTGCCCGTGTCCATGCATGGCCATTACATACAGAACATGGCAGCCAAATATATCCAGTCCTGAGAGGACAGATTTATGTGCGTTTGAACAATGTGTGGGACTGCCGGAGAGCATGAAAAAGAAGCCGAGAGGTCTACCTCATAAATTAAGGGTAATGGGCTACCTTGTCAACAGCAAAAGCATGAACAAACTGTCAGATATTCTAATATCAGATTACCATACTGAAGTTTAAGGAAAGGAGTTAGCATTTCAAGGCCAGCATTTCTCAGTTTTGTGAATAGCAGCACTACGATCGTGCATTTTTATTTATGACAAACCTTATACAGTTCCTCAGATAATTATCATATCATTCATGACTTGAAATAAGTTATCAGGAGCAGTGGGAAAATCTACATAATCTGATACTGTCACATGGATGCTGAGGAAGGTTTGGTTGAAAATGTAGTCTCGTATTGAATCTGATGAAATCAGCTCCGAATGGACATTTGCATTTACATTATTTCAGGTTTGCTAGTTATTCTCTGGCTATTTTACTGAAAATAAAAACAGCTATTCTGTAAACTATATGAATTCTACAGTTTAGTAGGATTTTCGCTTTTACGATATTGCACACCTGTGCCTTTAACAAGATAAAGTAAATTGTGGATATAGCTAGAGTGATGTGTGTTGTGATCAGTTTGTCTGATTTATTTGGCCTGTAATCTGTATGGAAAGGAAAAGCAACAGCCCTAGGTCATGTAGCAGTCATTTAAGCAAGTACAGCAGAGGTGAACAAATGCTAAATGTTCTCCTGGGAGCCAACATTCACTATCTCTCTGTGACTAGTGGTTTGAAAAGCATCTTGTGCAACAGAAAAAGCATATGTTGGCTTCCACACAAAACTGTTACAAGATGGAAATGAAAAACATTCTAAAAGGTTAAAAACAGTTGCTGTGCATGTTTTTTTTTTCTAAATAAATATTACTATGTTATAGTAAATGTTATAACAATCTTTTTTTAGTTAATAGCCAAATGTCTGAATATCTGATTAGCTAGATTAGAACAGAGCTGCTCCTGTTTTACATAGACCAGAGTCAAGCTCAGCCATCACCTTCCCCTTATTCTTTCTTCTTCTTGGCCAGACATTCACATTCATTTGTTTGGATCACTTCCGCCTCAGGAGTGCTAATCCGCTAACTGCTTCATTCATACGGATGACATCATCAAATCCTTATTCTGATACAGGCTGACTTAATCCTGCTCATTCTCTCCCTGACTGAGTCCATTATGAAACACAAATCCTCTAGGTTTCAAGCCAGGGCCTGAACTGTGCTAAAGAAGCACAGGGACTGTTGGTTCCCTCAGCATCTGAGAACCGTGTCTGAACATTCACACTAGGATTGAATCCTGCAAGGCAAAGCTCTCAGCTCTATTACTGGTATATAATTGTGTACTTACACAGGTCCTGCATCGAATGAGCGAGGATTTTTAATGATTACTGCTGCTAATGATAGAGCATGTAGCAGGTCATGGGGTGAATCAGTATGCTTGGCTGCTCATGTATACAGTATGTCATGACTTGTGATGTGTATGAGACTGAAAAGAGTGAAGGAATCTCCCTCCAGATCATATATAGAGTATGTTTTCTTATTGTGTAAGAGTAATAGAGACAAGAGAGCACCACACTCTCTATTAAAGATATGATTTAAACGCTATAGCCTGAGCTTTGACACAAAGACGTGCACTGTTGTTTTTATTTATTTTAGGCTGCTACCATTGGATGCTTTTTGTGTAGGCCCAACATATACAATATATATACAAATACCACAATAGCACATAGTGCCACGCCCCAAGCATGTTCAACCATGTTTCTCCAACAATCTCATCTATACAAGGTACAATGAATGTGGTATTATTTATAAATAAGTACACAAGCACAAAGAGAAGGTTGTGACAGAAGGTATCATCCTCGGGTCCAGTCTAAAAATGATTTAAGATTTTTAAGATATGAACCATTTGGATCTCAAACATAAAGACTTGAAAAAATACAAATAAAAAAATGCTATGTATTAGTGCACAGTGTAGCATCATTCCATGTACTAAATGTGCACTGTCATAATTGTGCATTATTTTACACCTGCACTGACAGTGCTGACTTTTACACCACAGTACCTGGTCCAGCTGAACAGAAGTAGGATGGAGAGAAAAAGAGAAAAGCTCTCATCACTCACACAGTAGGAGGCAAACTATCTATAACATCTTATCATCTATGCCTAGGTATCATTAAAGCTGCATGCTCGTTATAGCAGTGAGGTAATATTTATTTTACAATAATCCTTATACAAGAGTGCGCACAGCTCTTTGGATCATAAATAATAAAATCCACACCCCTGAAATCAAATGAAATATTTAAACTGCTACCACTTTGTCGAAGCTATGAATGTATCACAGTTGCATGTTAGCTTCACAGAGAAAATAAAAAAAATGATGATAGGGTTCCATGCTGTGCTGTGCTGTTTTACATCTGCCACTGAGGTTTAGGTAAAATATTCTGCTGATTTGTGCACACAGCCCTTGATGATCTACAGCTAAAGGCAGTGTGGTGTATTAGTGCTGTAATATAATGCACTGGTGTGGTAGAATTCATGATTTTGCTGCTTGTGATGGCTGCAGCTGTCTAAGCACTGTGGGTTACTCATGTGACCGCTCTGAAAACATGGAGCACACGTGCTAGTGGTTAGAAACTAAAACATGTCTTCTACCCTTGCTCATTCTCCTCAAGAAGGACCAAATACAGACTCGTCAAAAAAAAAATTCCTCTGATATTTTGCTATTTATAATGTCTAGATTTGCCGAAACCATATTATTATAAATATAAATATATGTAGGAAATATATATACATATATTACATATAAATATATGTAGGGAAACAAAATTAGCATTTTTACATATATTTATATATATTTAAATGATATTTGCATAAGGTCAGCCATGGATAATTTTAAACACTGCACGCTTTACTCACTCTAATATTCTCAATTATGGCTGTAGAACTTTAGGAACATTAATGGTTTTTTTTTTAGCATCTTGAAATGTGTTTCATTTAAGTCTTGTAGAGGACTTAAAATGCATGCAAATTGTGTAATACAGTTCTGTGAAGTTCTCATGCAAACTTTAAATCATCTTTACATATTTCGAAAAGTTATATTTATAAAAAAAAGTCATATTTATAAACCTTATTATTTCCTTGAGCATATCAACATGCATTTTTGTTTGATTGTCTGGCTTTATCCCATTTAACCAGAGCAAAGCGGTCTGTATTTTACTGTCGTGTTTTTATTAAGAATTGTTATCAATGGACACAGCTATATAAAAGAGAAAGGCAAAGCTATACATACCTGCAGCAACTTTGTAGTGCTGCATACTGTAAAAAATGTGGTTAATGATTCATTATTGACTCATTGCCTTCTATCATTTAACTTCATGTTTATTTCTGCATTATCAAGATGCCATCAAGGTTCATGATGAAGCAGATATTAAGGAAAGGAAAATGCACAAACTTTACACATGAAGTGGGCAACACTCAGGATGTTAAAAAACAAAAAGAGGTGAAATTATGTATTACATATTGATCTTGTTCAAGGACCATAGTAGTAGAGGTTAGCTTGGCTAAAATATGTTGGTGCAGAATACATTGCTATGCACCAGAATAATATTCAATATATACATGGTGCTGATGATAAGTTGCATGTGAGTGTTTTTCTTTTTTGTGAGACTGGATTGGTTCTTCAGATAAACACTGTTCTGCAGAACTCAACCCCAATCCCACAGTTACACTAGTAAGCACACTGTGCTTAGTACTTCTTTTCACAAAAGCATGCAATTATTCTTATGTATTAATCCAAATCTATATTTGGATTAATATTTTAGTCTGCTAGGTTGCTAGTTTTTTTTTTTTTGTTTTTTTTTTACAGTGCAGGTGTGACTTTAGCTTCTTGAGCTCTGTGTGGAAATTTCTCCAAATTATAAATGTAGAATATTCTCACAGTTTGCTCTGTTCTTTAGTTAAATAACACAGGGGCCTTCTTTAAAGGGAGCATGGCTACCACACTGTGTTATAGACTCACTCAGGAGCACTTCATGGAAACACCAAGCACATTTGTCTCTTCATTCTCAGCATACGTTCTGATTGTGAAACATCATATGTGGCATCATAATTTCATGTAGCAAAACAGGCTCTGAATCTACCTCCTATTAGCCGTGGATGTTAGGTGTTCGAATATGCGAATGTTATGGTGTTAAGGAATTTTAAGGGGATTAAGGAAAAGAATTTAAGCATTTTGAGGCAGCTTGTGTGCCTGTACAGCTTAATGGGAACATCCGTATCTCATAAATTAGTAATCATAAAGCTCATCAGATGCTTGGTGATGATTCAGAAGTTTGGCTCCTTGTAGAAGATGCTTTTAACTCTGGAAAGACTGTTAGGATTTAATTGATTCATGAAATTCAGTTGGAATTTGCTAATGCTAATGAAGAATGTTTTCATCCATCATAACCCTTGCTGTTTCTTGGTAGCTATTTTTAACAGTCAACACAAATGCTCCCATTTCACAAAGATGTGTGGTGTTTTATGTCAGTTTTAATCAGAAATAGATTGGGGATGCACATAAACCTGATGCTAAATGACAAGACTTTTGACTGGTGTAGGGACTGAGCATGCGATTGGCCAAAAGGTGCTGTTTATGGTACAACTGACTTCCACCTTGAAAATCAAACAGTGAATAAATAGTGTGAGTGCTGGTTTATAATCAGAATCTGGTTTAGAATCACACACACACTCACACAAATCATTTTGACTGCTAAACTGTAAGGCTACTAGTGGATTTGCAATTGAGATTTTTGGCATGGATTTCAGTGACAAATTAAATTTAAAGTAAGTCTCTATGGCAAATAATTCCTAAATTATTAAGCAATATGTAAGACGCGATCTTTTATGGCACAGGCAACATCACAAGATTTCTCAAGATCTTCCCAAATCAAACTTGCTGTTGTTGATCCATGTTGTAAAGGAAGCTATGTCATGATATGACCCTGTGCTGGGATCAAATTGAGAAATGCCTTAAGCCCCTCACTAAGCTGCAACGTCCCTCTATCAGCTGTGTGTGTGTTTGTGTGTATATGAGAGAGAGAGAGAGAGACAGAGATTTGTAGTGCTGTGGGCCGCAGCCCCCTTTGCAGCCAGCAGCAGCAGATAAGCGAGCTGGAGAGATGTGCAGCCCTCCAGGCACTCATGTTTTAGAGGTGCCTTTTTGAAATGCCACGGGCCACACACATGCACATACACACATATAGACACACATACACACATTCAATTGCTTATCAGGGCTCCATGCACTCCCTCACACACAAACACTTTCTAACCTACTACTCGGTCACTTGACGTCTCACACACACACACACACACACACACACACACACACACCTGCCGAGGCCCCTCATGCAAGCACCCAGGTTTGCGAATGTTGAGAGAAGTGAATCCTCCCTCCGCTGTGGATTTTAGCTAATCCTTTCCCAGGTTAATAGAGCACTGACCTCCTGCAGGCCCTCCTGCTCTGATCTTATCACTGCTCTCTTACAGGCTACTGTGCACTTCAGTAGATTTCAAAGTCCAAGGCAATAATAAAGCCCAGTGATGACCCGGAGCACAGCAAGGTCAATCTGATAGCTGAATCGAAGGCCATTTGGCTTGTCTTCTAAACCTACATTTCAGCCAATCAGGGGACAGTTTTTGTTCCGTGCATATGTGGGATAAATTTATCAATTGGGTGAAATGGAGATGGTTTCTAATGTGGCATATCATACATGCCAAGTTCATAATACTGCAGGAAGTGCAAGCAAACATTTAAGCTAAAAATATCATTGTCGAAAGAAAGAAAGAAAGAAAGAAAGAAAGAAAGAAAGATGAATTCATCTAATAAAACATTCCTCATTATAAGATATTATGAAACAAATATGAGATTGTTAGATTTTCTTTTACAGTTTCTGTCTAGGAAGAGTATTTTGCTTTATCATAATCTCAGTAGATATTTAATAATTTCACCTATATTCAAGATATTTGCACCTGCTAATATGTCATTTTTGCAGTGAAGTATTAAATGTAGTCCAGCTGCATGTTTTTGCATAATAATTTAAAAAAATGCATAAACATATGTCACCATTATGCTATTTTGAATTAAACAAATACCATCCTGAGAAATTTATTATTATTCATATCTAATATTGACCCTAAGGCAGGCAGGCACATTAAGCTAAAGGTGCTGCGGATGATTGCAGAGCCGCCTTGAGTGCTACAGTACGTGTGTGATGCTATTTCCCAGATGAAGCATTTTGTGGTGAGTACCGTAGGCTAACTGGCATGGGATTGCTTGGCTCATGTGCCTGTCTGTGCCACGTGGCTCTTCAGTCTGCATTCCAGTCCATGTGGCACTGACATCGATGTTGACATGTGCACTGGTGCCATCTCTCATTAAGTGGGCACTCCTTTTGCATAAGACAAGGCCAGAGGTCTGAGTGGGAATGGCTAATGAGTGCTGCGGCACAGCTTTAGACATTGTCCCAATTGCAAACTCCTATAATTTCTTTTAAATCTGTCCATGCCATTTGATGTGGCTCTAGGCAGAAACGCTCATGACCTTTTCAGTCCCTCTGAATCTGCTTGTAGTGGCAGTAGGACAGTGATGTATTAAATAAGCTGAATTTCTACCCATATATCTGACTGCTTGGATCAAATCAACACATTATATACTTACAAGCCACATAATATGTATGACCTACAGTATAACTATTGTTATACCAGCATTATAGCTGGTAAGTGATGGTACTGAACACTATGTTGATAACCACCCACTGAGGAAGAGACTTTCTTCCTCCATCCTATAGGCTAACCTTGACCAATGGCGTGCTGTTGTCCAAACATATTTGTGAGGATTGCTGTTTGTACAAGTACTTGGAAGTTAGCCATTCTCAGTCTCAAAGTGGACACTGTCATGGCAGCTGCAGCTACACTCTCGTTGTAGCATTGGCCTTGCTTGGGTTTGGGGTCCTTGGACGAATTTAGCTGAGAGTTGTGCTATGAGTTATGGGCTTTTGTTCACTTGTTCGAGCTAAAAGAAGGAACTGGAGTAGATCTTTGGGATCTTTTGATCTTACACTAAAAGACTTCATTTTCATTGCTCTTTTTCTAGTTCTACCTGCTTTCTCTTTTCAACCCACCTAGGCATAACATAACCTCCATACATGTGCACAGCAGTGGAGAATGAAGCTGAGAAAAGAGAAAAAAAAGAAAACTATGTTAAAGAGCACACATGACATGTTGCCATGTTGGTGTGTGAACATTGCTAATTGAGTGGCTATCGCTTCATGTATTATGGATTGTATAGGTATAAATGGAGACAGGCTACTTTACACATTGCCAAGTTTTTCACATATATATGAAAAGGTGTTACAAGAGGGATGGAAGCCCTGGGGGTCAAGAGGCTACTCGCTTCTTCTGCCTTTATTTGCACTCACTTCCTTCTATTCTCTGTAGACTTCTCTTCATTTGGTCTGGACCCTGGCCTGCACTGAAGTGGACACACTATTTTGTATTCATACACTGAGTCTTTCAATGCTCAGTGATCATTTGGGTATGTTTGATGCTGGTAGAGATGTATATGGTACAGAGTGTTGTGTATGTGCCTTGTGAACAGAAATGTCTATTTTTGTGTGGGTGGCCATGCATTTCACTTACTCTGGGGACAAAAGGACCTCACACGAAGGAATACATGACAATTATGTCATTGTGATGGGGTCCAAATTTACTTTATTTTTAGCAATTAAAGGTATTATTTTCAAAAATAAAAATGTATTTGTGTGGTGGCCTGGGAAAACAGGTGAAATTCTGACAGTTTCTAATACACTATATGGCCAAAGATATGTGGATGCCTGACCATCACACCCATATGTGCTTGAACATCCCATTAGCAAACCATGGGCATTAATATGCAGTTTGTCCCCACTTTGCTGTTACGACAGCCACTCGTTTGGGAAGGCTTTCCACAAGATTTTGGAGCGTGGCTGTGGGGATTGGTGCTAATTCAGCCACAAGAGCATTAGTGAGGTCAGGCGCTGATGTCAGGTGAGAAGCCTGGCATGTAGTTTGCATTCCAATTAATCCCAAAAGTGTTCAGAGGGGTTGAGGTCAGGGCAATGTGCGAGTTCTTCTCACTCAAGTCCAAACCATGTCTTTATGGAGCTTGCTTTGTGTATTGTAATGTTGGAGCAGGTTTGGGTTACAATCCTTAGTTCCCAGTGAATGGAAACGTTAAAATGAAATGAAATGTTAAAGCATTTTAAAGTCTGGCTACCCCTACAAATGAAAAAGGAAATTGCATTTAAAGATTACATTTCGAGTGTGGTGCAGGAGCATCACAACAATTTGACAGCCAGTATTATTATTATTATTATTATTATTATTATTATTATTATTATTTCGTTATGGAATGTAGCTATCTCACAACTCGATCCAAAGTGGGACATTCACTGTGTGAGGAAATCACATTTAGCTAGAAAGTTTTTAATTGTCTTTATTTTGGACTGACTGTTTTTAACACCGCATTTGTTAAACTGGCTCCTTACTTAACATGATCTTTACAGGAAGATAGCCTAGGCAAGATTAAAAACGTTTCCACTTCATTGTAGTGAAATATTTTGATGGTGTTTTAAAAATAGAGATGTCAACGTATGTTACAGGCAGAATTCAGCCACAGTGACATCTGACAGCATTTTTCCAGATCGCTACACATTTTGGCACCATGGTTAGGGTTAGGTGTAGCCTACTATTATTTTACTAAGATAATACACATAAATAACAACTAAAATGGAACAGATTTTGTTACTTACTCAACTATAAGTCAAAAGTATGGAATTGAATAGTTTCATCTGCAGAAAAGCTACAAAAAGAAGAAGTTTTGTATTGTACACAGCAGCTAAATTCAGGCATGGATATAAATGTCCTTAAACAGATTTTTTTATATAGATATATCTTAACTTAGGAATATTGATGCCTCACTGATCATAAACTTAATCCATCTGTAAATGACCAACATAACACAGGCATGTGTAAACATGTCACCATTATGCTACTTAAACGTAGCTTAAACAAATGGCCCTACTTATTATCTATTATTATTATTATTATCCATCCAGTCTTGACCTCAGTGCAGCAGGGCAGCTTGAGCTTGAGCCAGGAATATGATGACACAACCGCTTTAGGTGCTACCTTACGTGTGTGAGCCTAATTTGCCCTACTGTACAAAATGCGCTACACGAATGTATGGCCTTATTTTGCACCTACAAATGCTCTAATTATAAAAGGTGGTTACGACCACCAGTTAGCAACCCAGAATAACAGGCTTTCTGAATCTTTTACGCTTGCCTTGACCAACGGCCTGCTGTTGTACATCCATATTTTTGATGATTGCTGTTTGTAAAAATAGTTGGATGTTGACCATTCTCTGTGTCATGGTAGACACAGTAATAGCAGCTGCAGAGGCTGTAAAACCTCTCACTACACACTCGTTGTAGTGTTGGCCTTGCTCGGGTTTAGAGTCCTTGGACGAATTTAGCTAGGAGTTGTGCTGTGAGTTATGGCTTGGTTGGTGATCATCACTTTTGTTCTCCAGATTTCAAAAAGTAATTCTTAAATTCCTTACACATGATGTTCATATCAGGAGCAAGAAATTAAACTGTTGTCTTGTAACAGTTGTGAAAATATTCTAAAAAAAAAAAAACAAGTGTGTGCTGGTAATCCAGTCCAGTGACATTTTTGTAATGATATATGAGTTTATAGTTGTCTATAATAAAAATATAAAAATGATTCTTCTTTTTTTCCCCATGCATTCAATTTTGGGTAGTCATCCAATCTTATGACCCATGACCACAAATTTGTATGTATGTATGTATATATATA
Organism: Pangasius sanitwongsei; assembly: GCA_037576675.1. Classification (NCBI taxonomy): domain Eukaryota; kingdom Metazoa; phylum Chordata; class Actinopteri; order Siluriformes; family Pangasiidae; genus Pangasius; species Pangasius sanitwongsei. The sequence goes on along the minus strand of CM075006.1, from coordinate 15,387,311 downwards.
TATATATATATATATATATATA
>CM075006.1:15375241-15387189 GCA_037576675.1 Pangasius sanitwongsei | reverse complement strand
AGCTGAAAGTCTACACTTCGATCACATCTTGATTGTTTTATTTCAAATCCATTGTGGTGGTGTATAAAGGCAAAAAAGGGCCTAACTGTGTGTGTGTATATATATATATATATATATATATATATAAAACATGTTAAATGATAGACTTTTTTGATGCTGATTTGTGAGTTGACTGTGAGGAAAAATGACTAGCACTATTTGGCACAACAAATTCCAGGAGTGTACATGACAAATGCAGTAGCTTTCCCACCAGTGTGCTGCTCAGTCCCATGTTTCAGGTGCCAAGAAACCTGACAGATTAGGCTAAAAAGTAGTAGCTAACTTAATATAATAATGCATGGCCAAATAATTAGCTAGTTAAGTGCATGGATATAGGGAAATGATGTAGTCAGCAGGCATTCGGCTATCGTTTAAGCCTTGAGATTTGGTGTTCTGTCATCACATGGAGTCTAAAAGATATTATTCTATATTCACTCTTGATTTGTTTAATCACAAGGTTGTGCTAGGAGGAGAGTTATATGATGGCTTTGTGCTGAACTTTATTTTGCCCAGTGTTGTCACTGTTTCCACATACCTATGTGTTTGTGATTCTGAAAAGATCACTTGTGCATGCTAATTAATCCACTTAGTAAAAACCTTCTACCATTCGTCACACCACCATGACGTACATTTTGTTTAAACACAGCTCCATACAAATGAAAATCTTTGTTTTGCAAACGTAAATGAAGGAGTACTGGGCTTTTTTGGTGGTTATTGAACATACTTGTTTGTTGGGCAACTACAAATAAAAAAATTACTGATTGTTCCAGCTCTGAGATCATATAATTGTTCATTTTATGGTCAATAATAAGGTTCATACCTTCACTTTGAACAACTGTGGCTGTAAAGCCTGCTTATACACTGAATTTTCTGTTAAAGCTATTGCAGAATGTTAACAGTGCTCCTCGCTTTGCTGGGGTCTTGAAGTGTGTACTCTTTAGCTGCATGTTCATCATTTGTCAGCATCAAGCTAGCCAGGTATCTGTGATGAGTGTTGTATATTTTCTTCCTCAAAACAGCAAACTGTATAGTCAACATTATAGATTTAACAAGCAATGTTGACTATGTTGACTGATCTAAAGCAAATACCTGTATATACAGTGTAACTCATTTAAAGGTAAAAAGTGTGACTTTGTTTACTTTTGATGCTGTGTGCAGCCATGTTGAGCTCCCAAGTAGGAATACAAGCTGAGGGTGTATTTTCTTTGGCTTTTTCTGGTCGATGGTTGAGAATTACAAGTTACGACCTCTAATCGAACGGCTGGATGGCTGAATGGATGTATTAATCCAGAAAGAAATAGAACACACAAATCCTAATTCATTAATTGTTTAAGTCCTGTTTTTTGCAGTTCCCAGAGTACATGCATGAGGAATTACATCAGCACACTGGAGAGAAAGGAAATGAAAGAGTGTGTTATAATAAAAGTACGTAATAATGGATATCTAGTGGTGCAAACTGAGGCAGAGGTATTTCTCAAATGAACATGATCAGTTCAGTGTAGCGCTAACCACAATCCCATGTAAATATGCAACTAGGGAACTGTAATTGGTTTCTTGTTCTCTGCACAAAAGAAGCCATAGTTTTATTGTATGACTGATTCGTGAGAATTTCTGCATATGTGTGTGTGCGTGTGGTCTGTGTGTGTGTGTGTGTGTGTGTGTGTGTGTGAGACAGATTTACAGTTGACATCTTCACTCATTCAAGATGCAGCTTATTAACAGTAGCAGTTTCAAGTCAATAAACGCAACTGCAACGTGAACAGACCTGGCACACTGATAAAGTACTGTGTGCATGAAAAACAAAACATCTCTTCTTCTATTTCTATCTGTCACACAACCCACCACACACACACACACACACACAGCATCTGATGTGTTGCAGTAATCAAAGACCGGGGAGCTTCTGCTAGTGTTGGATTAAGTGTTAGCAACACAGACATCCATCAGGTGGATCAGACATCGGGCACAATACACACTGCATGTGTGAATGTTTGTGTACATGTTTGAGTGTGTGTGTGTTGCCAGCTGGTCACTCTGTCTCCAGGGCAGATTATTGCTGCTGCCACAGTGTGCTGGAGAAATTGAGTGAGCAAGGCCCAGTGTTTGAGAAATGTTCACCTCAGGTGGTCTAGGAGGGGACGTATATTTTAAGAAGCCTGTAGCACATTTGCCACCATGTCTGTGTATATGTGTGTGTTTGCATGTGTATTGTGGGTATGCTTGTTTGTTTGATTTGTATCTCAAGTTTAAAGGGTTCAAATCTCATTCCTGTATTGCTGCTGGTGTCAAAGCAGTTGACCCCTGTAATACCTTGGTCTTTAATCTTGAGGGCAAATATGTTATTTGTAATAAACAGAAGCTGCTGGATAGGTTTACAGTCATATACATGACAAACTTTGTGCTTTCACCTGGTCTTTTTCCAATCTTCATCTCTCTAGTGCCTACTGTAGCCTCAGATTCCTGGTCTTGGCTGACAGGAGTAGATCCTGATGTGGTCTTCTGCTGTTGTAGCTCATCCACAACAAGGTTCAGTATGCTGTGTGTTCTGACATGCTTTTCTACACACTGCGGTTGTAAAGAGTGGTTATTTGAGTTACCATAGCCTTCCTGTCAGGTCAAGCCAGTTTGGCCATTCGGGCCTCTCTCATCAACAAGGCATTTTCACCCACAGAACTTCTGTTCACTGGATGTTTTTTGTTTTTCGCACCACTCTGTATAAACTCTGCATAAAACCTCAGAAGCTCAGCAGTTTCTGAAATCCTCAAACCAGCTTGTCTGGTGTCAACAACCATGCCATGGTCACTGAGATCACATATTTCCCCATTCTGATGTTTGATATGAACATTAACTGAAGCTCTTGACCCGTATCTGCATGATTTTATGCATTGTGCTGCTGCCACATGATTGGCTGATTTGGATAATTTCATAAAGAGTCTGATTTACGGCTGTTCCTAATAAAGAGGATGGTGAGCCTATGTAGTATTTAGTCAGAATTAAGTCAGTATGTAGCAATCTTCAACACTTCCACAGGAGTTACACTATAGTTGCATGTATAGTTTGTGTAAGAGGTTATTAGAGATGTTTAATATCAATTCTGACAAATTTTTTAATAAATATGTATTAATATTAAAATATCAAAATATTAATTTTTCCATCCCGACTCTTTGCTCGCCATGCTCTGTTGAGTTCCATGATTTCTATGTTTACTTGCAAAAGGTTTGTGTACACTAAAACACTCATATTGTCACATTCCTTGTTACTCATGCTCTTTTACTAATTTGTCTTCACTGTTCCTGTCTCACACACATGCATACACACACAAGCACTTCCTTGGACTGAATTATGTTCTTTCAGCCCTTGTGAATAGTGCAGTGTCACAGAACACATTCTTCCTCGCTATTTACAATCTCCCTCCCCTTCATTCTACATTGCTATATTCAACCTCAAAAGCACTTGCCATATCCAAACTCATCTCCATACAACAGCACCTCACATGTCCTTATCTCTTCGTGCTTTTGGTCACTTCAGTGTAGCAGGGTGTAGGAGGAGGACAGGAGAGAAAGATAGAAAAGCCTGTGTTAAAGGGCAAACACGACATTGGTGTGTGAACACTGCTTCTTGCTTCATGCATTATGGATTGTATAGGTATAGATGGAGACATGCTGTTCTACATGTTGCCACAGTTCTCTCATAATGAAAATGCCCATAGAGAGGGAAGGAAGCCCCAGAGGTCAAGAGGCTGCACACTTCTTCTCCTTCACTCACACTCACTACATTCATTTCTTCATACACTTCATAAATTTACTCTTTTCTCTTCAAGCGTCATTGCAGCAGACCTTGTCCTGCACTCAAGAGAGCACGCTTCTCTGTATTCATATGTTGTTTTCATGATCATTGTTTAATGAGGGATGTGTGGAGATGTGGGAGGAAACATTTGTATGTGTGTTTTTATGCAGGATTTATCTGTGTTTCTGACAAAATAACAGGGGACAGCATAAAATATATATGTGGCTCAAACCAGAATAGCCTAGTCTGTTGTACACACAAAGAATCACACTATTCATACAAATGCAGCAGAACTGATGTGAACTTAGTGACTGCTTCTCCAAACCCTTTCAGAATAACTGAAATCGGTGAGTACAAAAGAATTGTATTCAGATAGCGAACTGCGAAGTAGTTTCATCTGTACCGACATGGTTAGAAAAAAAACCCTTTAGATACACATTCTGCGAACCCAGCTGAGTTCAAATGAACTTTCAGATAGATACCATGGACATGTACTGTGCCTTGCATAATTATTCACCCCCTTGAACTTTTGCTGCATTTTTAGTGTCACAACCTGGAACTGAAATGGAATTCACTGGGATCATGTGTCATGAATCTACACAAAATATCCCAGAATATTCAATTATTTACAAATACTAATAATGCTAATATACCTGTATATTAGTTCTGGTGCTATCAGAAGTCACATAATTAGTTGAATGGAGTCCGCCTGTGTGCAATGAATGTGTCACATAATCTCAAAATAAATACAATTGTTCCTGAAACGTTTGTTAAAGAATATTCAACAATCAAAACAAGTCCAGGACAAAATTCTGGAAAAGGATCAATCAGGGTTTATTTATTAAAAATATTCCAAACTTTAAACAGAACGCCATTAAAACTACTGGAATATGAGAAAATATGAGAATATGGCACAACTACAATGCTGCCTAGCAGAGGCCCTCCACCAAAAATCAGGGACCAGCTAAGGAGGGCATTAGTTCGAGAAGCATCCAAGAGGCCAAATTGTAGGAGCTAAAGAGCTCCACAGCTTACATGAGAGAAACTATTCACAGGACAACCATAGCGAGGGCACTCTACAAAACTTATGGAAGAGTGGCAAGAAGAGAAAAAAAATGCCATATGAGTTTGATGAAAAACATGTTGGAGACTAAGCAAACTCAAAAAAAAGGATCTCTGGTTGAATGAGAGCAAAACTGATTTTTCTTTTTCTTTTTTTTTTTTTGCCTCAATGCAAAGTGCTACATTTAGTGTAAATCCAACATTGCTCATCATCCTGAGAACACCATCCCCACAGTAAAGCATGATGGTGGTAGCATCATATTGTGGGTTTGCTTTTCATTAGCAGGGACTGGGAAACTGGTAAAATAGATGATGCCAAATATAGGGCAAAACCTGTCCCAGTCTGTAAGATACGAGGTTCTCTGAAGAGATGGAGGTTCATCTTGTAACAGGACAGCTTTAAAAGGTTAACCTTACAACAGGACCAGACTTAAAACCATTTAATCTGACAGAGCTTGGCCAGTTTTGCCAAGAAGAATGAGTGAAAAGGCTTGCAGCTGTAATTGCAGCCAAACATACGTCTAAGTATTGACCCAAGGATGTAGTAAATACTTATACTTATCAACATATGTCTGCTATTTTGTTCAGTTGTTCGAATTATAGTATTACAGAATAATATTTTGTACTTTCAAATGTTAGACATATTGTGCAAATCAAAAGGTTAAAAATCCCTCTTAGGTCTGTTTCAGTTCCAGGTTATAACACAATACAACATGCAGAAATGTTCAAAGGGGGTGAATACTTATGTAAAGCACTGTATGCCCTTATATAAATACACTTACATATCCATCTATAAATGAATAGCTGAATGCATTACCATAGGGTGCTTGTCTGATCATAGCACTACTCTAGCTATAAATTATCACTGGAGCACAAGTCTTACAAGCTCATAATGGTAAAGAATTGAAGCTTGCACATAAACACAGCCTGCATTTATTAAAAAAGCTGCAGTGTACCATGGATGAGCTATATCATAACCCCTTATGCTATGTGTCATTAAATATACATTTTCTGTTCCATTTGTAAGGGCTCCGACATTTCTAGAATTTAGATCAGACATCTCATTTGGTCTGGCAGGATTAAATACTTATAAAATATTTCGAATGAAAAGGAAGGGAGAATGAAGAAACACTTCTTAGATGAGGTTAAAACCCTCTTTCAATCAGCCTGTTCTAAGAACAGATTAAAAATGCTTCTGCCAAACATGCGTGTTTTATCTATTCATAGAAATGGTTCATGGAATACAGGGTTATTAACTTTTTATATATGAGTGTCTTGGCTCTGCCCATTCTTTTACTGAAGATCTTGTAAACCATTGACCAAAGACCATCTTTAATACCTTTGGCTCCTTACTAGTAGGAACTCCATGGACTGAATACCTTATCATACTGGAATAGAGCCATAACTGAACAAGAAAATTAGATTTGAATAGTGCTCCACTTTTTTTTTTTTTTTTACTCAGGAAGTCATTTTAGAGAAATGTTTTATGTAAGAAACACAGATACAAGAAGCATAACTGAACCAAAGAAGAAGGAATTGATTTCAGGTTTCTCAGCTAACTAGATTTCTTTTTTCTTTCTTACATCTTTTTAAATGAATGCATTTAACTTTAGTTTTAAGTCCACACTTTGACAGCCTGAGCAACTTATTTGAACATCCAGGTACTTTGGTAAGGTGCATTTTTGAATTTCCCTCAGTCATGCCTAGGGACTGAAATGTATCTCTAGCACCTAAATAGAAAAAGTTGAGACTACAGCTTTATTGAAGATTGCAGACAAAAGTGACAATACTCTGAAGAGTCTGTCTGGATACTCATACCTTATCTACCAACTCAACTGACTGATGCAAAAAAAAAACCCAAAAAAACAAATGTGCATATAGCTTCAAATGAGCAGTTGTGCAATGTTGAGTGGTGATATTGTTCATATCTAGCTCTGTTGCTTCACTATGTACAATTTCGTCTAGCATAGCATGTAGCAACAGTGTACAAATAGGCATTTGTTAATGTACAAACATGAATTTTAACTACATAGTGAGAAATCAAAGCCAGAGCCTTCACCTGCTCCATCTCTGTCCAGCACAGGCATTCAGAGAGCAAGGGCAGCCAGGCCACAAGGCTCTTACCTCACTGTGCTATTGGTGGAAGTGAACCCAGGATCTTTAGCGTGGAATGAGCTCTCCATGCTTCATCTCTCTGAAACCCCCAGCAGCCCTGTATGTGAGAATCCATAGAAGGAAGTTCCAGCTACACACTATCCAGGCCAGCCTGCATTCCTCTACAGCACACAGGGGGACTCGGATAATCTGATAGGACAAGTTTAGTTTCCACAACTGAATATGCGCACGTAGTGAACTTGCGTATACATGTGTGAGCGTGCACATTTACACAACTAACAGAGAGGCTGGTAAATACTGTATTGGGAGCTACATTACTTTGGATGGTCTATATTTGTATTTGCATTTTGAGAACGTGTGTGGGTTAGTAAATGCTACTTTATATAGTAGGGATGTTTCGCATTGCCACTTTGAATCTTTATCTGTATTCAGATTTAAATCTGAGGTGGGGGTGGCCTAAACCAGAAGGGTGTCCTTTTTTTTTATTTTTATTTTTTTTTTTAACCCTAACACGATGTCCCTGGAAACTAGTGGAAAACCCTGGGAAAAAAACCCAGAGGTGTAAATGACAATATTGTCAGCATTGTCTGCAAATTCTGGTTCCTCAACCTCAGCTATATCACTTGAGAGATGTGCATGAGACTGTTTTTTAATCTTTCTTGTGCGGTTATTATATTTGCTTGTACCTGCTTGCAATATTTTCTAACAAATTTAGTTGGTTCTATTTTCTAGAATATAAACAAACTAGTAGCCTAATTTACACCACTGCAATCCTGACCAGGCAGTTACTATGGATGAATAACTGAACACTAAATGCAATGCACAGTGACTCACATTTATGTTAATGAATGTGATCTTTCCTTATTCTGTCATATTCTCATTCTGAATAATTACATTGCTTTACAGATGCGTTGGGTTGTGTGTTGTTGTCTGTACTGGAGAGTGCATATTTGAATACATCCTGATTTATTGTTTGTTGGACGTGTCAATCAATGTTCTTAACATGCACAGCCTTATATTTATAGTGCAGTGTCTCTGTCTCACTATGCTCGCTGTCAGGTGTAAGTGTGTATGTGATTGTGTGTGATGGGGGGAATTCTGGGAATAGGAAAAAAAATGCTAAAGTGGTAATAATAGCCATGCTGTATGTCAATCTACTACAATACATAGTAGTGCCAGAGTTTGCTGTGTATCCTGGAGGATCTCAGAGCAATTATTGAATAGTAACTATTTTCTTTATTCTTTATTCAAAAGAATGATTCTTTATTCTTTAGTCTTTATTCAAGTCTATAAGTCCACAAAGTCCTTGTACGATAATGATGCTACTTGTATTGTATAATACTTTATATTTAATATAAAGTTAATATATAATTAATATAGTAATATTATACACTTGATAACATAGATTGTCTCCATTCTCATTTCACAGGCCCTGTTGTATATTTGAATGGTAGTCCTTTAAAAAAAAAAAAAAATTAAACATGCTGTTGCTTGCATACCAGAGAACAGCAATGGTTACCCACAAGTGATGCTAAGATGAGGTGACCATCTCAACCCCAACTCAGCCACTCAATTTAATTTCATTCTTTCTTGAACTGTGCTAGTGTCCTTCTTCTGTCTTGCTACCTTCTCCCTAAAGCTGAGCCACTGTAGCAGTTTATTTCAAAGGCCCTCTCCCTGGTTGGCTCAGGCTGCCCAAGTTTCCTCCCATTACTACTTCAAGTGAGTCAAAGTTTAGCTGAAGGGCAAAGACTGCGCTTCTAGTTGGAGTCATGTGGTTAGCCTGCGTCCTTGCGCAGCTCCACACTGGGCTCCCTTATCTGATTCTACTACACCAAAGCTGCTGTTGACAGCACAGTGTTGAAGAACAGCACTCCCTTTTTTCAGATAGAGAGAGAGAAATTGAACCCTCCTGTTCCATTCACTATTTAGTAATGTCTTGACCCGTTCCATGGCTTTGGATTTTACTGCAAATTAATCATAAAATTAATTTTAAAATGCTCTCTGCAGACACAAACATAATTTTCTGGTATAATGCCTTGATTTTGCTTATTTAGTTTGCTAAACTATATTAACAACATCATGGCATTACACCAGAGAATTATGTTTGTGTCTGCAGAGAGTATTTTAAAATAAATTTTATGATTAAATTTGCATAAGCTCATTTTTCTTGTTTGTACTTGTTTTAATGGTCAGAAATTCGTGTCAGAATATAACAATGATAATGCATTCATTCTAATGTCTATTTTATAATTATGCCACCTTTTATCTGGCTTCTGTCTGCGCCGATCACTGATCATCATGAAATACAGTGCCAGTCGGAGGTTTTTGAACAAATGGTGTTGTATTTTTTACATTTTATTGTAGTTTACCCACTAATGGCAATTAAATAAAGAATAAAAAGTGTTCCATCAAATACCTATCACTAACATGGGATTTAGGTTTATATGTGGGACACTACATGAGTGTTTTATCAAAGGCGAGTGGTACACTTGTTTAGTGAAGTTGTCACTGTAAAACTATAATCACAAATATTTCTCAGTTCATTCTACCACCTTTTTACTTTTTTTTTCTAATTCTGGACTATTTAACTTGAAGCCATTTCTTTAAAGCTACCCAAAATAAGCTCATTTTTCTTGTTTGTACTTGATCAAAAACTTTTGACTGGCACTGTGACCTCAACATTTGGGTCCTATATGACTTATCTCAGCTATTACCAATATAAACAATATATGACAAGTGGACACACATAACATACAGTATAGCTTTCCTGATTTTTTAACACTTCTATTTCAATCTTAGGTCAAAATGTACGGGAAAATTAATCTCTGTAATATAATTATGATTTTTCACACACACACATGCACACATGTACTGGTAAAGTTTGAAAAATATTTGAAAAAAACACTTTTAGCAGTGTTCTTTTTTCAACAATCATTTAAAATAGGTATATCTGTCAATTTGCAAAGAATTTACTTTGGTCTATCTGAAAGTAGGTATGAAGATAGAAAGCAGTCACCTGATGTGTGGAACGGTATGTCTCTTACCTTTCTAAGCAAAATGAAAGCAGTCTACCTGCAGATAAGTGTGTGTCAGCGAGGTACCATCACAACACACTAGTGGAAGAGATGGAAGAGTGTTTCAATTAAATGCACACGTTCTCAGTTATCAACACATAGACACAGACACACAGAGACACACACTAAGAACCTAACTGTGTTACAGTAAAACTGAACAAACCTTCCTAAATGCTCTCATATTGACTTGTCTTTCTTTATCATATAAAAACAGATAGACTTACCGTCCCATCTAAACATCCCTAATCACATGACACATTGCCTCTGAGAATGGTCATAAAGTCCCTTAAAACTACCGGCTATTTTAAAACAAAAAATCGCAGGGCTTCCCACTATCACCATGGCAGGCAGATTATGCATGTGAAGGTTTTGCACTGTTAATCTGGCAACCCGCATATGCAAGCAGAGGGGGAAGATTTTTGCTCGAGCTCCACCGTGGAGCTTATGTTCCCTTGATGGGGAGTCTATAGTCTCCGGCTGTGTACTCTGACTCACCAGCACCGCGGCCCTGGCCAATAATTCTGCCTGTAGCCTTCAATGCACCTACAGCACATTACAGAGTGACACACTCCCTCCGTGCCCCTGTAGAGTCCTTTTGGAAAAATTTATGGGGGACAGGAATTTATGTAACAACACCCATGTAGCCAGAGGAAAGGTGAAGCAGGTGATCTATGATGATTTGAGATATAGACTTCTTGATATAACAGTCAGGCTATATTGTGTAATTTTGCATTTTAAATCCAGCTAAAAATATCTTCATTAACTGCAGTTTAAATAATATCATTATCTTCCATGTGTATTTGCAGCTTATTTAGTTGTTAGTTCCTAGTGTCTTAGCCAGTCCTGATTTCACAGCAAATGTGAACATAGCAATATCACAAGAAAAGATTATCATGATCCCGACAGAAAACATTGCTCACAAGAGATGCTTCATTACATAGTTTGCCTCATGTGAAGCTGTTAACACAGAAAAGTCTTATGTGCTGTTGAAATGTAATGCAACATCTGGTGTACTGATTAGTTATTAGGAGCTACCCAAAAAAGAACTAAAAAAAGTATTCAATCTGCTACTGCATATTTAGAGGGATCTATTTACAGTTCAGCTTCGATCTGATCAGTGTATTATACTGTAGAGTGTAATGAGTGACCCTTCTCTTCCATCATGCTTTGTTTAAGTTAACACACACTTCATCCTACCTCTACAGTTCATTTACTCTAGCACCATGATTATTTAGTTTCACCAATGTCATACTGATTATATCTGTAGCCCAAGCACTTTTTGGCACTGTATATGAAGGTGTGATCACCGCTTAAGCTAACAATATAAATGAAGCCACGTGATATAAGGTGAGGGCTTCTGTGTACAGTCAACTAATAATTTCATGCTAATAATACAAATGAGTTTTACAGTTGTAAGTAATTTTCACTCAGTATTTTCACTTGCACAAGAAACAGGTTTCAAGTATATATTTCTTACTACATACAGTCCCCTCTGAAAGTGCTGGAATGGCAAGGCCTATTCTTTTGTTTGTGCTATATTTTTGTTTTTGCAAGATATTTGGGTTTGAGATCAAATGATGAATATGAGACGATAGTTCAGCTTTTCAGCCTTCATCTTCTGATATTTACATCTAGATATGTTAAACAGCTTAGAACATGGCCCCTTTGGTAGCAGATCACCCAATTTTGTAGGTGAGCAAAAGTATTAGAACAGATAGTCATAGAAACAGATTACTTTAATAGTAAATTAAAGTAAATAACACTCAATACTTGGTTGCATATCCCTTGCTTGCAATAACTGCATCAAGCTGGTGACCCACTGACATCACCAAGCTGTTGCATTCTTCTTTTGTGATGCTTTTCCAGGAT
>CM075006.1:15294854-15375141 GCA_037576675.1 Pangasius sanitwongsei | reverse complement strand
ATCTTTGTCAGACTGTGTGGCTCTGTGTGTCTCATATATGTCTCTATATATATATATATATATATATATATATATATATATATATATATATATATAATTATGTCTTTTCCTAATATATAAACATACAAGATCATGTGTATTTCTTGTCACATACAATTGTTTACAGTGCATTAGTAACTTCATTATTCTATTAAAAAAACTGTGCAACTGTTAAAAGGAAGAACTATGCAACCTTTAAAGGAAGTTTTATGGTTTAAATGTAATATATAAAATGTAAATCATACATATTTGTATATATTGTGGTAGCACCTGTATTGTACAGTACTAGTAATTCATAGGTAGGTATGTAGTGATCATTTTTGGCACATACCTGTACATTGAATCTTAAAGTACACAGTAACTTTAGTAACAGTGAAACTACCAGGCACTTGGTATCACAGTGCAATAATTAGTCAGATTTTAATAGATAATAATATAGAATTAGCTAATTGCATGCAGTACATACAAGTTGGCTGGGTAAGTACATAGTAAATAATGGGAATTTTTTTTTTTTAATTTAACGCTAAGATGTACTACTAGACTGCGTCAGAAAATTCATGCATATCTGACTGAAAAGATAAGTAGATAGGTACAGGTAACAGATGAGTATGAGTAGTGCTTATAACATTATATAATCAATTTACATTTACCTGAAAGTTGAAGTTGTTATTTATAATACCACATCCAAAGTATGTTATCTTCCACATTAGTTATTATGTAATTGCAAAGTATGCAAAGGATATAAATTTTATTGTATACGTGCTAAGGTACATACCTAGTACGTATTGATATAAGTTACCATGTATATGAATATCTACCAAACAAGCTGTACACCAGACATTATTTTGAATTAAATATGTATTTATCTAATAAAGAATGGCTAGATAGCTTACTGTAAAATACAATGCTACAGACATTTTTCTGCTCAAGAAGGGAAAAGGCATGATTGTTAAACTGTGACTTGTGATGAAATATAAGCAATACAACTCTCTTTGTTAGACTTTAATAATTATTCAGGATATCTGAAATGAGTGATAACATAAAACTACACTGGGTTACTTTACATAGTTGAATTTTTATGTGATGGCCAAGGCATACAATCCTGTAGTATAGCAACACCTTGAAGAATAATCTGCTATTGACATTTACATACACTTATCTGGAGACTAAACATATTCACTATTGTAAATGTCATGTCATCAGCTACATTTGCCTAAACGTCCTTGTAATCCAATGGGAATCTCATTGTTTTGTGCTGGGTAATGGGGTTATTTGCATGAGGTCCCATTAGCCTTCTCCAGTGATTGACTCATGCCATTCACATCACTGTGTGCAGCTGCATGATCATGCAAATACCCTCAGCACTTATTTGAATAAATAAAGATCCTTCCCATCCTGGAAAATAGACATTGGGCATGAGAAGATGGGTTGGTGAATCAGAGAGAGAGAGAGAGAGAGAGACACGAAAGAGACAGAGCTTCTTCACTTGGGCAGGGAAATGGGGGAGGGAGTTTCTCATAAATCACCTTACATACAGATACACACAATACTGTGATGAGATCCAAACAGGCAAACAGCTGCTCCAATAAACATTATTGATCTTCCCCACTCTCATGTCTTTCTTTGATATACAGCTTTTTACGACAGAGACCTTTCATGAAATGATCCATATTGCAATTTACACTACTCATCCTGTGGACCTGGTAATAGCAGCTTCATATCGCTACCTGTTTCATATGTTTAAGCTCGGCTCTGTATGCAGAATATGCTTTTGAACATGAATTTTAGCTTCCCATTGAACCATGCTTTCTTCACGTTTTCTTTCTTTCTTTTTTTTTTTGCTCAATTGTATGGGCTGTGCATTATTTAGCCAGCAATCCAGGTGGAAAGCTTCCATCTGCTCTTTGAGACCGGTCTATCCTGAACTACTAAACTATTAAACTGATAATTCAATGTGAGTACATATTGGGCCTTTATATATTTCTTTATGCTTCTGCACACACATTCATACTGGTGTCCATTCTGTTTGTAATCCATGATGTTCAAAATGAAAGCTCTGGTTCTTGAACTCTGTATATGTATTAATATTTCTGTTTGGCTTGTTGAGGTCAAACGGGCCTTACATTCACATAAAAGAGAATCCATAATCAGTGTAAAAAAAAACAAAAAAAACAACAGCACTCAAACAACTTCATATCAACACTATTAAGAAAATAATATAATACGACACTGACATCAATACATCCAATGCAATTCTAGTTCTAATAGAAGTTATGTGATGCACGTTCTTCATATTAAGATGATTATCATACATTGAGTGAATAGTTCTGTGTAAGATTAGTGATATCTGAGTGTTTTCTAGGTTGTTTGTTATACTAAAAATTGTTTTCCTTGCAAAAAAACCCCCAAAAACTCAGGTTTACAGCCACAGTGGCTTAGGGGTTAGCACTGGTGCCTTGCACCTCCAGCCTTGGAGATTCAAATTCTGCCTCCTCCCTGTGTGCACAGAGTTTGCACGTTCTCCCTGTGCTTTGGGGATTTCCTCCCCCGGTCCAAAGACATGCATTGTAGGCTGATTGACATCTCTAAATTGTCTGTAGTGTGTGAATGTGTGTGCGATTGTGCCCTGTGATGGGTTGGCACCCCGTCCAGGGTGTCCCCTGCCTTGTGCCCTGAGTCCCCTGGGATAGGCTTCACTCTACCCCGCGACCCTATGTAGGGTAAGCGGTGTGGGAAGTAGATGGATGCATGAATAATAATAAGAGAGGTTATATTAATGACTAATGTCTAGTCCACAGGCTTACCAGTCATTATTAAATCTATAATGAGACAGCAGTTTAAGCAACATTTTTCTAAAGTTGCTAAAGTTAACAAAAAAAACAAAAAACAAAAAAACCTTCCAGACCCAGACACGCTATTGACTTTCAGAGCATAATAGCAACACTTTAGACAATACAGGCCACAGTAATGGCTCAATGTCTTGTTATCCAATTAAACACACAGCAGGATCTGAGGCAATTGCATCAGAGTGCTTTAGTAAGGTTTTTCTGATGTGTAGGAATTATAACTTAAAATATATCCTGGTGTGAAGTCTGATTAGCTCTTGACCTAGATCACTGCCCTTCTGCATATTCTTTGCTTATATATTGAATATTTGTCTGGGTTACAAGTAAGCATAGCATGGATATTCTTCTCCATACTATTTGTGGAAGTAACACAAACTTCAGTTTGTAAGTTTGGAGATTTGGCTCAAACACACAGCATCTCCCATGTGTTTCTGATTTTGTTGATCTCGGAAGTGCAGTTAGTTAGTTTTTCAGTTTGGGTGTCCCAAAATGGTCTTCGATTGATCACATCTTGGTGCTCAATCGTAGCTTATCTCCTCAGCCTATAAAGAGCTTTGTCACTTCTAGATGTCTAATTCTGATCAAGAACTCCCTCTCCTTCTATTTTCCACCTTTTTTCCTCCAAACAATCAATAGTCCGCAGTTTAGCCCTTTATAGGAAAGATTACAGAGAAATAGCTATTAAGGCTTTAGTGCTATCAATTCTGATATCGTAAAAAGCCACTTAAAGGCTTGAGCAGATCTGGTTAGGATTCTGGATCCAACTCTCTGCAGTGCTGAGAGACAGAGAGAGACATCAAATATAAAAAGATTGGCTCCGCATTGCCCACAGAAGTCTGTCCTCTGATTCTCAGTATTAAGCTACTTACTTGAAATAACATCACAGTTGGAAAATGAACACGCACTCTCATTTTGTTAGAAAACCTACAAAATTGAGTGAGCTTTAGCATGACCTTTCCCATCAAGTTGATGGAACTATCACTCTATCAGCAAAATGTTAGGAAATGATTGGGCAGCATATCACGAAGTCCAAAATCAAAAAAGGCCACAAAATTCAAAAAGCGTGTGACACAAATGAGCTTCATTGTGGCTCGCTTCCCATTTTTTCTCTCCCATGAGTACTGGGCAGCATGTGGACATATGACCCAGAGTGTTACCTCACTAATGCTAGCGCAATGGAATCAGTTGTGGCACAGAGTATGCAGACTAATGCCCAGCTATGTTTGAGTCAGCCATGTGACTGGCTTTCATCTCTCAGCAAGTGTCCCCGAATGACGCCCTATCACCTATTGAGGTGCTTCATGTGACACAGCAAAGAGGAGAAGGGTAATGGACTGAAATGGAAAGCAAGGCAGCTGATCGCAGTGCTGCTACAGCTCACACTGAGCTTACAGTAGCTTTTCAAATATATAAAGATATTTATAAGAACATGTCAAGAACATGTACTCAGAGTTTGCATGGTGACATGAGCCTTTGGTAAACAGCTGTCATTGGCCAGTACCTGATGAAGATAAGTGTGAAGTACTCTTCTAAATTAAGAGCTGTTACAATCTTGCACAAAGGTCTGGAAGAGTGTCACTTTATATGTAGAAGGCATTCTTTGGAAGTGGATATTAACACTTACACTGTAGTGGCTAGGACTATTAAGCACATCATTAAGAATTCACTGCAGTGATTCTGGAGACCAAACCTGGGCTCAACTTTCATAGTTCTTAAAGCTGTATATTTCAAAATGAGGTGCATTGACTATGCTAAATTGCCCCTAGGTCTAAATTGCCCCAGTTGGTATTCCCACCTCTAGGCCAGTGTCCCCATGATAGACTCTGGATCCACCTCCACCCTAAAGGATAAAGCAGATTCATTATTGAAGATGAATGAATGAATGAATGTTAATTGTTCAAAAAAACAGATTAGTCGGCTCTCAGTGGCTAAAGGTCTGGGTTAATAATTAGAAGGTTTCAAATACTAGTACAGCCAAATGGGCACTGTTGGGCCCTTGAGCAAGGCCCATGAGCATTCCCTGCTTAGCTCTACTGCAAGCATTTGAGTAAATGTAAATGCAGTCTTAAATGATTCTAGCAAACTTTGACTTTTGACTTTTCCTTCACACTGATAAACACTTTTTTCTTTCACTTTGTGTTCTTCAGTCACTATGTGTTCTTTGAGTTCAGTCACTCTCAGTAAGTGGTGGGTGAACCGAGGGACTGAGGTTTCAGTATAAGCTATTCAGAGAGGGACTGAGGGTTCAGCATAAGCTAATAAAAAAGTGCACTTCAGCACACACTTAAGCCCAATTTTCCCCAGCAGCAGTGGACTAAGCCTGACCCCCAGCTCTCTGATTTGGTCTAGTTTGGTTTCTTCTCCTGCTCACTTCCTCTGAGATAGCAATGCACCTGCATATTTTTACCTAACGATGTGGAAACACTGTACTAAACTAGACAATGAAAAATTACCCTAGTCAGTGGAAAATCACACTAGTCAATGGAAAACTACATCATACTGGCACTGAAACAGCTGCAGTATTTTTCTGTGGAAAGAATGAGCAATGTGAGTAATGTGAGAATGTATAGTATACATGAGTAAGATTTAAAGACTTGTGTTGTATGTAATGGTTTATAGGCTTCATGTCATTTATCAGTGTAACATGAGGATTCTTTGCCATCCTGGCTCGGCATTAACACTGTGACAGAGAAGAGTCACTGTATTTATGTGCATTGTGTACATTCTGCACCTCTGTCATGTTGTGTCTGTGTTTTAAAACAAGACACCAGAGCTCCAAATCAGCCCTGTAATAACGTGCAGATTCACCGCTGTTTTGCTATGTGGCACCTTTAAACCCCCGTTCTCTCAGAGGCTCTGAGTATTTCGGGCAAGCCTCCAGCTGGCCTCCCACAGCAGGCCTGAGGAACTAGGGGATGTGATAAGGACAGCTGGACCCACAGCTTTTTTGGACTTGAGAGGGTGTGAAAGCATGGATACCTTTCAAAGCATATTAGACTCACTTCTGGGGATGGATAGACCAGACAAACAGATGAGGACATTTTTATGAGGGGCAAAGCCAACCCTTTGTCAAATACTGTAGGTGACATTTATTTCAATTATTATTTTTATATTATTATTATTATTATTATTATTTTAAAGAATACAGAGAGTGGCATCAAGCAAAATAAAAGCAGACCTTGTATATGTTGACATATATGGATTATTGGAATTCTTCTATACTCTATTAAATTAAAATTTTCCCCCAAAGACACACATATAACTCACATCTCAGACTGTCAAACTAACCACCATACTCTCTCATCTATGTGCAACGTAGCCAGTAAGCCAAGAGATGATAAACGATAAATATTTGCACATGTTAATTATAGCGCTTGTCCACTAGAGTCATCTTCTTGTCAATAGATTAGCATAATTAAATTGCAAAAGGATGAGGTGACACAAATCCATGGATCAGAGCGATAAGCATTAGCAGTATCGTAGAAGGTGTTATCAGGAGGCAGGGAAACCATTATCCTTTTCAATTTAGATGATGATTTAAATCCCCCTGGATGATCTGTTCATCAACAAGAAGTGCCACTTTGTGTTTAAACTTATACAAAACTGTCAGCAAGCTTTGTTCTAATGAATCTCAAAAGCCTTTGTGTGTTTTATTCATTTATATGCCCACCAAAGCAGAACCATAGAATCTGTTCTGTTCAGTTAGATCACCTCAGAAAACCGTCCTGAACACCGAGCTCAGCAAAATGACAAATAACAAGAATAGAAATCAGCTAAAAATAATTACATGAATGGTGCTGAAGCAGTTTAACAAGACAGACACTACACTAACTGAACCTTCTGAGCTGATGAAAGTTTCTGTTTTGGCATTTTCAGCTCCAATCGCAGAGATTTAAATGACATGATACTGCTTTGCACCAAATGCATCGTAAAAGTGACAGTTTGACTGTCCGTACTATGAGCCTTCATTTGATTAGCCAGCCAAAGCCGGGGTTGCTGTTGAGCGCTGATGAGAGCATGTGCTCTTTTAAACACAGCCCTCTCCTTTTCAGCAGCGTTTCTGTCAGCACACACTCACTACACACCCGATCACTGTTTATTGAATCATTCTGCAAATGAGAAATGATAATTGCCAGGACTTGGGAGTGCAAGAAGTGCTGCTTCATGACTTTTTAGAAAAATACAGGCAGCCTTATTAAAGCCGACCACTTGCATTCTAATCTATTTCCAGCATTTCCGAAGTTTCAGCAATCCAGGGATTAGGGAGGTTTTCTGCTCTTTTGCCTTTGCAGATTTAGCCTCTGGCTGGTGCTCTCCTTGCTCCCTGATGGAGCTGGCCTGGTTGCGTCTGCAGTTTTTATAGTAATGCTGTTGTTTGTTGTGCATTTGAGGTGTGTTTGGGATTAGGAGGCTCTGCTTGTAAACAGTAAAATATACAGTAATCCCTGGAGTATATAAAAGCAATTAAAAGATTTAGGGCTTCATGGACTAAGAAACACTTTTCAGTGAAGCTTCCCTACAGAAACTATACGTCAATCCAAAACAAGTTTAATCTCTATCTCAAAAACCAGGCTGTAGTTTTCTTAAAATTCCCTGCAATGTTCCTCCTTTAGTCTGTGTTAGCGTGATAAACTATATCTGTACATATCCCATGCAGCAGTGTGTGAGTGCTGCTCTACTAGGATAACGTCATCTCTGAGCACATGCATGAGTCTTTGAGTATGACTGTAGCGCATGTGTTTCATACATGCTCTTTAAAGGCACCTGTTTGGCTCCTGGCTCAGAATTCTTGTCACGACACCCTCTTTTTTTCCTTTCTCATGCTCTCCCCATTTCCTCATAAAAGCCTCATCCTGTCCGATTCAAATTCGTCCCTTTGTGAGTGGAGCTCTGGCAAAACCACATGCTAATAATATCCAGCAGGGATGGGCTCTCTCTATTGATGGGCACAAAATGACATGCTTTAAATCCGAAACAATGTTATAATCGACCCAAAGCTTTTTAGAGCTTTCACCGTAGCCACATCTGCTGTAAATATACCTGTGCTAGCACTGATAATCAATTCTTAAATATAGTAATTAATAATTTCTATTTCAGGCTTCGGTGGTGGTTGAAGATCTGATATAGTGATGGAAATGTATCCTCCCTGTGTTTTGTCGAGCTGCTGCAGAAAACAAATGATATTGGTTTACACAGGAACTGGGTTTTTGTGATGAGACGGCTAAACACGTGAGGGCCGGAGAAGGGAGCTTGCACTCTGTTAGAGGGCAACAGATCCTGACAGGCCTTTTATTTTAAACTCTGTGTGTGTGTGTGTGTGTGTGTGTGTGTACTTGTGTGTCAGCCTTTGTACTGTCTCTGATTAGTAACCCCCTCCCACCTAACTCCCAACACATACATACACACACACACACACACACACACACACACACACACACAGAAGTGGCACAATTATACAATGGGCAATACTTTTAGGAAACAGAATGTACACCAAGTAAACATATATTTTAATATTTATTTTATGAATTAGAAATTAATATACAAATTAATGTACACAAATCACACACTCTCAAATGTGTGTCGTGCATGGGTGTGTGAGGGTTATCCTTTGTACTATTTCTGATTAGTAACCCCCTTCCAACATAGACAAAATATAATATACAATATAATATAACTGTATATAGACTAATGTACAAATAAATGTCTTTAGGTCAGAATGTTCACAAAGTTTGGATAATGTAAAAAATTAATATTATAATTATTATATTTATAATTTTTATATAGTAATACATTTTGAACACTAAGCAAACCAAACAAACAAATAAATAATGAATAACTAGTTAATTAGGATGTGTGTGTGTGTGTGTGTGTGTGTCTGTCTTCAGGCAGATGTCTGGGTTCTTCTTCAGTTCTGTGAGGTTTCACACTACTGTCAGCAAGGTCAGGGTATTCAAAATGCTATTTAAACCTATCCCTGAAGATACAGTCACTCAGCCTCCCGGTCACACTGCTTGACCCTTGTTTGTCATGTGTTTGGCCCTGCTGTGTTGTAAAAGCTTACAGAGCTGAAGACTTCCAACTGTCAGTGTAGCGCTGGAATGGGATTTTCTTCTGCTTGTGGCTAAGCTGGACAGGTGGTGAGCATTCAGCTGCTAATTCATGGTACTTAAAGCTCCAAAGACAACAGAAAACTCAGACAAATGTCTTATATGAGCTTGCTGCGTGCAGGCGACAGTAGCTACAAGGCCAGAAAGCAATGGGTTAAATTGACACAATGTACAATATCTTTACATAAATGCCCTACAAATTAGCATGAAGTTAAACAACAATGCTCATTAGCATGCAATAATAAGTAGCCAAAAGCATTAGTGTTGTAGAATTATAATGAACCTTTCTCATTCCATGATACAGTTCGAGAGAATAAATGTCCCAGATTTGTCTTTGTTCCTCTCCATCTCCCCGCTGCACACTAAGCTGAAAAAAGGCAGCTTAAATCGAAGCAGAAAGGCTTTTAGTGGTAGACATTGAGAATTAAAGTAAGATTTGGACAATGTGCTGTGATTAAAAGAGGAGGGCCAGCATTATGTAGCAAATCCCTCTCAACATTTTGCCAATATTTACTTGCATTTGTAAGCTGTGAAATTAAGCTCTGCTAAAGCTTCTGGCAAATAATTAGAGTAACTTTATGCATGAAGTTATGAGTTTACTCAGCTTACATTAATCATTAGTCTTACAAATATACACTCATGATAGAATTCTGTCCAAATGTATTTTAGTGTGTTATTGCTTTTTTTAAGCAATGGGGCTTCATGACTATGTAACAGTACGTTTCTGATACCTTTTTATTTGAATAATGACACACATCTTTCAGATAATAATAATAATAATAATAATAATAATAATAATAATATTGGAATCTTCCAAGTAATGACATGGATAGGTACAGGAAAAAGAAACTACTGCTGATGTTTGGAGTTACTTGATACACGGAACTTTTATTACAAATAATGTTTAGTATTTGAATAATGTTCTACTGCTTTAGAACAAGCAAATGTTAACAGTAGAGCAATTATATAAATAACAGAAAGTGGAAATTGCTTCAGTAGAAAAAATATGAAAAGGAAGAAAATCATGAAAAGAAGAAATTCAAATATATATAAACAGTGATACAGTGGTGGGTATCATTGCTGCCTCAGAGCTCCCTTGTTTGATCCTGAGCTCAGGTTACTGCCTGTCTGGAGTTTCACATGTTGTCCCTATGTCTGTCAGGGTTTCCTTCAGATTCTCCATTTTCCTCCTACCTCCCGATGACATGCAGGTAGGTGGATCGGTTGTGCTATGAGTGTGAATGAGTGTGTGAATATGTGCGTACTGGGTTTCTTTGTGATGGACAAGCCTCCTACTCCTGCCTCACACCATGGCCCTGATCAGGATAAAGCAGTTACTGAAGATGAATGAATGAATGAATGAATGAATGAATGAATGACGTACACAAACAAGAAACAAATGTTTTAGTATCACATCTGTTCCAGCTAGCTGAACTATAATTTGTAGCTTTAATCATGTCTCGCTTTAAACTGTCTCTTGTCCACCTTGAATGCCCTTTCTCAGTGGCAACCTTTGTATATATTGACATTGGTCTCTCTTTTCTCTCGCTGTACATTGTGTTTCCTTATTGCTACTTGATCACTGAGGAGATGCTCCATTCACATGCCAATCACAACAAGCCACATTTGATTACTAAGCAGAGCATTGACCTTCTACCCACCTCATACAAATACATCCTCTCTCTCTCTCTCTCTCTCTCTCTCTCTCACACACACACACACACACACACACACACACACATCCCCCTACTGCTCTCTCTCTCTCTCTCTCTCTCTTACACAAATGGTTCTTGAGGGTTGCCTTGTGGCAGATTTGGCTAATTAACTGCCCTTGTGTCAAGTGGTGATAGCCGGTCAGGAGCACTCTTCAGCGACTATGATGCTTGTCTCTCTCTGTCTCCTTTCAAGACCTGCATTAAAGACCATAAACATTCAGAGGTCAGTCACATGGCACACGGTACAAAGAAAAGGCACTCGTCCATATTATTCTGTGGAATTCACGAGACTAACATGCAGGACATTTAAAAAAAAAGAAGAAAAAAAACCAATCTGCTTTTCGCAGAAAGTGGAGAGCTGCCTGATTCTATAATGAGCCAGGTTAAATTTTTGGTAGTTAGGTAGAGGGGTCAGTGAGCTGGACTAATAAATATGTTATTGAGAAGGTAATGTTTGACTTGTGCTAAGAGGTAGAGCATGCAAATCAAAATTATAAAATCAAAAATGCAACAAGGACTTGAGGTGCAGTTTGGCCAACGATTATACCGAATTACAGCTTGTAGCTGAAATTTCACTCAGTGGAGATTCCAAAGCGTGATACAGTTAATTGGTAATCATATCCCTCATATGGGAGCGTAATGAAGCTGTAAATGGCTTTAGGGGTTAAGTGCAAAGTGATTTAGACCTGGAGATAATCAGAGTTGCTTTCAACTCGAAATCACCATGTCTTTAAGAGTACCTCAAGCATGTATGATAACTTTCACCAAAAGCACTTAAGGCCATGTGAATAATGTTCAACATCACTGAATGAATTACAACAAGTGGACTGAAGCCTCTGATCTGTCTGTACGTGTTGGAGTTAGCACATCACAGGGTTACAGGCATGCGTGTGTGTGTGCTGCTGCTGCTGGGGGTAGTCCACACGAGAAGGATGTCACACCCGAGGTGTCGGTTCTGAATAACATAGCAGCTGAAACCATCTTTGTAAAGGGTGGTCTGCAGCAGATGGGGCTTTCAACCTCATGCTCTTCTTTTTTACTCCGACTTTCTTTTCCTGTCCTCCCCCATCTCAGTCTCAAGTGTGAGATCCTCATGGGACAGCTGAATGAGAAATGTCACATATGTCAGACCTGTAGTGAGCAATAGCTTTACACTTCTTTGTAGTGCTTCTATCTGAAGAAGCTTAAAATAGAGGTATGCTAATGCCTAATATTATGTGGCATGCATATATGTTCTGTGTGATGCATCTGAGCTGATGCTCTAAAAACATTGAAGCCTTTGTCATCAGAATCCAGTCTCCAGCTGGCTTTACCTCAAGAGTCTCACAATAGCTAATGTGATATACAATATTATATATTGTATTATGGTGGGTCATATGTTTGCAGTTCTTCCCCAAATCGAATAATTGGAATACATTAAACTATAGTAGGTGCACATTAAATAAAAAAGCTATTCATGTTAGTGCACAGAATCTATACAATCACATATTTTAGTTAACATATAGAAGGTCTGAGCTACTAGAACTGCTATAGCACAATCAATTTTAAAACAAAAAACATGTTATGATGTTAAGATGCTAAAAATTCTGTTTTGATATATATATATATATATAAGATTTATAAGAGCACAGTAGTTAGACAACATATACATTACATATTAACATTGCATTTTCCTATAAGACAAACATTTGTTTTCAACATTAAAAAAATATATATGACAATTAAACATAATTGTGTGGTTTACTTGCATAGTGAATGCTTTATATCCATGTAAAGCACACTCACTGGCCATTACAGGAAATTAGATTAAATTATAATCCAAACTGCCTGCAATGGACTTGTTTATTCATGAGAAAAAAATGACAAAAGGCAAATCTATTATTATGTAGAATCAAAATGAAATTCGTGTAACTTGAATGTTTCCAGTAGTAGTTCGCAGTAGCACCACTCACTCAAAACAGGTAACTCCTTTGTTGTTTATAATCAATTTTGTCTGTTTTGCTGAGGATTTTTTTTAGATGTCTTCTTACGTAAATCAGATGAAGTGAATAGATGACATAACAGGCTAACTGTAAAGGTAATGTCCGTCTCACTAGTACAGCATAAAGAGTACAGGCAAAAATTATACTATGGCCTTACAAGGTACTCAGAGCACATTTGTGAGTTGTGTGATTGATCTTATAACAATGTCAGACTAAAATATGCAATAATTTAATAAAAGTCATAGATTCGTAGGGATGTAAGTTGAATTTTCTCCAAACTGTTACATCTTGAAATTTCTAAAAGTGTAAAATGACCATTTTGGATAATCTAGTGTTAAGATGGATGTATTTTTGGACACAGCCTTCTTTGCAGTGGTCTACAGTTGTGAATGTGGGTTCTGTAAAAGCACACACATGGCTGTGAGCTGCATTAAGGTGAAGCTTGCAGGTCATGTTTGTGGAAAATGTTCTGTGCACTGTGTATATGAACCTCTTCTCATTTCTGATATGAGCTCATGTGCTCATGTTGTGTAGTTGCAAATATAAGTGCTAAGTGTGTGTGTGTGTGTGTGTGTGGTATCCAGTAAGTGAAGTGGAAGCACAACAGACATAAACCATGCTTGACGCAGGTTGATCATGTGGAAGCTGCGAGTGAAAGAGCACATGCTGGCACCTCCTGCTTTTTATCGTATTTACACATGGCTCAAAAAGGCCAATTGGATGCTCCCAAGGTGGAGTGGTGGGGGGTTAGTGGTGGTGGTAAGTGGGTGTTGGGGTGCTTGGTTGACTATTCACCAAAAACCTGCCCACTGGCTATAATTCCTCTAAGGAATTCAAGGAAATCATGCATTGAAACTACTCCATAATGTTGAAGCTTAGCTCTGATCATTGAGGAGTGGTGCCCTTCTAGAGCTTGAAATGTCAGCAACTCACATTACCTTCTGCAAGGAAAGACATGAAAAAGGAAAGAAAACAGTCTTTTGATACAAACAAGCTTGTTAGAACATTGTACTCAATTTACTCGAGAAAGGAATAGGTTTATTGTGAGTAACTGTTTGGGGAGGGGATGGCAAGGTAATTTGCATGTCGGAACAGTGCACTTAATAAGGACCGTAAATGAGGTTACAGGATATTGGACAAGCCTGCAAATCTGGTTTCCTAGCAATCTCACATGAAAAAGCATGCACAACTTAAAATAGCAAGTGGAGAGCCAATCATAAAACTATATTTTGAGAATGTAATTTTCTCAAGCCTCGCCAGTAATTAACCTCGCCACAGAAAGGTATTGGAAGCACGGCAGTTCCAGCTATACTGTGCTAAAAGACTGGATACTGCGTATGATAGGCTGAGACGAGGATGGATCGGGAGGGAGAGGAGAAAAAAAGACTGAATTCAACTTTATCTGTGAGCGAAAGGGAGCCTTTTCTTTCCTAATTCCCTCTCACTGCCATTTCTATTTAAAACCACTGCCTTTTTTTAACTTCTGCTGAATTGGGGTTTTATTCAGAGTTAATTTAGCACCGGCTCATCAGAAGCCTTCTCTCAGCCAACAGGATCAGTTACAATGATGGCTGTCAAACACCTCGGCTGATAATTTACTGCGAGTGGTTTAACTAGTTTTACAAATGTGTAACAATAGAGACAAAAAAGGAAGCAGCATAAAAGGAAAACCTGAATCTCAGACCTCATCACATAGACTGAGTGTCCACCTGAGCTAACTTGCTTTAGCTCATTTACTGCCAGCCTGCAGATATATAGTATCTAATTTTCATCTTCTCTTTGTGTTACACAATGGAACAAAAGGAGCAATGAAACAGATTTTTGTTTTTGTGCACCAAAGATCTGGAACACATTACCATTAAACTACCAGCTAAAACATTTGAACTTTTATTGTTTGCCTTACTATTTGTTTCATTATTATTATTTGGTGATTTTGCTTGTTTATTTTAGACTACCTTTATTTTTAACTTATTTTTGAGCTGCATTTTAAATATCTGACTATATTTTAAATAATTAATATTATTAATAACCATTTTCTCTGTGAAAAAAAAATAATCTCAGAAGAGTAAGCATTCCCATTATACATATTTACTTAAACATGACTCACAGAATCAATCAACAGATATTAATAAAGTATCACACTAGTTATCAGTAAGAAAGGAATTTGATTTAACAATTGTAGAGGACATTTTTGGAAACACTTTAACTAGACACAGCAATAGATATAACATATTCGCTGTATGGCAGGTTAATGACTCATTAAGGAACATTGTCAAGCTAATAACAACACCCTGCCAAGAAGATTCCTCTTAAAATAGACGCCAAAAAAAGACTGTGCTTTCATGCAGTCTTTTAAATAAGAAGTTCCACATTCTGAAGCACAGCATTGCAGTACTTCACTGTGGGTCTTTTCATCTCTGTGATAAGTTGGAGTTGACAAGTTCAGATGTACTGCGTGTGGACGCTCAGATGAAGAGCCTGATATGTGAGACGGGATTGGGGAGGGGGGGTGACTGAGGTTGATGTTAAGTAATGCAGGCAAAATGTCAGGATGGAAGAACTGAGAGCGGCTAGCCTTCGGCCCAGCTGGCACGCTCATCCAGTGCTTATTATATACAGAAAGTTATTTATAAAGGCTAACATGTGTCACTACCTCCTCATGTGCTTCCACACTATCTGTTTTAGCCCACTGCTTCTTACATCTCTGACTTGTTTACTTGCCAGTCTAAATTGAGGGCAATCTGAGGGCAAGTGTGAAGATACAGGCTGAATGGCAGGTTCCACATGCTGCTAAGCACACACATCTGCCCTGTCAGACACAAGTGTACACACGTCACATACACACTACCATGGGAAAAAAATGGATGGAAAAGTATATGTTACGCTGTTGTATACGTACACATTTCTCTCTCTCGCTCTCTCTCTCTCTCACACACACACACACACACCAGTGATGGCTGGTCACAATATTGAATGGGAGGGCTAAAAATATTCTACTACAACCTATGAGTACATCAGCGTTACTATTATGAAACCATTATGGTTGAGCCTTATTGCATGGCGTCTAATCATAGCCATAAAGCTATTATGTATACACATAGAACACACTAACTGAAAGATGCCAACATTTGCTATTTAGCCCAGCTAGCACATTTATATCAGTCAGCCCTGGCACTCACACACACATACATTTAGTTGACTATTTGTACTTCTAGACATCTTAACCAAACACAGTTCTAATGCCCCTTTCTAACTGCTTTTCTTTCCAGCCACTCAACCTGCTAAAGCCTCATGGCATTATGTTTTTCATATTGTTATCTATTCTGATTGATATGACTGCAAAACACCAACTGCTTGATGGTGCATGGTAACAGTTTATCTTGAACATACTAAAGAAATGCTTGCCAGTACTGCTCCTACATAGCACTGTCCCCTTCTCATTACTGGCATCCATACAACTATACCATGTGCATCTGACACCAGGAGACTTTTGATTCACGATGCATGGTGAAGTGTGCCAGGAGCCTGATAGATGTTTGGGGCCATCCTGAAAACTCCAGGTTATGGTTCCAACAGGTGGCTTTAGTAATAAAGCATGATAGAGAGGGTTTGTGACTGACTTTGGGTTGTAAAATGATCAAATAAATATATAAGCCCCAACCCAAGAATTTCCATGAATAGGTTAATGTACACCTGGACATTTTGAAGAAGTTAATGTCCCACTTTCAGGAGTGACTGCTTTCTTTAGAATATTTGCTTTAAAATAGTTGAAAAAATTAGCATGCTAATATTTTCCTAACACTCTACTATCATTTCAGTAATGAGTGACATTATGTTTCACAGTCGGCTGATTTGGGAAGTTATATACAATTACTGCTTGCTTTCCCTAAACACAATTAAACTGGCCAATCTACACATGTAAACCACATAATTCAGTGCATGTAACTTATTATTACACCACACTTCATTCACTTTTCCAACACTTTTGACAAGCCATATCTTATATATAACATTTTATCCACCGTGAGAGCCCAAAGGCCTGGTATAATTGCATCCGTTTATAGACTGTATGCTAGGCCAAGGTCACCAATACAGGCACTCAATGCTATAACATATTTTTAATGGGGTTCAAAGCTGGCAGGCTACATTTATATAGGATGAGACACGGGCACAGAATGAGATGCCAGCTGGCTGCCATGTGAGGCCAAGTAACTGGCGTACTAGCAAAGGATTTTTGCCGCCCCTCTTGCTTGTACACATATATACAGTCACATGTATTGATATGTATATGTGGGAGTCAGCAGCATAGAGATGTAACTGAATACGAATATATTTTCCATACTAAACAGATTCTAAACAGATACAAATACAGATATGAACAGGAGGCTCTCTATTCATTTTTTTTTTCAGAAAGCTTGTCAGAAAGGTTAAAAAGGTATATAGATGAGACTAGAGACAGAATGCAACAAAAAAGTTGCAAGAGCAGAAGGTTTTTACTTACATGTGGGCGTGAGCGAGCGCTCAGATATGAAGCTCGTGAGATAAACAAAAAGGCCATGTTGTGCGATGTATTAACAGCATTTATTTATGAGATGCTGACAGAGCTGGCATTTCTACCTATGTTTTTTTTTCCAGTGTTTCTAAAGGTGGTAGGATTCATTTTTAATAATGAAAAAAAAAAAAAATCCAGAAGAACCTTCAGGTTTAGGCCATGCCCACTTCAGGTTTAAATGTGAATACAGATACAGATATGAATAATTGGAGCACTAAACAGATACAGATACAGATACAAATAGTGGCATTGCGTTACGCCTCTAAAACAGAGAAAGGCTACAGTGCAGCACTGGCTAAGTGTCAGCTGCTTATTCCTGTGTGAATTAGTCAACATTAACATGTGCGAACCGTGCGACAGCTCAGCAAGGATTAAAGCAGATTTTCACCTTTTTCTGTCTCATCACCATCCACTGCTTTAGAAATGTCCTCTACAGCGATTCTGCTGATCTACTGTTTTCTTTTTATATCAAAATGACTTCA
Source organism: Pangasius sanitwongsei (assembly GCA_037576675.1). Classification (NCBI taxonomy): domain Eukaryota; kingdom Metazoa; phylum Chordata; class Actinopteri; order Siluriformes; family Pangasiidae; genus Pangasius; species Pangasius sanitwongsei. Next base: position 15,357,418 of record CM075006.1, on the reverse strand, counting down.
TATAGAAGATCAGCTTAGTGTGTGACATTGTTTTAGCAATGTGCCTGTTCACTCTTGCAATCGTTTTAATTTTGACTTTTGAATATAGATATGGTAACCCTGCAGAAGCCTAATAATCACTGCAAATCAGAACATAATCTGTTTCTTTTTTTTCTTGATTCTTTATCGGGCCTTTGCATTATGAATTATTTGTAAAACTGTCAGTGTTCTGTGATGGTAAGCTTCTATGTAGAAGATGCTTCAGACATCTATTGCTAGCTAATTGCTGCGTACTTACAGAGAGTAATAAAAATGCTATTAAGTAAAATACCTGTCATTAACCTAACTGGGTTAATATAGGAATCAGCAGGGTTTAATAAACAAAAGCAGTGGTTCCTGCCCCACGCAGGGCCAATTTAAAATGTGCCGTCATTAATTACGTAAACTGCCTTTGTTAAAAGAGGGTATCAGTTCCTATAGACAAAAAATTAAAATAAGTCTTTTAATTGGCTGAACATTCTTCAGGGCGTCTATGCTGGAATATAACAACATTTGAAGTAATGTCAGATATCTTCTCTTCCTGAATTATTGAGTTGGTCTATACAATTTGAGCCTGCTTAAATACACACAGTTTATCATTTAGGTAAACAAAGAATCTACGAGGTATGAATTTTATGATCATTGGCTGTAACTCCCAAGGTAGTGAAATTGTAGTTGGCTTTTGTACTTTTGTTCTATGGTCCATAAGTGCAGGCTATAACTCTGCTCAGGCTGGTTTAAGAGGGCCAGGGACACACATAAATCAGGAGCAAATCTCCACAAACCAATCAACCTGTTCATTTGTAAAAATCAGTGTTTATAGAAATGCCTGTGTTTATTGTCTATTGGAATGCCTAAGCATGTTAACCAAAAGTCAAAACCATAAAAATCACATGAGGTTACACATTACCAGCCCCTCAGCCATGCTCAAATTGGGTTCCTTGGATATTCAAAGTGGCAGTAGGCTTAAATGGACCAAGTTTAAATGATGATCTCATGTCAGGGATGTTAGGTAAGGAAAAATTTAGGCACATGAGACTCAGATTGCACTGTAGAGCAGCCTGGCATTTCAGATACTATGCAAGATAACAATGTCTGGCCATTTATAGATAACAAGGATTCAGGGGAAAAAGACCCTCATGAACGGCATTTGTTTTTCCATGCTGTTATGGAAGGATGGCACCTTTTCCGTATACACAAAAAAAAGACTGTAGTGGCTTCCCATTTGTGCTCTCCCTTTAATTTCATCTTTAAATTCAGGTGACTTGCGTAGAATCCATAATGGGCTGGAATTTATTTAGCATTCTAGTTTCATGTTGATATCTAATTTATGTGCACAAGAAATTTAAGTTCTTCCTGATAGTATTATAAACTATGACCTAGTTAGTCCTTCCTCATATATGCTATTGTGAACAAAAAAAAATTAAACATGAACAAAAAATTAGTGTTACCACCACTCAGCTCTCCCCTTCTCTGTTTCTCCGCCTCTGTTTGTCGTGGCTCATGGGTGGAGGAGCAGTGACAGGAGCTTGAAACTGATGTGATGAAAAACAACTGGGCTATCTCTATGAGCCATTGGCTGCTCTATTAAAATTCCCCGCCCTGTATCACAGCATGTCCTCGTGCCGCTGCTATGCAATAGGGGGGCGTGTGGCAAATTACTCAGCTACTATCACAGGTTATCAGCCCACCGCATGGATGACCCCTTCTCTGAAATATCTCCTCTCAGTCCCCTCACAAAGCTCAGGTTTTCTGTTACCTTCTGGTTCTGTATCTTGAGTTGAATTGACAATATAGTATTATTTAAGTAGATATCAGGCAGAATGGAGCATTGTATTCCATTAACATCTGTGAAAATTGCGTTAAGGTAACAAATCAACTGTGAGGAATATGCTATCTATTTAATGTAGTCAGATAATCAACAATATGCAGCCACTCATCATCCCTCAACAGACCCGAGTGACACATGTCACTCTGACATAAGCCGCACCTGGTTGCAAAAACAAAGTGGGAGACTTTAGTGATCTTTCATTTATTTTCTAAAATGGCGTGTTGTGCTGTTGGGTGTCAAAATCGAAAAAATGTTCATAAACGCATTTGGTTTTAACACCTACTAACCGATTTGACACCTTTCCAAGCCAGGAGACGGTTGAGGTTACAAGTAATTAGCAGGGATAATTGGTCTGAGGAGCTCCGTCTTTGCAGTCTTCGTAGGTAAGTAACTAATTATCACATCAGTGAAGTTGGCATGCTAACCAAGAATTTAACAGGTTTAGCTTGTTAAGTTAGCCACCATGCCCAATTTATAATGCTTAAACAAACCTACATACCTTGCCTAAAATCAAGAAACTTGCTATTTAATGCTAGGTGTCTAGGCTCTTACTGAGTTGCCTATGATGGACATGTTTAGCTAGCTAACTTTGTTCAGCTAAGAAGTGAGTTTATGGCATCTGGTTGGGCAGCACCTTGGCATTCAGTGCCAAGACGTCCTCGATGTCTTGAACATGGCCAAAACGTTCTTAGCATTAAAAGACTTTTATGCCTTCCATTTCTCTCTAGTATAAACGATTGGTGTTCCTATGAGCCACTAACAGGACACCAAGCCATAAGAATCTTCTAGAGTTACACCATTTGAAAGCGTTAGTTTAGCTGATAGCACTCTCTGTCTTTTAGTGGTAATCCATAATAATAAGTGTCAATTAACTAATGCCAATCCGATTCCTAAATACAATTCTTGATACATTCTTCAGATTATAACCAAGTAGCATCAGGTTGCTGGGCTAATCAGGTCTTTTTTGCAACCAGGTAGCATGTGCATCTCTTTTTGTTTCAACACACCGAAAGGGGTCTATTAGGAAAAAACAAACTCACCCCACACTGTACATAAGTGTTAAACATAAAAAGAAACGCAACTCAACCCTTGGCCCTAACATCATCATCATTTCCCAGCAGTGCCGTGTTTACATATTCTGAAAACCTAATAGGCTTATTGTTATATGCATATTCACAAACTCACCCTATGCCCTCAAATCTAAGACATCTGAGACCCCAGCTAATGTAATATTGTAGTTTGACTTAACTAGAAATGTGGGAAAATAAGTAAGCCAGGAATTAAGAACGCCCAATGAGTTACTACAAGCTACAGTGTCATTTAGTATGTAAATGAGTGCATAAGTAAGTGACCAGGAGCAAAAGTGAATTAGAATGGAAATAGATGAAGAGGTAAATGAATAAGAATGTTACATAAGTGAGTTTGTATGTAAATTGGTGCATAAGAGAGTGAGGGGGAAGTCAATAAATGGCTTAGTATGTAAATAAATGAATAAATACATGACTTAAAACAACTGGGTAGAATTTTTGAGCGAGAAGGCAAAATGAGAGGCTGTGTAATTCCTATTCATAATGTACAGTCCCCTCTGAAAGTATTTGAATGGCAAGGCCCATTCTTCTTTTATTTTAACTATACACTGAAGACATTTGGCTTTGAGATCAAAGCCAAAATCTGTAGCCATGTTCTGATTATGAGAGGATCAGAATTTCAGTTTTAATTTCCTCACATTTACATCTAGATGTGTTAAACAAGTTAGAAAATGGCACCTTTTGTTTGAACCCACCTATTTTTCAAGTGATCAAAAATATTGGAACATGTGACTGACAGGCTTACTAAACTTCATTGATGATGTAACTCATGATGGTTGCAGCAGAATGAATTCAGAAGGCTACAGAAACATTCTGTCTGCCAATTTACAGAGAAATGCATCCAATCTAATAGGGAAGAACTTCATCATGCAGCAAGACAAGACAATGAATGCATTTCAACTCCTGAAGAGGAGACTGAAGGGAGAAACCCCCCAAAACAAACAACAACTAAAAGAAGCTATGGTACAATCCTGGAAAAGCATCACAAAAGAAGAATGCAACAGCTTGGTGATGTCAGTGGGTCACCAGCTTGATGCAGTTATTGTAAGCAAGGGATATGCAACCAAGTATTGAGTGTTATTTACTTTAATTTACTTTAAGACTAAAGTAAATTAAAGTAAATTAAATTTACTTTAAGACTAAAGTAAATTAAAGTCTGTTCTAATACTTTTGCTCACCTACAAATTGGGTGATCTGCCACCAAAGGTGCCATGTTCTAAGTTGTTTAAAAAATCTAGATGTAAATATCAGGAAATGAAAGCTGAAATTCTGAGCTATCATCTCATATTCTTCTTTTGATAAAAGGCATCACAGTCATTATTAATTTTAAAAAAAATCAAAAAGTATTTAGCTACAGGCAAAGCAGTAACTCTGCTTGCCGTTCAGCTCATGTTTTTATTTTTTGCTTTGAGCAAGCACCCTCTGTGTCTGCATATCTCTGTCTTACGTGGATCATCTTCCCTCATGTCTAGATAATGTGGCAATTACTCCTTAATTACATGTGTCATTTGGATGAGAGTGGCTGACTGCAGCCTGATAAATCCTGTTCACCGCACTGGCAAGTCTCCTGGTGGGGGAACTGCTAGCGTCCTGAGACTGTGACAGAGTAATAGACCTGAATGTGGAGAAGAGAGGGTGATAGTAAATACGGCTTATGAAATATATGCCTTATGCTTGTAAGGACTAGTTGGTTTGTCTATATTTTTATTTTTAATTAATTAATTAACCAATTAATCAATTAACAACATGCATGTTTTTGGGATGTGGGTGGAAACCAGAGATCCCAGAGGAAACCCACATGAACACTGGGAGAATATTCAGCAAAACTCTACACAGACAGTAGTGTCACAAGATGACATTTTTAATTTTCTGTTGTTATACCTTCATGGAACAGCCATGTGCTTTATTGTCCTCATGGACCATTAATAGAATAAAACAAACAATATTATGGTCTGTTATACACTCTTAAAGTTAGTGGAATGAGCTGTATTGAAACTGTCAGAGATCACTTAATTATTATCACGCACTGAGAACTTCCTAAAGCTACTTCCACTAGCATCTCAGAACCACCCAACCTTCAATACCTTAATTACACCAACAATGACACTTTAATGCATGGAGAACTGCAAAGCCATTTAGGCTTCAGTAGCTAACTCTGTAGAGCATGAATGGAAGGAGATGTCACCTATAGGCTTCCTGAGACAGGAATGTAAAAGCTAGCCAGATAATTGTTAATTTGTTTACCTATAGGGTCTGCTTTGAAAGAAAATCAGACATAGGCTATGATCTCCACAAAGCCAGCATGCAAATCATTCTTGTGGTAAACGACTGAGGAGAACAATCAACCTGCACTAGGAACAAATACCGTAATGATTACACATACTCCATATCTGTTTAAGTTGTTTTTTGTCCTTATAAGGCAGCTCGAATATTCATTTTCAGGGAAATCATATTATTCATGATTTTTTAAAATTTATTTATTTTTTATTTATTTATTTTTTTTTATAACTGAATAATGCACACAAATAAATGAAAAGAATCTGATAACCCTTTTCCATGCAATGCAATAATCACTTTGGTCTGTCTTTTGGTTTGCTTTTAACTTAAAATAAGAGGAGGTAATTAATGTTATTGTAAATGTTCTTCACTCTGTGTGTGTGTGTGTGTGTGTGTGTGTGTGTGTGTGCGTGTGTGTCCATAAAAAGCTTTAGTAAAAATGGAAAAGGAGTGTTAGCTTTCCTTGTTCCTTGCTTCATGGTACAGCCCTACAGAATTCAGTATGATCGGTTGGGAGGAGGAGAAAGTCCTTCTGTAAGGGGAAAAAAAAAGATGATGATACACTGATTTTTATGATGCCGTAAGGATTTTCAGCCTCACAATTCCACCCTGTATGCAGGCTTGTCAGAAATGCATCTCACATATATTTTTCCCCCAGCTCCTCGCATTTTCTGAAAATAATTAGGCTGGTCATGGCCAGTGCACACCTTTTCGATAATGTTTCTTGAATGTTCCACCTACTGTGCCCCTCCTCCTCTTCCCCCACTACCTCATGATGTGATTTTAACATAGAATTGCAGCTAGCTCACCATTCAGATAGTGACCTAATTCTTCCCTGGCATGCACACACTGCTTCATACACAAAGTGACTTCTAATCATACCAGTTCTTCAGAAGAGCAGTTGCTAATGTGCTTTTCACTTTTCTCAGTTTAGCGTAGCTGACACGTTGAGTTGCTTTGATCTTATCACTCTTATCAGTCTGTTTAATTCCTTTCACTTGAAAAGAATCATTTAGTTCACTTTAGTAGACTGTCAACTTTTATGCACTTTTCCCATTCCTGGCTCGCAAAAAAATTGATTGTTTTTGTGCCAGACTCACATTGTACTCTAAGCTTGTTTAATAACTACATGGTGATAGGAGAGCTTTTTGTACGCACTGCTGCGTCGTGAATGAGACCCCACTCTCTTATGTGACTGTGATATTTTCATCTGGAGGAAGCGGTGCTTCGGCATTGCAAGGCCTTACCACAAAATAACCCAGGGCTTCCCCACCAAGTCCATACTTCTCTCTTGAATGGTGTCCCGTTGTTGACATGTGGCTGTTTCGCACCATTGTTATTTCCAATTTAATAGTTGAGCCCTGGCTAGCATGCCCCAGCTACGGCATTCACTGCAGTAATACACACCAGACTCTCCAAGGCGGCAATCAGCCACACTCCTAACCCTCTTGTGAAATGGCCGACTTTGTCAATAGAAAGCCTATTGTTCTGCTAGAGTGGGGCTGAATGCCTTCCTTTCATTCTTCTCTGGAGATGACTTCCTTTCAGAAGTGTGGGCTTTCATTTGCTGTAATTATCCTTAGCATTATTTGTAGACTTAAGATTGTATCCTGTGTACTGAGGTGGAAATGCATTTTATGTGAAGTATATTTGGGGTTCCTCTCATTATATTTTAAAAGTACCTTTCATCTATTTTTCCTTTTGGTTTTTGGTTGCAAGGCATATTTAATGATCATAGATCTTTCCAAACATCCAAAGCTTCTTGATGTGGGATTTCAATTTGAACATATTACATACAGAATTCCATGCTGGCTTAATAATGATGGGGATTTTAATTAACCAGTGAATCATATGGGTTAACTTTGCATATTCATATATTCATATTCATGTTTATATATCATTTTATGCCTGTCAGTTTTATCAGGAGCAGACTGGCATTAGACCCATACTGAAGGACATATGTCCTGTACAATATGTTAGCTATATACTTCACTTGGATTGCCATGCTACAGTTCCAGCATGATCCTCACATGATGCCAGTACTCACTATGATAGAATCTGATATCATCCTGTCGTTGTCACTCTGTAATATGTAGGAATTGCCAAATGTATAAAACACATCCACTTGTTTTCTCTTGTCACATGTCCACATTGAACATTTTGCATGCAGCCTTTGCCTGTTTCTTAGTGCTATGGTTTTCCCTCCACAAATGATGAAATACAACCCAGAAAAGAAAAGAGTCAGCTTAAGCAAACATGAGCACAGATGCTTTCAAACTGCAAGGTAAGCTCCTTGGGCTTTGCCCCAAATCTGCTTCCAAGCCCACATTAATAAATGTTTTAGTGGAGCTGCATGTCCAAGTCTTCAGTAGTCATGGCTTATCAGGGCATTTCTATGGGCAAGTAACCTTATATATACAGTGAATTTATAGACCAATGAATGTTAAATGCATGTTTGTGAGCCAGACCATGCCCTCAACTACATGACACGAAGAGTGATTGCGGAACTGTAAAAACGTGGAGGGAACTTGAAGAACTTGGGCTGGAGTTGTGTTTTATTCCTTACTTTATACCTCCATTATGCACATACATATACATATTCAGCAGATATGACTGTGTATGTATATGTACATGCACATACATATACAGTCATATATGCTGACAGAGATCTTACCTTAGTTTGAAAGAACACAGACATTCTTCTGGTTTCTTGTGCACTACTGAGATTGCACAGGTATGCAGTGGTATGGTGATTGTGTTAAGTTGATTTGGGTTGGTTTCAACTAGTCCCTTTGGCATTTAATTAAAAATCTCATTGTCAAGTTGATGTACAATGTTTTTCTTATACATATGGAGTACCACTGTGCATTACATGCCTGTAAACCAGTTTTCTTTAGAACATACTATCTGCTTTCCTTAAAGACTTCATCTTGCCAGTGTAACACAGTGAACCAAATTAAAAGGCATCTGAAAAAAATTACAACAGAGACAAGTCTATTTTTAGCCTATGTTTTCTTAATTGGCATGGTGAGTACAATCAGATAAGGTTTTGTGTGTGTGTGTGTGTGGGTGAGTGTGTGAGTGTACCACATGCCTCTACTATGCAATATGCAGCCATCCATTTCCATTCCTTATGCTCCTTCCTGGAATCACTGCATTGTTGGGTTGCAGATTAATTTCTTTTACATTGATATTCTATATAATATCTGTAAGTGGTAAGTGTAGTTGTCAGTGGTGCTTGTGTTTGTGGGAAAAGACTCATAATTTGGCCATAACTTTTATTTGCTTTTGCTGACTACGAACTTGGCTTAATGTGTATGTGTATGGTTAATCATCATTAGAGCATTAGAGGTGCAGAGTTAAAGGAATGATTTAGTGAAATTTTTTCCACTGGCTGTAAAAGGAGTTGATCAACCAAGACATGTTTGGTGTATTTCCTTCCTTATCTCATTTTGTACTGTAGCTATGAAGCTGCCGAGTATTGGAAGCATATGGCCACCAATTATCATCATGCAAAATGCATGTCAGGATAATCACACACTTTCCGCAAACTGTGCCAAGTAATTTGTAATACACCTGTAAATTTGTAATTTCTGACACTGTATGCTATACTAATGTCCATAAAAAAAAACATCGACATATCATCAGCATTGCATAGCTGATGAGCCATTCTAAATCTGGAATGACTTATTTTGATGTATATTAAAATGTTAAATAACATTTCTTAACAGTACCTCTATACATAAATTGTATTACTTATCCTGAAATGGTTGCGTACTTAAAAACAATTCACAGTACTTGATTCATATGAAAAGGTAGGTTAGGGCTAGGGGTAGGGTTAGTATTTGTACCATTCCACCATTTCACATAACTTCACGTTATATGGAATATAACAAAATTCAGTGAATGTTTGGAAGATAAGGCTTATACTTGATGCCCGACTACATGGACATAGTAGACATTGTAGCACATTATACTGCCTTTCACTATTTTTGTTGCTACTAAACGACATGTATATTGTGTTAATTTTCTTTTTGGTTGTACATAGTTGATACTCAGGATATACATGGTGGATATCTTGCATATGTGTAATTATAGGTACCATACTGTTCACACTGATATTGCCCCACATGGATGCTTAGCAATAATTTCTGAGGCCTTGAAGATGTGCCTTGTTGGCTATGTAAGGCTTATAGCTTCAATGGACCAAGAAGAGACTATTTGGACATGAGTCATGTCTTGGCTAATAGTTTGGGTTCAACTGAGATAAGTAGGATGTGTAGCCTATGTAGATTGTGGTTTTGCCCCAACTATTCTGTCAAAGTATTTTGCACTATATATAGATGTACCGTCATTATGATCTTGTAGAATATTATGAAATGCTCACTGTGAATAGTCCACAAGCTGGCAAATATTATTGTGTTAGTTGTCACATAGCATGCAAGGTCATCTAGTAGGGTAGGTACACTATATGGCCGAAAGTTTGTGAACACCTGACCATGACACCCATACGTGAGCCTTCCCCAAACAAACACAATTGTCTGGAATGTGTTTGTATGCTGTAGCATTAAGATTTGGTTTTACTGGAACTAAAGAGACCCAAACCTGTTCCAGCATGACAATGCCCCCATGCACAAAGGTCCACAGAGGTCCATAGAGACATGGTTTGTCAAGGTTGTTGTGGAGGAACTCAAGTGGCCTACACAAAGCCCTGAACTCAACCCCACTGAACACGTTTGCCAACTGAGTAATAGGTCTTCTCACCTGGCATCACTAATGTTCTTGTGGCTGTATTGGCAAATTCTCAGGACCATGCTCCAAAATCTAGAAGAAAGCCTTCCCAGAAGAGTGGAGGCCTTTACAGTAGCAAAGAGGGACAAACTCTGGAATGAGATGTTCAATAAGAACATATGTTTGCAATGGTCAGGAGTCTACATACTTTTAGCCATATAGTGTATCTGTATGTTGTATATCCTGCTATTAAAGATGGACAGCTTTATTTGTCAGATGCACCCAGCCAGTCCTATTAAAGGCAGTACTGACTGGCTTATAGGACTGCTTTTAAGGAAGGAGCACTGAGCTTCAGAGGCAGCCGTTAGTCTGTGCTTTTGTCTTTTGCTTTGTTTGGACTGTCTACAGACCTTTTGTTTTTGTTTTCCGCAGCAGTGTTTCATATACACGAAATGTTGACACTGTACACCATGTCACCTGCTGCTGCTAGACGTTGGGGAGAGGAAAAACCCTGTCATGAGCAGAAGCATGTGATGATTTTCCATTGCAGCTGCTTGAGTGTGGAGACTGAGGCTGGAGTGAGACAAGCTGCAGCGCGGCTCCTGCGCCGCACAAGCACTATACTGCAGATAACTCCAGACATCTCCAGCACTACATCAACACCTGGCCAGCTGTACACAGAAATGACACATAGCGCGTCTTATTCGGAACAAATCCCACCGATGGAAGGTAGAAAAACGTCTCGGCGCTACTCTCAAAGCTGCTGCATAAACATTAAACCAACATATCCGACAGAACCTGTTTACTTTTTGCAGACCTGGAGATTGTCTGGAGATATGTGATAAAGATTCGCTTAATAGAGCGTTCGGGATCTGTTTACTTTGCTGCGCGAAACTAATTAAGGATTAATCGGATTTTTTTTCTTAAGCAGCACCAAAATAGCAATTAAGATCGCCACGCAAGCTGAAAACACGGAGAACATCCGCGCAAATACGTGCACTAGAGAAAGCCTACAGAGCAGATAAGCTATACATGCAGCTCACGCTCAAGTATCCTACCTAATTTTCCTGTAATAGCCTAGTGACCTGATTTTTTTCCACTTCCACTGCAATTCCACGCGATAATCTAAGTTTAAACCTTGCACCGTCGGAGTCGTGCTGTCGGCTGGGAGCTGCACTAGAAGGCGAGCAGAGCTTGTGCCTATAAGCGGAAGTAGGAGCCCGCCTGCTGGAGCGGCGCGTCATCGGCGGAGCGGCGGTCGCGCGCCAGTCACTCCTCCCTGCCTACTTTTAATAGCTGCGTCATGTGACGGAGAGCAGTTGTAAGGCAGGTGCCCCTCGGTTCATTCTCAGTGAGGGGGCACTTCCCTGCACGACAGCACAATCTGGGACGCTTGGATTTTCACCTTTCCTATTGATTTTTTAAATTATTATTATTATTATTATCATCTTTTTTTAAAATTATTATTATACCTATATATTTTTTTTCGTACCGTCATTCAGTGGCTGGATGGCGTGGGACAGGTGCAACCAGGAGTCGGTGTGGACGGAACTAGAGGTGAGAATAAACGCGAAACTTCATTTACCGGCGTCGGAAACTGAAATGACCGCGGAGCGCGCGCTCTGTGCTTAACGCCGCTATCCGGTAACCTGAGCGGAGGACACGGAGCGCCGGCGCGCACGGGAATGTGGCTGATCTCAAGACAGAAATGCTGTCTGTATGGGCAGAAAGGCTGTTTTTTTTTTTTTTTTTTTTAATCCGTTGGTGTGTTTGGAGCGTGTTTCCCAGCGCGCCAGGCTGGGAGTGTGTGTATGTGTGTGTGTGGCTCTGTGGAGCGCTGAGGAGACAGGCTATCTGTCCGGGTCCGAGCTCACAGCCGCCTCCGGCTTGCTGCTATGTATCTGCGCCAGGTGTTGAGCATGGAAACTTTTTATTCTCTCTCTCTCTTTCGGATATTTAGATTTGAAAACGGAGCCAAGATGATGGTGCGTGCAGAGCTGTTGGATTTTTCTTTTTTTTTTTTTTGTGAGCACCATTCTGATGTGCTGTCACTTCATATGCACGGACAGCTCGTGAGTGTGATTGCAGAGAGAGAGACAGAGAGAGAGAGAGAGAGAGAGACTTTCAGACATCTCAGTCGCTGTAAAGTCGGTTAGGAAAGAGGGTTTGCTCTGGTAGGAGGACAGGAAAATAAAAATGGATCAAACCATAAAGCAGCAATATTCAGATTGACCACTTTGGCCAAGAATTTTTTTTTTTCAGTGTGTGGACTACTGCATCTATCTATCTATCTATCTATCTATCTATCTATATATATATAGCTGTTTAGTCTCCTTTCTTTCCTTCAGAGTGCAATGGTGAGACTGGCTCTGCTCTGTGACTGAGCCCCTTCATCTGTTTTGTATGATGATCACTGATACAGTGCTGTAGAGACAACATGATGCTCTCACGACTCGTAGGAAAAGTTCAGAGTGGTTGAGGTTAGGGTTAGGGGCGGGGATAGTGGTTGGAGCGTCACCTACGACTCCACAGATAACCCACAACATTCACTGCACTGACCAGGAATGCTCTATCTATCTATCTGTCTGTCTGTCTGTCTAGCTAACCTGAGTTGGCTTCATTTCCTCACTGGACTGGTAAAGTGTACACCATGTACACCAGTCTGTAACACCTCAATAATTCATGTTAGAGATGCCTCAAGTCTGAGGATGGATATCGACTTTTCCCCCGTGCATGTCCTGTTCATCGTGCATTACTCTTCATAGTGCACACTGGATTTTATTTTGTTGTTGTTGTAGTAAATATTGCAGAAGGTTCTTGGTTAACAGCCTGGCCACAGAAGCAGAACTCCAACCTAAAACAAAGAATAAGACTACATCACATAAGCATCACCTAAAAAGCCCGTTTCGCTCAAGCTTTCTAGTTCACTGCTCAGAAATCCAGACTGCAGTAGTGCATGCTGTGTGCCGCTTCTTCTGTCTCTGTCCTTTTCTTGCTTTCTTTTTTGTGTGTGTAGGCTACACCAACACTGAAGGATCATTTAGTTTGAAGGGCTCAAGTTTAGATCTAGCTCCTCATCATTATTTAAATCTGATTCCTTGTTAATATGAGGCAGTGTGTGTATATGTGATGAATCTGCACACTCCTACCTACTGCAGACAGAGTGAAGGGATTTGCATGATAAATAAAAACTGTCATGTTATGCATAAGTTGTAGTGATGATCAAGTGTGACACATTCTTAGGGAGTTAATACTCTCGCCTGGTGGATGTGGATCATGTCCTGAATCAAACTCATGCATCATGCTCTCACACTCCAGCGCTCCCTGGGAGAGAAACGTATCTCCGGGAACAAGGTGCTCTAACAGAGGGACTGCATGGCACCCAGTTCTCTATTTCAGCTCTCTCTGTACTCCTGTACACGCTCTCTCTCTCTCTCTCTCTCTCTCTCTCTGTCTGTGTGTCTATCTCTCTCTCTTTCTCTGTGTGTGTATCTCTCTCTCTCTCTCTCTCTCTCTCTCTCTCTGTGTGTGTGTGTCTGAAACACACAGACAATATGTACAAAACTTTTCTTTTGAAACACTTCAAGCTAATCTCAAGAGGTGCTAGCTAAATTAGAAAGCATTTGGAACTGTTCCTTTTTACAGACACCTTTTTTTAATCAGACAGCCTTCTTCATTGTTTTCCTCAGCACATGATGTTGTGATGTTTTATGTTTGATGTTGTTTTTTATGTCTCTCCTAGTAAAAATATGGATGCTGAAATAATGAAGACAAAATACAAGAAAAATAATTCATGTGTGTGTATCATGTCATTTGATAAAATCATTGCAGGAATTTGCTAACAGAGATATCACTGGACATTTTCAGGCCTGTAGTGTTATAAAGCTTTGAATAAAATTGAAGGTTGGCAGATTTAAAGTCTGTTGATCTCAGTGTTAGCAGTTCGGTGAAGCCTATAATTTGTGTGTGAGGAGCCACCGAGCAGCTGTCGTTGTGTTGCTGTGAGGCAGGCAGTGAACAGTCTAAATATTAATACAAATCTCTGCATAACACAAATGAGAAAAATTAATCTAACAGGAAACGGGTAAAGACATCTTTGTACAAGTTACTCTTGTATAGTAATGTGTAGGAAAAGAGCATCTTAAACAGTAGATTAATTGTGGAATTGAGGCAGTTCAGATCCTGATAGTGCATGAAGAACTGCAGTGAGGACTAGAACATAAAAAGTAGAGTTGTTGCTATATAAAGAGAAGGGATGATGCAGCATACATCCTCTTTTTAAGCACCTTTAGGCTGCTGCAGAGAGATATAGTACAACATTTTACAGGAATAATGCTAACCACTGTCTGTCCTTTTGCAGTGTGCTGCCTTGGTTGGGGAAGACCAGCCCCTCTGTCCTGACTTACCTGAACTGGACCTCTCCGAGCTGGACGTCAGTGATCTGGATGCAGATAGCTTTCTGGGTGGACTCAAGTGGTACAGCGACCAATCAGAAATCATTTCCAGCCAATATGGCAACGAGTCATCCAATCTGTTCGAGGTAAGGAAGGCCTTGTTTTGCTAGTCGATGTCCTTTACATTTTTTAAGCTAGGAATGTGAGTAGATATTGGCATGCGGATATTGGATGTGTCTGTCCCATTAGTGCATCAGACTTAGGGTCTGGATTGAGACAGTGGAAACTTGATCTAACAGGACACAGGAGTGTATGGTGCTAGACTACTAGATTATCGTGAATGCTGCATTCTTTGAAAGCTTTGATAGTTGGTTAACATTGGTTAAAAGGCCGTGTGTGGGTTTTCAGGCAGTCGCAAGTGAAACTGATGAGAAATTAATGGCCCCTAACCTTTGTCTTGGTTTTGCAAATGGTTGTCTTGGTTTTCCCATGTGGATGTCGTACTGAAATACGAAATGTTCATATATAGCAGTGGTTCTTGAACTGAGGTCTAGGGAATCCCAGGGGTTCATGAAGTATTGCCAGGGCATCTGCTATTTATTATATTTTGTTACAATGGTGGTAATCACAAGCCACCATTATAAAAATTTATATATTTATCATTGCGTTCATAGATTTATTAGCCTGTTTATTGATTGGTCACTTTAATAGAATGGGTTTAATTCAAACCTCAATAACTCAAAAACAAGTAGACCTATAAATAAATCTGTTCTGTCAGTGGATAGTCCTGGGATCCAAAGCTCTATGACTGCAATAAATAGCCAAAATGATATGGATTATGTTCTTTAAAAAATCTTTGCTGTGGGATCCATGAAATGAAGTTTACTGTAAAAGGGTGGCTGAAAAGGACGTTTGAGAAGAAGTATTCAGGACATTATTTTTTGTTAACGATTGTGTATGGAGAAATTGATGGCAGCATCGTCTACACCTCGAGCGACCCACACATTAACGGCCACTCTGAAGCCTTACAGACTGTAACAGTTATCTTGCCCTCTGTTTTTCTACACTGTTTAAAATCACATCTCCAGCAGCCCCAGCTGGTAAATCACACGTGACAGCGTCTAAACCAGACTGGCCCATTTCAGTGCTGTCATGTCATTTCAGAGGAGGAGGTGGTTAAAGCTTTACGCTTGTTATTCTCTAGCGTTTCCATCACTCACACAGAAAGCAAAGTCCAGAGGCAAAGAAACGTGACAGCTAAAACAAAGTGGCCGATGCGCGGGCTAACAGGCTAGTTCATTACACTCTTATCTATGGAGATAAACAGGAGAAAACGATAATTCTACGGGGGGTATGAACTTCTGAGAGGAGAGAGTGTGTGTGTTTTGGTGACTCTAAAGTTCCAAGAGAAAAGCAGAAAGATTTTTTTTGGGGGGGGGGGGGGGGTAATATCTGCATGTGTGCTGAATAATATCTGCATGTGTGCTGTGTCCAGATACGCAATATCAGTCTAGGGGTCATGGAGGGACTAAGAAATGCGTGTGAGCACTGCTGATCACGTGTGCTTGTGTGTATACACTTTATCACAGTTCACAAAGAATAATAGTATCAGTGAAACAAGATTAGATGTCATTGAAATTGTGAATATTTGCAGCTTGTTTGTGATGTCCCGTGAGACTCCTACACTTTTAATAGTGCTGTAGAGTTGCCCAACTCAGGCCTGATATTGAGAAACAGTGATGAACAGGCCCTGCAGCAGTGTTTTAAGGCATTACTGCCAGCCCTGATGCATGTGCACTGCCGATACTGGCCTGTGTGGGTCACTACAGCACTCAATAGCAACATCAAGACAGGTTAATAAATGGCCAGCTCTTGTGTAAAGCGACTTGGCAGAACTTTTTCATCCTTCCTCCTGCTCCCATTCAAACCCCGGGCAATGTTTTCTTAACCCACGTGACTGCAATGTAGTTAATGGGTGGCCTGCCTAGTCTTCTGATCTCACACAATCTCTCTCTCTCTCTGTCTGTCTCTCTCTCTCTCCCTCTCTCATTGTCTCACTCTCTCAGAAGCACACCACACATGCTCAGTCTCTTCACCACATTCCTCTGTGGGCCGTATGCATGAAGTGGATTCAGCGAAATAATTAATTTCATGTCTTGATCTTTTCTGACATTTTTACATCGTGCCTCATTATTATAGGCTGTGTGCAAGCAGATGAGTGAGAGAGATAGCAGGCCACAGCTGGCTAGTGAGTGTGGGTGCGATCTGTCGACCAGTGGCCTTTAGTGCTGGTTCAGCCCCTGATTATCAGGTCCATCTCTGCAGCTAAAATGTTCCTAGGTGTGGGTCAGAAGCCTTCTTCCTTTGCGCTTTGGTGCAGAGCAAATGTGTGCCAGCGAGGGTGTTCTCCCAGCAGCCCCTCTCCTGGGAAAGCACTGGATGGTGTTTACACCACTTAAATTTGGTTACTTTCTGCACACTTGTATGTATTGCTAGGATGTGATGTTTTATTGCATAATCTCAAGACTTTTAGATATTTTTGTTAATCACATATATACCGTTATGCAATTTTTTTTTCCAGAATATGGATAGATATGCTATGGAGAAGGTGAGCAGGTTCATGTTTTATGGCTACTGTTCTGAGAATCTTGCATTTTAAAATGGTTTAGCAGTCTGGGAATCCACGTCTCTAATCTAGACTTATCTGTTCACGCAAAAAGCATATCCACACTTTTTTTTTTCCTATATTTGTTCAAACATATCTAGATAAGGAAAAAGTAGCTAATCTATAAAAGAATGGAAACTAATTATCAAATTTGCACAGAAAGGAAAGCATGCATAGTTGAGCACAGCGGCAGTTTGATGATTAACTGAGGGGTGGTGAAGTTGTTTATGTTTGAGTCGTTTGACGTGGCACTTTGACGTGTGTGTGGAACGTCAGTATTGCTATCAGTCACTAGCACAAAGGACGAAACTGCAATCTGACCATGTTGAATGATGCCGTATAAACCATGTCTACGACACTATCATGAACCTAATATTCCTTTCATCTTCCCGTCTTTACTACTTACCTTATTTATTTGAATGTCTATTTGGTTTCTTTTTTCATCATTTTCATCGTTTTCTGTCCACACGAAAACCCCACCATTTCTATCAAGTGGTTTGATGAGGTGCACACCAGCAAAGATAGCTATAGCTATGCTAAGTGACTGCGAAGCCTGCAAAGTTCTGTCGTACGGAAGTGACTACAAAAAGTACTAGGCTATGTCTTGCATGCAGACATGCTAACTAAATTGCTCTATGATCAAAACAGCACCAACAACAGGCAAATTAGCCTCTGTTTTAGGATCATGTGACAATCCAGACAGCACTTTTGACCATCTCTGGATTTTTCTATGGGCACCAAACGTAAAAACAACAGATTTTCAAAAAGCTGTTTCAGTGTGGACAAAATGGAGATCATAACGTATTTATATTAGAATTAATTTAGACAATACCTGAGTCCAGGTGCAGCTCCAGACTTACATACAGTTAGCAAAGCATTCTATGTAACCCAAAAGCAGTGGTGACATTTAAGTCAAGGCCGAGAAGTCCCTCGCTCTGTATATTGTTATAGAGGAGCTGAATTATTACCCCAGCGTGTGTCCTGGTGTACTTTATGACTGATGTGTTGGCTCCTGTGTGGCCCCTGTTACTGTAGCCAAGCTGAAGTCTGTTCATCGTGTGCAGAGAGTGAAACACTGCCGGGCTCCATGATATTGCAGCAGCCTTTTATATTGAGGGCACTTGACACCTTATCAAAATAACTGCCCGGCAACTGCCCTGTTGTATTAGGTCATCCAATCAGCACTTATTGCTTAGATTTATACTGCCTGTCAAGTTTGAGAACACCTTCATTTAAAAAAAAAAAAAAATACAGTGATGTCTGTAAACGAAAAGTTCAGTCGCTGACCTTAAACCCAATCAAGCGTTTTTAAGAGGAGTCTAATCGAAAGGTTCAGAAGACTTTCAAGACTTTGGGAAGTCTTGAAAGAGGCTGATTAGAGCAGACAAACTGACTGTATGAAGAAATGTGTGCACTATTTGCTGAGGAAGGTTTAATAATAAATATTGCTGAATATGTAATAGTGAAACCTATTTTCTAATAAGCACAGTTATTTCAACCTGACAATGACCATTCTGATTTAAGAAAGAAAGAAAAGACTTAGCAAAAACCAGGTGCCCCCGACCTTTTCACAGGTGGTGTATAAACAGACACGAATGTGCTGCCAGTGAATGTGTGGCATCGTGACTTGTTCACAATGTAAAGACGCTGCATTTTGACTTGTTACTCAGCTGTTCATAGGACGTTGCTGTCAAGGGGAATGTGTGTGCATGTTGGTGTGCCTAGGCACTGCTCGAGATCAGTCATTAAAGCGGTAGAGCCGGCCGAATATCAGATCACACACAAAGAAACCAAATGACCCAGACGGTAGCAAATTTACTTCCTGCTTGTCTTGTCTTTTGTTGATCTATCATATCGATTCTTCTGCTCAATCATATGTCAAATAATGGAAGATAGGATGATTGATTACAGCAGATTTCTGCTGTACACACACACACGCACACGCATGCACACTTTAACAGTGACTGCTGATGGCTTTGCATGTTTAATTTGCAAATTTATGCTGACATTTGAAGGCACAACACAACTTGAGCTGTAGCAGTTCAGCCGGGCAGAGCACATTATCATATTGTGCTGTATAATATGATTTCCTCAAGTGAACACTTATGACACACACACACGCACACACACAAACACACAAGCTAGCGTCTTTGCATCTCCTTCTCAAAGCAAATGCATTTGTAAGTGGCTCAGTGTCAGCTGACTCAAACACATTTCTAACAACAGTAAAATGTCTGGATATGTTGTTGCTCTTTAGCAGTGTCTGTAGTAACCATCATTTATTTATTTATTTTTTTAAATCTGTGACATCCCACAACCAAGCCACTGTTGCCAGGAGGTCTATTTTGATCATTTGTTTTGTAATGAATTTGTAATGAATGTGCAATTTAAGCACACTATTTGTGACATAATTGTTTTTCTCTGTGAAAACATTTTCTGCCAGATGCAGTGGCACATTTGCTGAGATTATTTTTACCTCATTTTCTCTCAGTTTAGTCATTGCCAATTTCCACCCTTTAGCTTGTTCTCACAATGCTGGCTTGTTGTGATATTAGATAGAAAGCAGAAATCTAATATCTATCAATAACTTGACAACGAATCTATTACTACTGAGTAATGCAGTAAATCTCATCAACGGCATAATAAGAATGAAAGCTCTCACACGGGCAGTAAATAGGCAGCTGTATTTGTAATTTCTAATTTTATAGTGTTTCAAGTCTGTAATTCTTTACTGGGTTCATGCCGCGTTTCCTCTGATTAAGCATAATCAACAGAAAATTTGTAATCCTTTCATTCAAAACAAAAATCCACTAAACTTACGGTTCTGTAATTTGTCCTTTTGTGTAATTTGTACTTTGATTGGACAATGTGTGTTTAGTCTATCTTCTATTAGATTCTCTTCCAAACATTTTGCGGAAAAAGGATGAAAGAGTAAATAATCCACCTTGTTTGTGTGCATTACACAATTGTATTTCACATGTGCCTGCCCAATCACTGATGATGACATGTTACTGATATGTCAGCAAAGAGTTGCTGAAAAATATCAGCACAAATGGAGATCAAATCTAGGGTGGGATTCACGCTGTGTAATCACCTGACACTACTGTCACTGATTGACTGGCTAGAAACAAATCAGCCCCTGCCTCACATTTTCATACCATTATGTGTATTTTAACAGCAAATAATCTGATATGGATGCCAAAAATGAAACCTTATATTCATGGCTTTTTATCTTTGAAAGCCAGGAGCTTAGCCCTGCTAAGCACATTTATACCAATTGCTCCTAACACAACAGATACTGACTACGGAGTCTGAAGTCACAGACTTCCTCTGAGACACATGGAGGCATTTGAGGCTTCTTTTCAAACTGCCGCTCATGCAATGTCCGCGACAGCTGAAAGCACACGGAGGAGAGTGTTAACTGCCCTCTTCTGTATACCTGAGCAAACAGAAGACCAAATTGTCACTTTGAGTGACAGGGGAGAGAGGAACCACCTCCTTCCTACCCACACAGCAGGGCTAATTATATTCTCTCTGAATCCACCACCTATCCAGCATTGTTCCCACTGTTTTGTCTTGTTTTTTTTATCTTTTACATTTGTTAAAACTAATGAAAACAATTGTAGGAATAGTGTTATACATACACTGTATAAGCCATATACAGACTCCCATTATACTAATGGACATTAAAGTCCCAAATTAGCTGGTTTTAGTTTATTTTATTGTGTTAGTCCACATTTTTAGTGTCTCAGTATCTTGTTGTCTCTGCTGGAGCCTCTGAGCCTATCTGAACAGCTGGGGTAGACACTGGAGTTCCAGCAGGCACACGTAAATATACTCACCCATGGCCACTTCAGCGTGGAAGAGGGGGATGAAAAGCATGTGGAGGAGAGGAGTGGATGGAGAGAGAGAGTGAGAGAGAGAGAGACGCATCACTTGCAGTTGGAAAATTGTCCCTGGAGGGCATGTTTGGATAAGAGCAAGTTAACATCTTGTGGTAGTTGCTTGGCTCTCTGTACTCTGTACCCACTTCCCCCTCCTTTTCCTTTGTTTCAACATTTCTATTTCCACATTTTGTCTCTTTGTAGGCTTCTCCCCACATTCTCTCATCTGTTCTGTCTTCCACTGTATTCCTCAATCTTGTCCTTTCCTTTACTGCCTCTGTCCCATTTCGCACCTCTAAGCCATGAAGTGTAAAGTGCAGAGCTGGTGATGGGGAATGAAACTGAAGCCTGATTCAGGATTCACTTTAGGCTCAGGAGCCCCACCTGAGCCCTACACCCAGGTACCCGATGCTCTCTTAGAGCTTATTTAACACCACTGGAGAGGGTGGAGTGAGCAATAGGGATAACAGGTTTGTGTGTGTGTGTGTTTGTGTGTGTGTGCAAGGAAGAAGGAGAGACTTGTAAATTTTGATAACTACAAGGAGGTATTTGGTGGTGAGAATGTTCTCCAGATAGGAACTGTTCTGAGCAGGGGTGTGTATGAAATCCTTCACTATCATGCCTGTGATGCAGCACATGCCTTGCCACCTTGGCATTTCTGCTTATAAAAAGCTTTGGCTGCTGTCACCCAGGGACAAACTGTACCGTGCTCGCTGAATGGTGAAAGTATCAGCTGACTAGTATACTATTTGAGGTCAGGACTGAAGCAAGGTGGAGTCACATACATGACCCTGTGTCCCTGGCACGTCCATTCAAGTACAGAGCTTTACATGACAAGGAGAACAGCCTATTCACTCATTTTATGGGGTAACTAAAGTTGCTCATCAGTTGCCCTATGACACAGATTTCACATGCCCCTGTTTATACACCTCTAACCTTAGCCATACTGAGTGAAATCAGAAAACAGAATCTCGAAATCAGCTCTGAGTGGATAAATAAAACCTTAAGCCCCGGAAGCCAGATGAGACTGTACATGCCTGCAAATGCTTATTTATGTGTTTATCATTCTATGTCCTGTATTCTGCATTGGCTTCATACAGTCACTTTTACAATGACTTCCTGATTCCTGGGTATTCTGTTAGCGCATCAGCTGCACTGAAACTAGTACGGGCAATCCAGTGTGGGCTATTTTTAGACAGCGTGGGTAATCTCTTCTAAGAGCCCTTCGGGCCCTGTCTCTCTCAAACATGGCCGGAAATGCTAAGCCAATAAGCTTTGGGCGTCTGGCTTGCCTGACAGAGACAGGGACAGAAGGAGAGATGCAACCCAAATGCTTCCTGGATTATTTAGTAGTTCACCCTTCAATGAGGGAGAGTTTGGACCTCTGGATTCCAGGAATGACATTTTAAATCATAGTCTTTTGAGCAGAATGGCATAGGACATGAAAACATGATGTCATTTTAGTTTGCTGGATTGTAAGTGTCATGAAAATGAAGTTTTACACTTTAGGGCTTAAATCTGCACGAGTGCTTTAAAATTTGTTCTTTAATGTATGCAGGGTTTGGCTGTGAAAGCGTATAGCCCCCAAACTATCTTAATATAAGATTAATTGTCCATATGTAGTAAACCATCATCTAGTCCTAATGGAGTCACTGTTGATAGATTGGCTAATGAAGTGTGCACATCTGTTAGAGTGGTTTATCCTTGTCACTGAGAATACTAAAGTTTAGGAGGTGATTCTGTATTCCTATATCCACATACTAGTCAAATCCGATTTTCTGATTTCTGCTCACTGAGGCTGAAAGCTCTGATTTCCTCTCAGCTAAATCGACCTGAGAATTCCTCTGAAGCTTGCTATATTTAATTTCATAAACTCACAGACTCTCTTAACTACATCTTTCCTATTCATTTCACTGTAGTTACTGAATAATTCATAATAGTTACTGATTAATGTGTGTTAAAGATGAATAACAAACTAATGAGCAGGACTTTAAGGGTTAAAACACACACACAAATCTGCAGTATGCTTAGAGGATAAAACACAAGATTAATCCAATGGCAAAATCTGACAAACAACAACACCTGGGGCTCAACTTGAGAGATAGACAGAGAGAGAGAAAAAGAGGGAGTGAGAGAGAGAGAGAGAGAGAGAGAGCGAGCGAGCGAAAGAGAGATCAAGAGAGAGATCAAGATAACACATTTATTTTGTAATTTATTTCACTTTTGTGCAGTGGGTGAGGGGACTAGCAGCCAACTCTGATAAAATCATTTGCTTTCAGGTGTTTTGCTTGCTACTGTACTCAGCATTGAGTGTAAATTGAATAGCGTGACCTTCTGCAACTGAATCAAATTGACTGCATTTCCACAAAGATTCTGCGGTTTCAATTACCATAGGCTTGTGATATAGGGAATGTAGCACCCTCCCCACACACACATACACATACATGAACTCAAGCAGAGTGGAAGAAGGCGTACCGTGGAGAGGTTTGCTCCTTTAGACTGCTTAGCGTGCTGGTTCTGATGGTGTGT
This sequence comes from Pangasius sanitwongsei, assembly GCA_037576675.1. NCBI lineage: Eukaryota > Metazoa > Chordata > Actinopteri > Siluriformes > Pangasiidae > Pangasius > Pangasius sanitwongsei. Next base: position 15,334,001 of record CM075006.1, on the reverse strand, counting down.
CCTCTCCTGCTGATATCAGTGATAAATGACAGGCTGCCATGCCTCAATGCTGCTGATGAGCATGTCAGTATCCGAAAGGTCAGAGGAAGAGCCGGAGGGTAACGAAGCGATCATAACAAGGGCACACGCACAAACATGTTGTATACATACAATCTGGTGGCGTAGTCAGGGCTATATGCATGTATACACCATATTTATTTTCTTTATGAATCACATCAAAATTGGGAAGTGGTAGCTCAGTGGTTAAGATGTTGGACTCCTGATTGGAAGGTTGCGAGTTCAAATCCCAGCACTGCCATGCTGCCACTGCTGGGCCCTTGAGCAAGGCCCTTAACCCTCAAATGCTCAGTTGTATAAATGAGATAGGTGTAAGTCGCTCTGGATGAGGGCGTCTGCCAAAATGCAATAAGTGTAAAATGTAAAATTATTCAATCACCAAGTAAAATAAAAAAATTGCATTGCGGCATGGAACACAATTTGATTGGTCACCTTCCTATCCTATGTATTAGTTCATTTGGTCAGTTTTTACACATACCAGAGAATTTGACTATCATCATACAGATATTAACATTCTAGCTCAGTGGTTATCAAACTTTTGGAGCCAGGGACTCTTAACTGTGAAATAAATTCCAAGAACTAATGCCAGGTATGCGACACTAGAGACCTTATTAAGGGATATTTGTCAGAATTTGCTATTTTTTTTATTTGTTCGGGTATTGTTGACAAACAAATAATATGCAGTTAACATTTAACATTTTACATTTCAAACCCACACACTTAGCCTAAATACTTTATACCTGTATATATTGTGCAAAAGGCATATATAGAAATACTGTAGAACAAAGATTTCTTCAAATATAATGAAATGAAATGCTCTTACATAAAAGTTCTATAAAGAGCAGTAAACAGTATAAACTAAATCAAATCCATATTTGATGTAAGCACCCTTTGCGTTAAAACTGCATCAATTCTCTTAGGTACTGTATGTCTTTTCATAAAGCAGTTGGCTTTTTGACGTGACATATAGGCTACAAATATTTCTTTAAAATATGTAATTTTATTTTTCAGAAAACTTCGTATTTGCAAATGCAGAATTTGTGCTTTTCAAAAGACATAAAATAAATGTTTAAGACAAAATTTGTATAGACAGACAGCAACACAAACTTTTTGTTTCTCCGTTGGCTACTTTCAATTGCAGATTCCCCCCTCAAGATGTAGCATGGCCCTTACTGCATCTACCAAAACTGCTGGTGTTTGTTTTCTTTCACTGCATCAATTAAAGTGTCTTATTCCAACAAAAGGCTTTCTTTTGCTACATGTCAGGGATGCTGTGGCAGACAAAACATAAATAAATCAGAGTCACAATATGTCTGAAATTTCAAACATTACACTTTATTTGAACATTAAAGGTACACAGAGGAATAAGATGCTGCATAGGTTTTATTTGTCTTTCCTTTTTGCCCTGTGTGCGTACTTTTTAATTTTGTTAGTATATTTTTTCTTTTTTCGCTCTCTCTATTTCTATCCTGTCCCTCTCTTCTTTTTTCCGGTGTTTGTAACTGAAGACATGAGGCTAGTGTGTGCGTGTGACTAAATCTCTCGACTCTTCTTGTCACATGAGATCACTAGTTGTCGTCAGAGAAGGTGGGCAGAAGACTGTGGCTGCCCTCGAGGCTTGAGAGCTGTCTGTCTTACACACACACACACACACACACACACATACACACTAACCCAGACACACACAGGCTGCATGTGTGAAATTATAATGTTTTTCACTCTCTATTGGTGTTTATAGTATCATATCATTTAGATGTGCCACTCATATTGACAGTGAGTGAGAGGAGCAGGTAAATCGACACCTCTGGCTGTTTGCATCTTTTAAATGTGCTTCTTAAAAGCGCTATTGACACTAATGGAGTGGTCCAATAAGCAATCGGGCTGCTCGTCAATATGTTTGACTGGTGAGAATTACTCCACAGCTCACTGCTGGGCCCTTCTTTGCTTTTAAGTTTATTAGAACGAGAAATCTGTGCTGTGCTGATTTTGGTCAATGTGTCTTTTCAGGGCTAAAAGAGAATTGCATTAGAGTTCATGTCCAGCAAAAGGAGTGGAGGGGTTGGGCTTTTAATACTGTGAGTGGTATGAAAAGTTAATCCATGAGATAGCCTGTCGTGATCATTGCCTCTGGAGTTTGCATGCATCAGTGGCCAGCTTGCAGGATCATTTGCAGGGGAAATGAGGTCTGAAATAGTGCTAGTGATTCCACTGGCCGAATCCTATTTTTGCAGTTGACAGATGAATGCTATGCCATTTTGTTGTATGTGCTGTGACATTATCTGCTAGACGCATTAGAATGTGACAGATTATATAAAATGACCAGGATTCGCTCTTTTTTTCTAGATCTAGATTGTGTTCCACTTGCAGTTAGTCTCTGTTTTGTACAGTGACTAGGAATCACACTTTTGTTTTTGAACTTATCTAGCCTGAGATGCTTTTATATCAGATTTTTGTCTCCTAATCTGTCCTAGTCTCCCACGCAAACACTGCTTAAGTGACGGTGCTATGACCAAGCATTGCTCTGTGAGCAATTCACATATTGCTTTCAGTGACTTTGATTTATTTGCTGTGAAATCAGGGGGCAGGCTAATAACACAGAATGAAATTATTTGTTTATCAGATGTAATGTACTTTCTCAGGGGTCTGAAACACTGTGACTCAATCCCCTTCACACATGAATATTTCTGCTTGTGATTAGCTGGTGTGTCAACTTAGTTAACCTCATCTGTGCTTTTGATATTTGTGTGTGTGTGTGTGAGAGAGAGAGAGAGAGAGAGAGAGAGAGAGAGAGATAAAGTCTAAGTTATAGATAAGACATATCTCTTGTGAAAACCTATAATCATTCATAGTGTTTTATAAAGCCACAGCAAAGGTTTAGTTGTAAAACTCTTGAGTAATTCACCTAAATTTTATTACCTTTTGAGTCCACCATGTGTGTGGCTGTAGACATGCGTAATACAAATGAGAGCACAGCTTACTATGACAGCTTGCTTAAATTTCCTATGTTTGTCTCAGGGTGCAGGAGCTTATTTAGAAGAGCGAAAAACATTGCCTATTATCAGTGGCTTGAATTGTATCTTGGCACACACAATGGCTTGGGTGGAACTCAATAAAAGAGTTAAAGCAAGGACGATTTCAAAGACAGCCTGTCTGATAACAAAAGGGCTCACCTGATAATGAACGTCTCATAAGCGCTGATTCGCCTCTGAGGCAAAGGCGCAGGGAGGAAGTGGAGATAGAGCGAAAGTGCCTGCTGCTTGCCAGCATCTTTTATGGCTAATTGAAGCATTTGGAGTAAAACTGCCATGAGTCGCACCCTTTAGAATTGAAGCAGGTTAATATATTGTGATCCTACAGTTAGCCCAGAATTGCTAAGATCTTTTTTAATTTAGTGAAGGTTATTAAAAATAGGAAAGCAGTGTTTTTTCAATTTTCCTCCTATCTGACCCCACAACATCCTCATTGGGGGATCGATTGAAGTATATATGGTTACTGTGAGCAATTCTTTATTCAAGCATCTGCCCCTGACATGAGACCTCTGTTTCATTTTGCCTGTCATTTACAACTCTCTGAATGAAAGCTGTTGAGACCAGAGGTAGTGATGTGCAATGAGTAATAGAATGACAATTCAGTTTTTGCTACTTTTTGGCATGATTCAACTTTTGTGCTTTTGATTGTTGATTACACTGTGTCCCCTGCTATGACTAAGACACAGTATTACCAGCAATGGATACAACTTTGAGCTAACTGCATTGTCATACTAATTATGGCGGATATTTTTAGCAGTCCTGATAGTGCACCGCTGTCAGCATTAAATTATGATCGCTCTTTTCTTTCTGTGAAACCAGACACTTTTAGTGTTATTCCTAGGCCTCAATGTGCCTAGATTTGTGATATCTGAAGGGAGAACAGGTCAAAGTATGGCCTAGATCTCCCAGATCAAGTTCCTTGTCTTAACACGAGAACCTCATCTCTTTTATAGCTTGAATAGATAACAGTTTGGAAACTTTGAACCAAACCTAAAGTAGAAACCAAGCAATATTTGAAACAGTCATGAGGGTTTTCTAATTAACATGCTGTGAACTATTTTCAATTGAAATTATGGATTTTATATTGAAATGCTGATAGATGGTATTGAAAAAGCCAAAGTGGTAGAAGTGATCGAAAGCCAACAAACACCCTGATAAATCACAGGCAACAAATCACCCCAAAGCAGTTTTATCTCCAGACCTCAGAGGCTCCATTGTGTGTTTGGTTATCTCTGAAATTTGTCATCATTTTCTATATTGAATAAGGATAAGGCCAGAATGGTGCTATCTTCTTAGTGAAGCTGCACTTTGTATTGGAGACATGCCTGTCAGTGGTTCATCAAATTCTACTGCTATCAACTCCTGGGGTCATCTAAATAGGGAAAGATAAGTAAAATGGCCTCTGTTTTGATTTCTCAGAAGCTGTTCCCATGAGGATAGTGTCATGCTGGCATTGTAATCTATTCAGCTACGAATAAAAAGAGAATCAAATGTGTCGGTTGCACATGGGATGCCCACTATCGGCAAGCGATGGTAATCCTGTGGTGTACATAAAAAGATTTGTTCTTGCTGGGATGCATGCACCATGACCTATGGCAGTTGGGGTGTTTATCTTCCATGGTTGTTAAGTCCCATGGGTTTTGGCAGTGGAACTTTCAGTGCCTGTCACAACTCCTCCTCCTCCCCTGGTGCTATCCCTCAGTTACTGCCCCTCCCATGTTACCATGACCACTACCCAAAGAAATTGCCTCAGCACCACAGATGCTATATTTGAGTTAATTGGGCATTTTCAATTTGGAGTTTTTGGCAGTGGGTCGTCTATTTTGTCACTTTGCTAGCATTGCTTAAAAATATCACATTCATTTAGCATTAGTGGATTATCTCAAATTCTATGGATTGTTCAGCTCGAGTCAGCTCCCTTCTGTGGAGACAGAGTTAAGGACTAAAGCAACTTCAAGTTTCCTTCCATTGTTACCCCTCCCTCTCCTTCTCTTTCCCTGGGTAGTTGCTGTGTGTCAGCCCAGTTAATAGGTTTCTTTTGGGAGATATTATTTTGGTCCAGTAAGCTGCATGCTTAATGTATGACTGACAGCACTGACTCATGTGGATAAGGCAATTTGTAGTTGAAAGAAATTTCGGTGCACACTTTTCCATATAACACTGCAGCAAAAAAAAGCCCTCCATATTCTACTAACAACGGCAGAGTAGTGCCCCTCCCCTCTGCGGTCATGCAAGCACAAAGCGAGGCAGAAATCGACTTTTTTGAAACTAAACTGTTCTATTTTCTCCCCTGTTCTTTTTCTTGCCCCTTTCCTTTGCCACTTTCTAAGAAGATAGATGAAGAAAATGAGGCCAACTTGCTGGCAGTGCTCACAGAAACCCTGGACAGTATCCCCGTGGACGAGGACGGATTGCCTTCGTTTGAAGCCCTGGCAGATGGGGACGTGACCAATGCCAGTGATCAGAGCTGTCCCTCCACCCCCGATGGCTCGCCACGCACCCCAGAGCCAGAGGAGCCCTCCTTGGTAAGGCTTCCTCTTTCCCTCTGCTTCTGCCTGCTTCATAATCCCCTCCTACCATAAACCATGTCCATCCTTCTCATTCTTTCTTCCTTTCGTTTGGCATGCTCTGTGTTTTTCTCTCGCTCTCCCCTGCCTGGCCCTCACATACACCAGATAAGGAGATGCTGAAGGCCTGTGACCAAAAACGGGTACAAGCTCTGCAGGCAGACCCTCTGGCAGGCCGAACGCCATGGCTGTGTTCAGAACTAAGCCATGCAACACAAATGAAAGAGCAAATTAAAGTGGATCTGTGTTCCTGTTGTTAATCTCATTGTATATTATTTCAGAAAGCTTGGTGTTATGGGCCAACAGACCATACTAAATATTATTTTTTATTTATTTATTTATTTTAAAAAAAATAAATAAATAAATAAAATCATTGAAGCGTTCCAGAAATAAGTTTGAGGCAGTGGGGAAGTTACTGGTAATCTTCCAGTACCACGTTAGCATACTTGTGGCCACCAGCCCCATGCTTGTAACATTCTTAAAAATGTTATTTTTAATTGGTCATATGTTATTGTATGCCTCATGGGTGCTAACTACCATTGTCCACCATGTCAAACCTGTATGCAGCTACTATATCTGTAATTATTTGGACAATTTTTCAATCTAGTTTATGTATGCTATTGCCTATTTTTAATAGTTTCTTTGCTTTTTTACAGCTAAAGAAACTCCTTTTGGCTCCACCTAACTCTCAGCTCAGCTATAATCAATACCCAGGCAGTAAGGCACAGAACCATGCAGCCAGCAACCACAGGATACGACCAACACCTGCTGTTACCAAGGTATCTACATGCCACATTCATCATCAAAGTCCTGTTCTATAATACTACAAGTGTTCCCATTTCCATATTTCTCTTGCCTCCTCTTCCTAATAGGTCCATATTTCCTTTAATCTATTCCTTCACACTCAAACTTTGTAAATGGACTGGTTTGGGAAATACATTTTAAAGAAACTCTGAATGGGAGTTTCTTAGCAAATGGTTTTCACAAAAAATAATTTGAATATATTGGAATATCCAAGTGATATTATTCTATTAAATTTGTCCTTAAATTTTGACTTCTATATCTATATCATCTATAGATATGTGCTTCATATTAAAACTAAAAAACTAAGTTTTTCAATATATCAGGTATATTGTCTGTAAAATTTGATTAGTGACCTATACTTGTTTTATCTCAGTCATATGCATACATTACACGCTGCCCTCCCACATACATTCACATGGCTCGCTTGGAGGGAATTAATTTTCTTTAATGACTCCTCTGTTTCTGGAGCCCTGCACATGGCAGACTCTCAGAGGACACTGAGCTGTTTTCCTCCTACCAGCAGCATGCAGATCTCACAGGAGCTATTCTGAGACCTCGTAATTAAGATGATGGGCAATATATGCTCACACCATCACAACCACACTGACTTCCTGTTTTTTTCTCTCTCTTTCTTCTCCCTCTCTTTTCCCCTCATGCTATCTGTGTGTATCTCTCTCTAACTTATATTCTTTAGACAGACAACCCCTGGAACAGCAAACAAAGAGGGATCTGCCCCCAGCCAAACAGGCTCGTGAGACGCCCATGCACTGAATTGCTCAAGTACCTCACTGCCAGCGATGATGCCTTCCAAACAAGAGCCAGTGAAACCAAGAGCACCTGGTCAGGCTGTGACAAAGACAGGGGTGGGCCTGGTACTTCCTCCTGTTCGTCGTCTTCCTCTCCATCTTCTTCATCCACTTCCTCCTTCTCCTCCTTGTCCTCCTGTTCCTCCTCTACCGCCTCAAAGAAGAAGCCCTCCTCTGCCTCCCTGTCAACACAGCAGCAGCAGCAGCAGCAGCAGCAGCAGCTGGCAGTGCAGGCCCAGAGAGGTGAGAGCCAAGCAGCTGGGGCGTATAGTGTGGCTGGTGAGGGGGCAGGGCAGTGGCGGCGGTGTACACATGGGGAGCAGTCCACCCCTGTTGTGCCATCCTGTGGAAGTGGCTGTAGCCACGCCTGCTCCAGTGAAGAGGGGAGGCCACCGCAGGGTGCTGACACAGGCAGCCTGGCTGCCGCCCGCTTCATTAGGTACATGCACTCTTACTCTCTCCCGCCTAGAGAGATGGGTCGCGCAGGCAGCTGTGGCCGTTGTCTTGAGGCGGGCGGCTGGGCTGGGGCCAGCCGTGCTGACAGGCACATCACAATAACTATTAGGAAGAGGAGGCAAGAGCAAGAGCATCCCATGCTCAGCCAGCTGCTGACCTCCAGACCCAGGCCAGCCCGTTATCGGGCCCACCTGCAAATGCCCTGTGTGTCCCAGACAGACAAGCAAGATCCACCCAAAACACCTCCTAGAGACAAAGGGTGGGATGGGCATGTAGCAAAAGATAGTCAGGAACATCAGACCATAAACCCATTTCTGGATTTCCAGGAACCTAGTCAAGTTAACTCATCAGATGTTGAGCTTTCAACCCTGGTTGACTTGGACTTAGAAAGTTTGTTAATGAAATTTGAGCAGGATATAGAAGGGTCTAAAATTAAATTGGGGCAAAATGGGGTGGATGTTCATGATGATGTCTTAGGCAGCCCCCTGTCATTCCCAGGGGGCTTGCCAAGTCCACTCTTCCAAGACTCTTTAGTTCCAGACCACACCCCCTCCACCATACAAGAGCAGAACCCACACAGACAGGCAGACTGCAGGCACCCCGATGACCAGGTTCCACCACCGTTAGGTAATCATTGCTGCATCCCTGCCCTCTGTCTCTCTTCTGCCTCTCCTCCTCTAACTGCTTCCCAGTTTGACTACAGACTAACCCTGATTCTAACAAACTAGTTTTACCCTGAAATACAAAATATGCAGCCAGTTGCATAATTCATTCCAAAGGGCACTGTTGTAAATGGGTTACAAAATACAAAGACAAAATAAGTGAGCCAGAACGCTTTTTCTCACAAACGCAATTGGAGTTGACCATGATTTAGCATTGAACAAGAAAAGTATGCTCAATTTCTGTGCAGTCTTGGGCAAACATGGCTGCCTTGACATAGTTATCTAATTGAGAGACATTCCCCTAGCTGCAGTCAAAGACAGTCGCAGCCTCAGGCAACTGCACATGCTTCCTCGACTCTTCTTTCTTCTCCTGCTTTGGTTTAAAATGCATGCCAAATATTTTACTCCTCAGTTGGGTTTCCACCATTGCCATTTGTAATATATGTGTGCTGTTTATTTTCCTTTTCAACTCATTTAATTAATTTATTTTTTGCTTTCTGTCTTTCTGTGTTGTGGGGGAATTTTCACGTGGGTTGGATGTCTGGACACATGCCATCATTTCATCTTGCCTCAAAAAACTGAACAGTCAAACCAAAAAATTAACAAAACAAACAAATGACGGGGTCAACTGAGAAAACATTAGATTCCTTTTAAAATGTTGGCTGGATAAAAATTCTAGCCGCTTTGTATTGGGTTGGGAAAGCCACATCATCACTGTTAATGATCAAAATCTAAAATTTATTTGTAGATGTGGACCTGATATCTTTTAGGCGCAGTGTGACCTAGTTAATTAATTACCCATGCTCCTTTGTGTTCTACAGCCAAACCAACCACCTTGCCACTTCCTTTGACCCCAGAGTCTCCAAAGTAAGTGAGAGTTTTTCCACCATTCTTATAGAGCAGACAAAATCTGAACTAAAACACCAAACAAAAAAAGCGATCTAAAACGTCAATGAGGCAATTTTTTGGATTTCATTTTCATTTGTAAGATCACACAATCATTTAAAGTGCATCTTTCACTGGCATTATATCCATTCCTTTTTATTTGTTGCAGTGACCACAAGGGATCTCCATTTGAGAACAAGACCATTGAACGCACATTGAGTGTGGAGATCTCTGGAACCCCAGGTAGGCAAAGGAAATTTTCCTCATAATATCCTATACTATCCTATAGCAATCTATAGACAGACCCTCTTCATCATTATCAGCCAAATTGAAGAAAAACTTGTTTTATCATGCAATTTGATTTGCTGACATTACGTATATTGTTGCAGTCTGGTAATTACATTAGAGACACTGCCACAATTTTCAGTGTTGTTTCCAGTATTTATGGGACTGGTGTCATTTGCCAAGTGGGGTCAATGAATAGGGATTTTAGTATTCCTACTGGCATCATTTCCATCCATTATATATTTAGTAATAAAGAATGTTGGTGAATGCTATAAGCAAAAAAGTAATTAAAGCCAAATGAAGTGAATGTAAGTTGAGGCTAAAACACAAGTCTTCAGCAATTCTCCTCCTTTTCTCTCTCTTTTTCCATTTCAGTGTAAATCATGCAGGTAATTATTCCAGTAGCCCCCATGCAGAGATTAATCATTGCTGGTCAATAAAAACAAAATGGCTGCCCTTTTCTTCTCCCAGTGTGTCAGAATGAATGGGCCATTTGATATTCATTTACCATGTACCACTGAGTAATGGTCGCTCTGTGCACAGATTTGACCTACCCAATGAGATTCAAGGTAACATTTTTGTGTTTGGTAGTTGACACAGACTGAGATGATGATGGATTTTCAGAAGGTTTTCCATAGTTGTCTCAGCTTCTTTTTATTTGACCATTTTTAGAAATCCGACTCGTTTGGTTTTAACATAATAAACTTAAACATAATAAAATTATAGGTTAAGCTTTGGTCTTCTGAAGTTAGGTTTAGAAGTCATCAGGATCTGTTATGTTTTGTCTCTGTTCATAACACATGGGTGTTTCTCCTAGCCTGAGGCAAACTCCAGCTCTATTTAGTACTAAATAGAGATATACTGCATACATTCTCATACCCATCTCCATCTTACACAACCCAGATTTGTGATTAGATATTAGATTAAAGCAGTCATCAAGGCAAGAACTTCAATCCACTTCTTTCCACTTAAAGATTAGTTCTGTCCTGTTGCACATTCCCAAGGCCTACCTTGAGCTCTCCATGCTGAGATAATGCAGAGAAATGTGGAGAATAATTGCTACATCAGCTGAATAATATTTAATAAGTTATACCCATGTCTTGCAGAGATATTTTAGTCAAACTAAATGTTCATCTAACCAGGAAAAATCAGAACGTTGACTTCCTGAAGTTTTCTAGCAGACAGTGACAGTTTCTGCTAGAGTTTTAGCCAAACACCTGCAGGGTATGAAAGGTGTAGGTGTTTTAATACTGCTCCCTAATCCCCTCCTTTCTAATAGATTTACTGTGGGCTGCAGGTACATTAATTATAGTATCTATGGCACCCAGAACAGTCAGTGTGTTACTCCTTGCATGGCTTTTTAGATTACCATGAGGACCAGCTATGTAAGCTATAGGTAATAATTCATTCAGAGATACATGTGCATGTCGTACCTCGGTAGAAACAGATTAAAAAAAAAAAAAACCCACAGTTGTATGATTCTTAATGTTACATCCATCACTGACTAAGTGGGATATGATTATTTCTAACTTATTCCAAATCAATAAGAAATCTTATCTTACTATTCTTTGTACATTCTTTTGCTGTGATGATGTTTCACTCACGCATGAAAAGTTCTTTTGGAATGGAAAAAGTGGCTATACTCAAGTTATAGTTAAGTCTCAAATTTGCCTCGACTACATTACGATCATAACTAGATAATTACAAATCCACAAAGTCATCCCGTGATAATAAGAGACGCAAGTAGCGTCAAATACAGAACACTGAACAAATATCAAACACATATCTAGATCATTTCCAGATAGGAAAGACATAGAGATAAGAGCGAGTATAGAGAGGGTTCAGTTGTTTGTGCGAGTGCATTAACAATGTCGTAAAATGGCACATCTCAGGATTTCTCATATAACTGCCATCTGGTGCCACATAAATCTGTTTGGACTGCCATGGGGGGATGAGGTAGCAGAGCCAAGGAGAATGATAATACATTCCCCAGCAGCCACCGAGCTTGATTCCAAATTCAAAGGCACATAGTTCATATAGATACCAGAGTGGGCCATGAACATCCAAGTTCCTTTAGAAGATATTCTAAGATGATTCTCGGTAAACTTGCAGTGAACATCAGTTTCAATTAAAAAGAAACCTTTTATATACACATTCAGTAGTGATTTGTGCCTTTTTGTTGGGTCTTTAGTTTCATTAATTGGTCAACATTTCAGCAAAATGGGTTGGGTAGAACTGTATTGCACCATATGCCTATGTTATAAATTTATATACTCTATCTCTTTTCTTCTGCACAGGTCTGACACCACCTACCACACCTCCTCATAAAGCCAGTCAAGAGAACCTTTTCAAAGTATCACTCAAAACCAAGCTGTCTTCAGCTTCTTCAGCCCTGACGAGCAAGAAGGCCAAGCTGAGCAATGGAAGCCCTAGCTCTCTTCCATTCAGTAGCTCCAGCAGGAAGGGCCATGAGAAGTCTGAGCTGTATGCCCAGCTGAGCAAGGCATCCTCTGCCTTGCCTCTGGGAAACTTAGAAGAGTGCCGGGGCAAGCGGCCCACGCCCCGTGTGTTTGGTGATCATGATTATTGCCAGGCCTCAAGCACAAAACGAGACAATGGCACATCAGCTGCCATGATCACTGGGCCTGTAGAGGGCCGGCATGTACAACCTAAAGACTCAACCATGCCAGCCTTCTCTAATCTCACATCCTCTTTGTCTTCCACCAGTCCCTTATCTTCCTCTCTGGCAAGGCAGCTGCAGGGTCTTTGCCCCATGGTTCAGGAGGCTTGTCCAGACAAGGAAGCTCAGGGGCAGGACCACAGTCCTGCACTGGGTGCCAAAACTTCTAAAGAGTGCATCTCTGCTGGCAGGAAACTGCTGCGAGACCAGGAGATACGGGAAGAGCTCAATAAGCACTTTGGTAACCCCCAGCAAGCCTTTTTTAGTGAGACTGAGCAGAGTGGGTTCCAGCCACTAGATGAAAGTGACTCTGGGGATGAGAACTATTACCCTTTTGAGGCCTACATGGACACAGGCCTGCCTGACTTTGAGGACCTAGAAGTGGGCCGTGAGCGTCTTCTTTGCTCTTGGGAAGGGACTCCATTGGAGATGCTCTTTGAAGGCTCACCGCCCTGTTCCCCATCAAGCAGCTTGCCTTCCCAGAGCTCAGTCTCGCCACCCTCAAGTCTGCTCTCTCCACGGCACTTCTACAACTCGCAGTCTGGGTCCCGCTCTAGGTCCCGCTCCAGGTCTTCCTCCCGCCACAGATACAGATCCCTCTCCAGGTCTCCTTACTCCCGTTCCCAGTCCCCAGATAACTGCTCCCCCTCTTGGTAAGTACCAGCTAGGATTATCATGATCTCTACGGTGCTCTGATTGCAATTGTACATAGTTCAGTAAAAACCACTTAGGGAGAACCTCTTCTCTAGGATGTCATGGGGAGAGCTTGAGCCTCTCAATATGAACAGTTATTCAGTGGCATGGCTTTAGTGCAGACATGATCTTGTACATCAGGAAGGCACCATTATTCATTACAAAATGGACAAAATCATTTATACTTTGTGCTGATTTATTTCATGGCTCAAAAATTGGTATTAAATAAGCTTATTGAATTCATCCACTTGTACATCTTTAAAAATCATTTGTACCTTCGAAATAGGGACTTTCTCATCTAGTCTTGAACATACCAATACATTGCAATGCATTACAATGAAAAATGGGTGTGTTTTTGTTTGAAGAAAAATTTTGCATGAGAGTCTTATTCTATGCAAATATAAGAGTGGTAATTTTATGATTACTCTTGTTTTGACTTGTTAAAAGAATAAGTCAAGAAAAAGAAAACTCTCCAAAATGGCACTTCTTCCAGGCATTCCCAAGATGGTACAATGACACTTCTGACTACCTAGTGAGCAGTCATATTTTCACAAGCATTAGTGGTATGGCAGTTTATGTTTGATGAAAGTTGTCCGTAAATGGATCATCTGCATTTCAGGCCCACTCCTGCAAAACTCCTTGATTTGACTATTATAATCTATGACATTCAAGCAATTTTCAGTACATGCCAGTATATTTTAAAAGCATTTTTCTATGAATTACCTTTGAGACCTAAGCTAGCTTTTACATTTAAAAAAATTTAATGTTTCGTGCTCCTCTGATTGCAGGTCTCATCATATTGTTGATAAGAGCACTTTCAAATCCAGGACTAATAGAAGTCCTCACTCTGACTCTCACTCTGGTCTCGGTCAGAGGCCCAGGTAAATGTCTAACTTTTTTCGTATTGCTACCTTGTTGTGAAGATTTTGATTCCTTTTTTTGCAAAGGGAGTCAGCCATTTGTAGATCAAAAAGTTCCACTTTTTGACACAAAGCTCAAACTAAGCAGAAAGTAATGGCATGTGAAGTTGTGCTGACAGAAGCAGCTGCTCAATTCCTGACATGTTCCCTCAAGAGTCCCTCCTATGAGAGCTGTAACCTTTTGTGATGTGAGAAGACATCTTATTAATGCATTTGTTTGTCTTCTTCTCTCATGAAAAAAAATGGAACTCAGTCCTTTGTGATCTAGCCATTTCCTGATACCACTCAAGGGATCTAATGCTATAATATATAAGCGCATGATTGTATTTGTGACAAAATCTGTGTTTTTTCTTTTCTTTTTTTCGTATAGGTATGACAGCTATGAAGAATACCAGCATGAACAGCTGCAGCGGGAGGAGTACCAGCGGGACTATGAGAAACGCGAGGTAGAGAGGGCTGAACAGAGGGAGAAACAACGAAAGAGAGCAATAGTAAGTGAGCACAACACAGTTTATTATTATATTTTATTGTATTTTATTATTATTATTATTATTAGTAGTAGTAGTAGTATTAGCAATAACATTGGTGTTTTTCATTTTTGTCCTTCTTTTTTATTCTCACATTCGTGCATACTTGAAGAAATTCTAGCTGTTTCTCTCTCCCTGCTTTGACTACATTCTGCTCTGAGCTCACATCCTTCTCCCCGCTGTCTCCCAGTAAGGGAGTTCATGCAAAGCTAGAATTCTGAATCATACAGGCTACACACATTTCCTCTTTATCCCCCAGTTGTGTATTTTTAACATCTTTGTGAAGTCTCTGAATGGTGTCAGATGCTATTAATCACACCACAGGCTAAATGTTATCGACTAGGCAGTGGGAGGAAAATAATTGTGTTAAAAAAAAGAAATCAACGCTATGGAAATACGAGTCAACAAATTTGGATTCAGGGAAGTTATCTGTTTTAAATATAATTCCCTTAAACACAATTCTTTCGATTTTTCTGCCTGACCAGTTTGTGAAATGAGACAGGTTTCCAGCTTAGTTCTGCCCTTTACTGACAAATTCACACATGAAGTGATGCACGTGCGGCTTGGTATCAGAAAGACAGTGGCAGAAAGACAATTATGGGTAGCGTGAACCGAGCTGTCAAGAAAGATTTGGGGGGGGGGCCAGGGGATGTGAGAGATTTATACGAATCATCAGCCCCGAGGTGTCATCTTTAAAACCTTGCTGCATTTATCAGCTGTCAGCAACTAAACCACCAATTCAGCAAACACTTTTGTCTGCTACACTAATGTGCTGGTGTATAGGAGGGGCTGGAAATGGAAATGGAAACAAATCTGGTTATTTTGTAATGTCTTCGTCAAATCAAAGGACAGTAAAGTGAAGTGCCAAGGTCTACTATTACTTTATGGTCAGGCAATTCATTTACATGTGCAAGTTACAGCAGTTCTGTGAATATAACACGGGTGTACTTATGTCCAGTGGATAAATATAATTTCAGTAATAGAAAAATGGCCGAAGGCCTTAATGTTCTTATAACAGAATTATTTACACGTATATGTTCTTAGTTATCATTTTCTGCATTGTGGCATTAATATTGTTTAAAGTCCATAAAACAGTAGAAAAGCATGATTCTGGTTTGTTCTGCAGCTTATTTTGCACCATTTCACTGTAACCTAGTTACAATATGCTGTGACAAAAACAGAACTATGGCCTGTATCAAAACACAGAAGATTCACCTGTGTTTTTGGCATGGAGAGCAGATTTAACATGAAGCCAATTAAATAATTTGTACCCTGATTAATAAAGTTCTAAAGCAGCGTCTGAATGAAATGAACCAGTCATCATTATTCCTTAAAAGATTCACAGCAGCACTGTACATTTGGACTGAAAAGCTATAATCTTCTAATGATGCGTCTAGGGTCAATCCTTAGTTGCCATGAACTGGAACATTCTACATGAGTGGGCTGTTGGACGCTCCATCTAACTAACACATCAGATAAGAAAGGGGATTTAGCAGTGCTGCATACACACATAAGATGAAAGAGTGAGGAAAAGGCAATGTAGAGTCATCCAGTGTCTCTCCTTGTACTGTTCTTGTTTCCCACAGTGTTCAATGTTAATTGCAGTCTTGGAGTAAAAGTTAAGGGCAGAAAGAGAGAAAAGACTGAGTCGCTATACTTCTTTAATCCCTGTCTCTGGCTTGCCTTTAATGACCAGGAGGAGAGGCGGGTTTTGTACGTTGGCCATCTCCGGGCTGACAGCACACGCTCCGAACTCAAGCGGCGCTTTGAAGTTTTCGGCGAGATCGAGGAGTGTGCCATCAACTTGAGACATAATGGGTAAGAGGAAACTTACCAATGTGTGTGTGTGTGTGTGTGTGTGTACACACTAGGGCCAGGCAATATGATGATATAATATTAATATCATATTATATTATGTCAATATACACTTTTCTGAGATATCAGGTTTTGTGATATCTTTTTTATAACTGTTTTGATAACAGTTACAAACCCTAAAAGCTGTTGATTTGTTGTTAAAATGCCACACTACATCTTTACAATTGTAATGATTAAAATTAAAATGGTAAAAATGTAACTCTTCTGTTTTGCTGGCAGTTTGCAAGCAAACCTATATATCAGGATACATATTGTATATCATATAAATGTCTTCAAGTATCATGATATGTGATATTTTTGTCATATCGCCCACTTCTATTGCACACTGTTTGTCAGGTGACACAAGGGGTCAATTAAGTCTATTTTAGTCTAAAAAATATTTTAATTATATATTTGTTCCCATTGGCAGATGAATTAGAGGACAAGCATGAATCCCACTGCTGAATTTAAAAATGAGCTATATTAGACAAAAACAGACTGGCTTGAATAGAAATAGGACAATGCTCCTTGGACATCAAAAACCAGAAAAAAAATAGCAATGTCTCGATTGTATTGATCACATTTTTGCATTTATATAGTGTGTCATAGTGCTCCTAGCTGATGTCTTTGGTGTACTTCATGCTTCATTTTCTGTTCCCGATCCAGGGACAATTTTGGCTTTATCACCTACCGCTACACTTGTGATGCCTTCGCTGCCCTTGAGAATGGCCACACCTTGCGCAGGCAGAATGAGCCTCAGTTTGAGCTCTGCTTTGGTGGACAAAAGCAGTTCTGCAAATCCAATTACACAGACTTGGGTAAGTATGCCTGTTTGGCTTCAGCCATCCATTAGTACCTGAACTCACAATTGACAAAGGGCTGCCTTTCACTGCACAGAAGAAAAGCTGGGAAACAAATAAGTTGAGTGATGTCTTAACATCAGAGGATGTTTTTTGCCATATCCACTGAAATGGATATATTGAGTTCAGCAGGCACTCTCGTTTTGAACCAGGGACTGAACCGTGGCTCTACATGTCTTTTCACTGTAGTAGTGTCTTGAAGACTATAAAAGGTACGCAGTTACCAATAGTATAGTCGTGATGGGGTACAATAAAGTACTCAGCATAGTAGAAAATCAGCGGTAGCGGTTTAGTGGCTTTTGAGCTGCCTGTGTTACTTTGATGCTGTACATCGAGCATGTATATTTCATGTTTTGGCTCCCTGTGTGGTTGACGAAAGAAGGGTGCAAAAATGGAGGGAAAGTTGAGGAAAGTAAGGTCAAGTCCAATCAACTCACTTCCCCCAGTGGATGTCTATCTTCTGCCAGCTGCTGGGATGTTCAACCAAGGCAAGATCAGGAGGACACATATAGGGTGGGAGAGAGAGAGAGAGTGTGTGAGTGAGTTTGACTTAGGGAGTCTGATTTAATTAGTTTTATCCTCATCTCTTTATATTTTGTTCATTTTCTTTCTCCATTTACTATTGCATTTTGTTTTTTTTATTCTATTTTTTAAATAGTAGAAGCATTTCTTGTCTACCTTCTGCCCCACATCCCTTCCTGTTTCTTTTGTGTGTAATACAATACAATCCAATAGAATCCAATACAATGTTAAATGGTAAGGCACTAGATTTAAGAGAATGTGTTATACAATGTCTCCTGTCTGTGACACTCAGTCATCTTGGACATTGGACATCTTGGACATCTCGTCCATTGGTCCAGAACAGCACATGATGTGAGTTCATCAAAGATAATTTTAAGCTCTCATCTGATCATAATGCCTAGAAAGGTGGAGTGTGAAGTAATATTTCTCTCCATGATGAAAGACTAAGTTTGCTTTTTTTGTGGGATGGAACGAGGAATGTGATAAAGCAAGGGATCCTAAGGACAATGCAGAATGCTGGTCATTAAAGACAAATGGAAGATCATTTGCTCCTGTTAAAGTGGAAAGAATCATGGGGGAGGGGCGGCTCTGGTGGTGGCTTTAATAGTTAGTCGATTTTCCACTTCACATTTATTTTCTGCAAAATGTGAGTTCAGAGACGCACGATGCTGGAGGACGCACTTGGGAGGCATTTGTCTAGGTGTCACTGATGGCCACACAGGTCAGTGGAAGAGAACAAGTGCACTTACCTTCAAATAATGGGAACATTAAAGTGTATTTCAAAGGCTGAGAGTAAGGCCAAAGGTATTTAGATGGTGGTTGTAATGCATCCTCCAGAAGTGAGTTGGGTGGCATTTGTTACCTTGTGTTTAGGTGACTGTATTTATCCTGGTGCACATGGATGTGAGACCTCCATTTTGTCACAGAGGATTTTATTTACAATAGCAATCATACCTTCAGACATTCGGGAAAGGGGTGGGGTAACATGAATAATGTAACACCTAAGCAATACCTCTTTTCAACATTTTTAAAGAAACTGTCCATTAATTCTAAGTAGCACACACAGGCATTTGTCACCCTTCAAGGTGCATGACGTGACACAATCCTCCGTTTAGCCATAGTATTAGATCACAACTGGCGTTCCCTGCTTGCCATGGTCATTCCCATTTCTCACACACCCCAACTACGCTGCTGTCCACTTAGAGAGTGTATTTGTGGAGCTGGCTGCGATATTTATTGTCACAGCTTCAAATCATAATATATGCTTTTCATATTTTTCCCCCGTTGGCTTTGATATTATGTTTTTGTTTTTGTTTTTTAATTTGTAGCTTTATTTGATATTTTTTGTAAGTTTAACTACTTTTAAAAGGTGGTTAAGCATGTGAGTTTTGAATATGTGGCATTTCAGTCCAAAACAAAAAAAAATTGGCAGCCTTAACAAGAATTAATAACTTGTTTGTAAAATTCAACACAAGGTTGTGAGGCTGGTTTCCTTGTTCAGCTTCGATGCCTGATCCTGTCAATATCTCCTGCTTCTTTCAGACTCTCATTCTGAAGACTTTGATCCAACTACAACTAAAAGCAAATATGACTCGATGGATTTCGACAGCTTGTTGCGCGAGGCCCAGTGTAGCCTGAGAAGGTAACGAGCTCCACCACACCTGCTGGCTGCAAAGCGAGGGATTTGTGATACCTCACTGCTGTTTCGCTCCTCTGAATATGAGACTACTACAAGTTTTACACTCAATATAGAGGGATATATATATATATATATATATATATATATATATATACGCACACACACACACACACACACACGTGTATATATAGAAAGAACATATATGTATATCTAAAAGCAAAGTTTACATGAACACAGCTGCTGCAAAGACTTTACCTTTGGGGATTAGCCAATAAACCTTTAGAGGAGTGCACAGATATGTGCCTGTGCTGTGCTGCTGTATGAGACAGTGATCTCCATGGGATTGTTTTCTTCATGCACTGCTCCTGAGATTGGAGGGGTGAAAATGTGCAGCCTGTTCAGTCGGTTTTTATTTGATTGATTTTTACTTTTTCTGCCTTTTTTTAATTTAACCTGGAATTTGGATGTGGTGTTATAATGTTGTTAAGTGAGTATGGGATTAGTATCTTCAAGGTAATATTGTCTACATTTTGGGGGAAATGATATAAACAGATATTTACAGATATTAAATGGAATATTTTTATTTTGTGTACATATCAAGGCAAAGTTCTTTATTTGTTACAGCTATGCACTGTAAAACGCAGCCTTTATAAGATGGAGTTTTTCCTAATCGAGAATGTCAATCTGTAGTCATTACAGTGACGCATAACCAACATGGCGGTTATGTGGTGTGATATGATTGTAAAAAAATAAAAAATAAAAATTGTCTAGGGAGATTGGGTGCTCTTCAGGGGGAGCATGTGAACAGATTTTTAAAGACTTTTGTTTTAGAAAATGTCATTAATCATGTATAGTTTCATCTTTAAGCTTCCTCAGTGTTTTCCTTACACAACCTATGTATGATACATTTTAATATTTTTATGTCCATAACTGTGTACAACCATAAGACTTTTTCTCTGAAGGAAACACTAACTTTTTAATTGATTACTTTGTGCACACTAATAATTTTTATTATTGCTTTTTTAATAATTCACTATTACTAATATATGATTGCTCATCTTCAAAGATAAATTCATGTACTCATGTTCATGAGTAAGAAATGTATTTATTTCAGTATTTTGATCAAAATATTTATGGTTGACATCTACTATGATGCGCCTTATAAATTTTTGCTATTTATATTGTTATTTGACTTATTTAACATTTATATATCGAAAGATGCACAAGTTCTACAGAAATATCTGTTTCTCAGCCTTTTAGAAACCTTTTAGTTATGATCACCAAAAGATACATGCTTTTCTTTTCCACAGTTTGCAGCCATTTTTTATTTATTTTTTTAATCATTTTTTTTTCTAAAGCACATAAAGCAATAAAACTAATTTTGCAGGTATTTCATCACACCACAATGAATCTGTCTCATTGCTCCTCATACACTTGGTTATTTGAATGCCAAAATAAAGTTTACAGTTTTCTTTCCAGAATTTTTAAAAAACTTTACTTGATGTAAAAAACAATCTATAACATTAATCTTCACGTTATTCACAGTAATAATTATAAAGAGATGAATAGTAATAATAAAAGACAAAATGTGTATAAAAAGATTAAAAAAAAAAAAAAAGCAATAAATTATTTTTCACAGTTGTCTTTTAGCTGAAGTTGTTGTATAGTTTGACCTGACCTGGTACCCAGACTCTGTCCCAAAATGGGAAACTCATTCCATTATCACACTACACCTGAGAATCATACACACTGTACAGGGGAAACAAAAAGATGTGAATAAATAAAAAAAAAACCTACAGAGAGAAAAATATTACGTTACTACTGACAGACGGGTAACCCTTACAGATACAGTACCACATGTCTGCTTCTGGGTGAATGTGTGTTGGAGATTACAGCTTCTCTTTGAACATTACACTCAATGAGAAAAGGCTTTTTATACCAGTCTTTTTAAGACCCCAGAATAACATCAGAGAAGTGATTAAAACCGTGGGCCTGTCTGCATATCGCACTACCTTCCTAGTGACACTTAAGGTTACCTTGCGGTTTCTAGTTCAATTAATATCTAGTTTCTTTAGAAAAGAGCCCAACATCTTTGTATTAATATCAACAGATCACATTACACCTTTTGTGAAATATGACTGCGTAGATGAGTGTACAAAAAGAGGCAATATCACAAGGGATGAAATAAAATGTAAAAAAGAGAGAGAGAGAGAGAGAGAGAACCTTCCTTGTCCTGTCTAGTATGTTCATTCTGTACAGAGCTTGGGTAATGGTGTCATGTCTCATTTGATATGTGGCTTTAATCATTGTGATATTTGAAAAAAAAAATGCTTTGTAAATAACTAAAGTAGCAATATATTACAATCCCCAGTGGGTTTTTTTGACTGTGTGGCTTTTTACCAATGTGAACTACTGAGGGATTTCCCACTGCTGTAAAAATCTGTTTATTGATGATCATGTTGATTTTGGAAAGACAAGATGTGTTTGTGTGTGTATACGAATGCAAGTGTATGTGTGTGGTTATATTGATTATATTCTTGGGGTGGGGTGGGGTAGGTCAGGGGTAGAGGAGAAGGGTGTTGGTTGTTACCTTTCTTTTTTGTCCCCTATCCATGTTGCCTTCTGCTGAGTCCTTACCAATGCCTTTGTGGTTTTACCTATTGTACAATTTTCTTGTGAACTTTATTTTTTATGTGCAATTCTCATCAGTCTCACCATGCCAATAAAGGGAAATGTGTTTCAAAGAAATGCACTGGATACCCCTAACTTGTTCCACTCGTTTTTCCCCCTTCTTCCTTTTGCCTGCTTGTTTGAAGGAAAAACAAAAACTCACAGTCATGAGCCATGTTTGAGTAATCTAGCTGGATTCTTTTCTAAAAAAATGTCTAGCATTTTTTTCAATAGATTTACAAGAGTGTTTTGTTCCTTAGAGACATTCATTGAATGAAGCAGAAGTAGCAATATGTAAGTTAATTTCATACTGACCTTCAACATTGTTAAATTTTCCACGTTAACTGTGCACTGTTGTGGATGACTCACTTGCAGTGTTGGATGTTTTTGGCTGATGTTTATGTTTTTGCCAACTCTGCAAGAACATGGGATGTGAATGATCATAATCCTGCAGCATCTGTTTCCTAACATACATAAATTGTTCTGTCAGGTCGCTACATATGAATTAAAACAAAAAGCAAAATACTCCCCCTGCCACCTTTTTTTTTTTCTTTTTCTTTTTTTAAAGAAATTGCACTACTTAGGCAGCATGTTGGGTTGAAATGTAATCGGTCTACTGTGCTATTATTCAACCTGTAAGCAAATCTCACAGTGACAGTGAATAACCATTTTTCCTCTTTAAAAATATGGCAGGAGTAGGCATTAAATTTTAAAGCAAAGGAATCCAACTGTATTTTTTTCCATTAATGCCCCAGAGAAAAGAGCTGTTTCTTTCATTTTGGCTGGGTAGCCATGCACAGGCAGGAGGTCTCCCTCAGCATGCCCTTTTGCACATAATGGAAGAACCCCACATCCCTGCAATTGCACTGGAAGATAAAGGGGCCTACAGCATCTGAGGGTCCACCTCTTGTCTCTGAGTTAGACAACATTTGATAGCTGCTTAGGCTGCATATCAGTCTTAACAGCTTTTGGTCATTTTAACACCAAAAAAAGGGTTCATTTTTTACAGAAATACATAAAACACCAGAGCAGGGATAGACTGAGGATGGATGTAGTTCAACAAACACCATCACACAAACAGTTGTAGATATGAAAGAATAATATCTATTACAACATGAAAACATGAAGGCGCCATTAAATGCTGCTCATTGTTAAAGCAATACTCATGAGGTGCACTACATGATTCCAGGTTACCAGTGTGCTATTTCAAGTTGCTCCATGCTGCTATAACATCTCTGGATAAGGTCTGTTCCAGTTCCATGTGCATGTTATCAGATGAACAGGCTTAAAAAAGGTTCCTCAAAAGTTCTTTGGATAATTAATGGATCTAAGTTTCTGTCAAGGTTCTACTACATTTTCTCAAAGGGAAACCGTGTCGTAGTGTTCTGCCAGTTTCCTAAAAGTGTACATGTTCTCACATTGTGCTAATGTGTTGCTTTTCGAAATGGATAACAAAGGAATTTTATCAGTTCTATACTGACAAATTGCTCTTCATTTGCTAATAAACACGAGATCTTAGCAGGTGTTTATTCAGGATAAAATGATCAATATTCATAGCTGTTCTAAAGTTGGAGAAGTGGTGAAGCAGGCAGCATTGCCTCACAGCTCCAGGGTCCCAGATTTGATCCTGAACTCAGGTTACTGTCTATGTGGAGGTCCTGTGCATGTTCTCCCTATGTCCATGTGGGTTTCTTGTATGGGTGTGCTCTACAATGGACTAGAATCCCATCCAGGGTGTATTACTGCATCACACCCAGTGTTCCCGGGATAGGCTCTGGATCCACCATGACCCTGACCCGGATAAAGCAGTTACTGAAAGTGAGTGGGTGCTCAAAAGTTCACTTGGCATCTTGGAAGCCGCTATATTGAAATTTTTTGTTCAGTAAATAGTTGTTTATATTTAAGGCAGCAGGCCTACACATATCTTCTCAATTAACCTTTACTGTCAAATCTGAGAAAGAAACACCTAGACGTGGCTTTTATAATAACAATGAATAGTAAATTGTTCCTGCAGAGCCTGTAGAGTTTCCTAACATTCATAAATGTCTACAAAGGAGTTTTAAAATATACCAGATGACAGATTTATCTTCCAAGTGAGAGCTTTTTTGTTAGTCATGAGAAATCAAAGAGGGAAAGTTGATTGTCAAATGTATTGGCTATACTGGCTTTGCTCTGTAGCTGAGTCGATGCACATGTACATACTGTATGTGTCAATTGCATATTCTTCATATGTTCCTGGCAAATACACCCAAATTTAAGACAAGGATCTCTTCATTGTTCTCATCTGTACTGGATATTAATTTGACTGCCCTAATATGAAACTGCAGGTTATCGTTCTCCATTGACAAGTTCCACACAATATCAATTACAGCTTTACAATTAGAGTTTTGCTGAATTTCTATGTGGTCATAAATATTGCCAAATTGATGTTTCAACCATCTCCAGCAGCTTGGTTTGGGCTGGAGTATACGACTGTGTACACATTAGATCAACAAAGCAACTTTTGTCAACTTATCTGAATAATATACCACCTTCTGCCACTTTCATGTATTGAATTTAAATATTTCTGTATTTTACTGTGTGCGTATTGAGGCATCAGTTGCATTACATGTTAGAGACTGCCAATTAATATAATTGCACAATTTAACCCCATCTTTCAATTAACCCATCTTTCAAATGGCCATTTAAAATAACACTTTGTTTAAATTGTGGAATATCCTCTCAATTTCCAAGGTGTGAACAGAAACAATTATACAGAAGCAATTCAAGAGCATATATCATTTCTAGCCCAGCTCCTGGCAGCTGTTAGTGCTTGAACAACAACAATACCACTTCCTTCATCCCAACACTGCTCTGCCATTTTAGGCTTTAAGGAGTAATGAGCAACAGAAGGCACAATATTATTCTTTTCCCAAAGTATCAGCTTTTGGGAGCAGAACGTATACTTCGCTTGATAATTAATGACACCAGACAAATAGCAGCTGATTGAGCAACTCACTTCCATTCTAATTCACCATCTGGTCCTCCGGCAAAACACATCGCTAATTACCTCAAGTGCACCAAAGATAAGTTTATTAATTAGATAGAGAAAAAAGCTTTTGGAGAGGATAAAAAAGTGCGGTCAGCTGTGAGCAGGGGTAGGAGTGAGACAGTGTGGATGGGAGGTGGTGGTGTTGGAGGATTTGGAGAGCTTTGAGAGGAAAGAGATGCACTTTGTGTCCTCAGGCCGGCACAGGCCTTTCAGAGTGCTGTGCTGGGCAAGTTTCCCTGCACCCCGGGGGACGTCAGCAGAAAGTCAGGTGACCATGGGGACATCCAGCTGACAGAGGTGGTTAAGACAGAAAGAAGTGGATGTGATGCTCTTTTGTCAGTGCCTTTCCTGAGCAGGACAGAGGGAACTGATGGAAAGAAAGAGAAGGAAGATGTGCAGGGGCAGTGAAGGATTGACAGAAGGGCGGAGGAGGCTGGGGTTAAATATTAACTTGAACTGACATCAGGGCTCAGTGGTTAATCAGTGAAGCAATGTAGCATTTTAATGGCATAATTAGTGGAAGCTTGTTGCACTCACATGAAATAAAATATGCAAATGTACTGAAGCAAAAGCATATCCATATCATCAGTAATTTGGTAATCATCAACTGTCATCAGTAAGTCATAACGGACATTCGCAAGGGTTGTAATAACAAGCATTGACAAGGCAAATGACTTCATTTATAAATTTACGTAGAAAATTTCCACCCTAATGTGCCATCAAGCCGTCCTCAACCACATAAAATAAATGTCAACACTGAAAATTCCATGATTATTTACAGATTGTAAAATAAAAAGAAAGAAAATGCTTGCCAAACAGTTCCGAAGATGAATTTTTTGACATGATCTTCCTTTCAGTGTGGGAAAACTGAAAAACAGAAAAAAGCACTTTTAACTTGACCACAGGTATTGATGTTTCTTTCTTTTTTTTCAATGAATGAGTTTCCTGGCAACATGCTTCACTTTAGGTTACAGTTGGTTGAACTCTGGGATTTTAATCCTTTGCTATTTTATGTTCTTACAAATGGTTACCCATGAAGGTCTCTGGCTGCCTTGCCATTGTGAAAAGCCTTTTTCAAAATGATTAAAACTATAAAGTTCACTACAAATCCATAAAATTTTCTAGTTAGAAGTGAACTTTGTCTCATACCTCAAAGTCCATCGATCTGGCACAGAGGCTGGATTTTTTCTATTGTTTTCAGTTTGAGGTAACATAAATGGCTTTCTACAGCTCCATTAGCTAAGATCATAGCTAAGATCATTCCTGCAATAATACAACTGTAGAATGAAACCAATGTCCTCAAATTTCTATTACAATATACAGACAGCCTTAGTTACTTGATAAAAAAATACTTTATGCTTTAATCAACATGCTAATAACACAATTAAAATGTTGTTACATGTGCGTGGTAATCTTCTACTAAAAATTTCTACTTCTAAAATTCAATTAACCCAATTTAACACTTTTGTTATAATGTCTTATAGAGTCTCATTTACTTTAGATTTAAATTCAAGGAATGCAAATCAGAATTGAAACTAATTTAGTAGATATCAGCAGGGTTTGTTTATCACCTCAACACATATTTTATTTTTTATTTTTTATCCTATAGCATAACTAATATGCACTGAAGCTACTGGCTTAAACACAAAGTAATGGAAAAATCAAACATAAACAAATAAAGCCAGTGTACCACTTGCATTGACTAACGCTGTCACATACTTTCTTATGAGAGAACGATATTGAAATGATCTTAGCATCTTGTCTTCCTCTATTACAATAATTTGTGACATATTGAGTGAAGTTTTACGTGTTCTTGCAGAGAAGGTCATCGTGGCAGCCCAAATCTATCCACCTGAAAGCAAGCCAAGTGTTTCACTGGTGCCGTTCAAATTAGCGGACGTGAATGCCGTTCCCAAGCAGATCAGACAGTGTGAAGGACAGAGCTGTCTCCTGTTCAAGCACAACACTCCCCCACTGTCACAGGCACACTGCTAGGCCTTGCAGTTTCCACACTTTATCATTGAAATTAATAGCCCTCACACCAGTTTTATCACACGCACGCTCCCTCACCGAGCTTTATTAAAACGTCTTGTCGGTGCTGGGGCTTAGGAACTTTGCTGTTGCTATGCAAAATCAAGATCGAAGACTTGCAGAAGGGAAAATAACACCAAGATGTAGGCACTGCAGTTTATTTTTGCTTTTTGTACTTATTGTCATTTAATTAATCATTTAGATTGTCGCCTTTTGCTAAAAAGAAAAAGTCAGGGAATTGCATGGGAATTTTTATGCCAAATAATTAATGAAACAGCTCCAATTGGTGACACGCAAGTCACTTTTCTGTTAAATTCTCTGAAATTGCATACTGCAAAAACATCAATCTCCTAAATCACTTGGTTCCTTTCTTTGCTCGGTAAAAATCAATCATGATCTAACATAAGAGAAGAAATAATGTGTCTCTGTGCCCACATCAGAGCAGAACAAAAGCAAGCACATAGGTTAGCACTGAGCTATTTTTATTGCAACCCAAGAGTGTTTCAGGCAGGAGGAAAGGGGAGGGAATTTTGGGGGGCCGTACGGGAGCGTGAAACGGCCCGCGTTAATCATCCGGACAGCAGAGACATTAACTGTGCATGAAGCCAAGTCTCTGGACATCCCACCGCAATGTACACTCCTCATATAGAGGGGAAGCCGGGGCAGCATCACTGGGATTCACACACTGCTGCTGCTAGACTGAGTGCTATTGTAGCTCGCAGCAAAGCCACTCAGCCACTTGTGCTTCTGTGATGTGGAAAGAAAATAGCTTCACAGCACATTGAAGTACCACATAAACTATTCTAGTTTTCTACATAAAACTGCATTGCCTCTTTCTAAAAATATCACCAAGCAGCATTAGTGGATATCCTGCATGTGTGTTTTCTATACATTTGTGTTTGGTGTAAACATGGCTGTTGATAGGTATATTTCTAAAAGCAAGACAAAGGTCTTTTTTCAGTTGCTGTGTTAATCAAGGGCATCATTTTAGCTGGAGAGAGCTGCGTAAGAACTTTTTGCAAGTATTGTCAGCATCACTGAATTTCCATGGCCTACATGGAAAGTTAGAAAGCAGTGGCCACGTGCATGGGTGAGTACTGTGGTGCTGCTAACAGTGGTGCTGCCGCTCCTGAAGTGCATCAGCATACAAAGATGGCTCTGTACTGCTCAATAAAGCTAATTTACTTAAACATCTTGGGTCAAATTTGGTGTCTAAAAACTGAGTGCCCTAAATAAGTGCATGTCTGTTGCATTTTCTTCAGTGTATTAGCAGAGCTTTATGGTGCTGGCAGGTAGCTGTCAGGCTGATGGCACGTGTAAAATAAGCGAATGCTTCGTGATGGATGTCTCACCTGTCATAGCTACACCTTGGGGGCATCTTTTTCAGCTCATCGTCTCGTCTCTCAGTGGCTTTGCAAGAGGGTTTGGTAGAACATCCTGCACTTGAATTTCATCTGAAACAAAATGACTTACAAGCTATTTTCTGTGCTGTTTCTGTTTTGTGAGTTAACCATTCCTGATATGTTGATGTTAGTCAATCAATCACACTCTTTTCATCTATATCTCAGTCGTTCTCTCATATGCAGAGTTCAGTAAATGTACAGCTGCGGGTTTCCTTTTACATTAGAGGAAGGTATATGTGCAGACGTGATTTAACCCCAGTGCTCTGCTCTTACAGGGAGGATGAGGAGAGGTATGATCATGTTGGCAGATTTGTTTTGGGACTCAGATACTGTAATAGACTCTGCAAGCAGATTCAGTAAAGGAGCACGGAGTCTCTGCCGCAGCCCTGCACTCAAATCCAGGCAGTGAACTTTGCACATGGTGGGAAATGAATAATTCTCCAACTCAAAGGAATGCAGAGATACTTCTTTATTCAGGGGCTAAAAATGTCAGGAATGTGAGGATTCTATGTGGGCATAGCACAGTCAGTAAAATTACATTCTCAGAGTTCAGAGCATTTCCTGTGTCATTGCTCTTTTTCTGGGTGGCTATGATTTTTTTTATTTAAAAAAAATCTCATTTACTTTCATCTAATGTATTACACAAACAAAATACCTCATTATTATGAATACATGTCATATTTTTGTGTTGCTTTCATGTTAACAGCAATTTGCTATCATCAGACTTGTAGACCGGAGAAGCGAGAAA
This sequence comes from Pangasius sanitwongsei, assembly GCA_037576675.1. Lineage (NCBI taxonomy): Eukaryota > Metazoa > Chordata > Actinopteri > Siluriformes > Pangasiidae > Pangasius > Pangasius sanitwongsei. The sequence goes on along the minus strand of CM075006.1, from coordinate 15,304,872 downwards.
AACCTGTATCAGCTCATGAGGAGCAGGAATGACGGTGTTATGTGGCTTTTATGCTTCCTAATGAGTCCCTAAGGTGCTAAAACATTACAACCTGCCATTTTATAACCAGCGATTGCCTGAACACACTGATTCCAGAGGGGATTTAAGGCATAGGAATATCATTATGTGACATTAACATTTGCCTTTATATCTGATGCTAAGTTGTTCTTTCTGATTCCTTACTGAGATCATTTGTCTGATAAATAGGGAATGTTCCTTTAGTGCAGAGGATGGAGTATGACTGGCATCCTAATGAGACTCTCAGTGTGTTAAGAGTGTGTTATCACCTGCTCTATCTCTGATGAGCTCATGTCTTAATCATTGCAGCCACTGAGAGATCTGTTCTAAACACACAGGCTATCTATAATCTGTACTCTTAGGAGTGTACGGATCAGGTGTGGGTGATGGGTTCTCCTGGAGAACAACTTCAGGTCACAGCTGAATTACTACTTTGATCTCTAAGCACCTTTCCTTAACCAGTACTTTTAAGCATAGTAAAACTCATTTTTTTCTCCAAAAGAAACATTTCTTCGTGACTAAACACAGGAAGTTTCAATGTCTCTAGATGTGATTTGATAACTTTGACAGCAAACACTCCTTCTGGGTTGTAGCCATACGAATCATTTTAACAGTTCAGATCTTTTATACTCCATGAGCTGCTAGTCTCTCTACTCACATATCCATTTGAAGCTTTGTGTCTATGGATGGACAAAGCAGAAAGAACACATCTCCGAATGTAGTCAGCCAAGCGTAGGCATTGATTGGTTGCTCTTCCATGCTGGTAAATTTACCCTTTTAAGCTGATCTGAAATGTGTTTTTGGCGAGTGGCACTGGCTGAATGTATCCTTAATGACTTTCCTTAAGGAAAACCAGCACCCTGAATCACATGAAATAAATTTAGATTAAAATATTTGTAATGTGCTCAGTGATTGTGGTGCTAGTTTGTTGGTTGGTGCTGTAATCATGAGAAGTTAGCAATTGTATGTCACAGAGGCTAAATAAATGATGAGTGAGAAAAGAAGCCTTTGTGTTTTTAGGAACTAACAAAGAAACCTGACTGTCTCCCTCATGTTTGAAATCTTTTCTCCTATTAAAAACTATTGTAACTGCGCAAGCAATGTCTAATGTCATATTAATGAGGAATTCAATTTAGAAATAGTGGAGACAGCAAACATTAGACTGGACAAGTTCCAGAATGCAATGCAGTTCTACGATGCAGTTGTGCTGATATACACCAGATACTTGGCTAGTTAGCAATCTATGAGATGACAAGCACGATGGTGTTGACAGAAGACAGCAGAATTTTCATGAAAGTTGAAGCACTGGAATCCTTTGTGTTTGAGCAGAGTGTACAGATGAAGAAGTAAGAGAGTTGGACAGCCTAAAGGACTAAAGGACTAAAGCACTGCTGCATCAGCCTCTTTAGGTAGAGATAAATTCCCACTGGCACCACTATCAATAGGCAGTCATAAAATAATCATTTTTCACCATTAATCACCATTATAGATTACATATTGATTATAAGTATTGATATGCATGTCAATCAGGGTGGATGTTTCCTTTAAGGACAAAATTTAAAAGTGAAATTGATCAGTTTTCCAGAACTGGTTACTCAGTTATCTTTGTATTTCCCTATGAATATGTGTCCACATTTATTCCCATACATACTGTTGCTCAGTTTAATGTGTGTCATAGCAACATATACTGTATACAGTGAACTCCAGAATGGCATTCTTTAATAAAATGGACAAAAATTCTTGTTCGCTATAAAATAAACATTGCATAAAATCCTTTATGCACCAAAATCTTTCCTTAACTAAGAAGAAACTACCTACTTTTCCTCTAACATATTAATAGTAGCATTTTGTCTTAAAATCTACTTGCAAAATTATTGGCACCCCTAAATAATATTTCAAATAAATGCAAACAGTTTGTCATGTTGCCTTTGATCATTTTCTGTAAATAAGAGGTTGTACACATTTCTAATCAGAATTATGAAAATAAAAAATGTTTTTAATACAAAAAATACAGAAGGTTGATGACAAGGTATGAATGTCAGGTAATGGATATAAAAATCAAACAAGCATTAAAAATACCATTAAGCATGATCATGGGGATAATTTTAATAAAAGTCTGGAACATATGAAAATTTGATGTGAAATATCCTTCATTTAAAGGATCTTAAAATGTCCTGCATTCACTAGTGGTCCAAGATCCTCTATATGTGTCTCTAAACTTGACATTACAGGAAGAGTGTCACTGCTTTTATTCTCCCCAGGGGAAGTTGACCCAATATTAACTGTGGAGCTGTATTGGAGAAAGAAGTTTACTTAGGGAATCATATTATTGTTGGAAAAATATTGTGTAATATTGTGCTGTTTTAGAGGTGACTCTCTGTGACCATACCCCAGAAATTACCCTCATATTTTAATATGTAATAGTGATTTAGGTTTGTTTTATTTGGATATATAATTATTCCTGATCAACTTGTCAATAAAATAATTTTTTTCAAGTATGGTTTAAGCTCATAAATATGTACTATATAGTATTATTTCATATAATCTAGTTCTTCTGAAAATTTCATTGGTCTTATGACAAATGAGAGCTATAAATCTGTGAAGATTGTATTTCGTTTGGATTTAAAGCTTATCTTGCTGTATCACTGCTAATATAGCAAACAATTTGTTCTTCAAAATTATTATGTCATCATAGCCATTGCTCACAGGCAGACTTCAGAAAAATTAATTTTCAGCACATTGCCAGCCGGCGGCATTAATATCTGAGCAGATGCATATCAGCAAAGTGTTATCAACTATATCGGCATCAATTATTTGGACAAGGATTATCACAGAGACTAAACACTTTAATTGGGCTTCAGCTTTACCATAAACACAGAATGAATTCATGATGATAATCCCTTATTTATGCATTTTAATGCTGCCTAATACTAATTCATCATAGTTTTATTGAAAGGTTACAAAAATCAATTTCGTGAAACATTAATCTGCACCATTTTAATATGTACGTTTGTGGTACGCTACTTGTGGCTTCTTTACTAATTCAGTTCAGAGATTGTTCAGTTGGACAAAATTGGAAATTTTTGTCTGATAAATTAATCCCTAAAGTGCTTATCTGACTTCAGATCAGCCATCATTTCTAAATGACTTCAGATCTGATTGTCACAGTTAAAAACTATCAGTTTAGTATCATCCTCAGTCATTTGCATAGATGAACTCAATATGGTGACCTTTTAGACATACAGTGCTCAGTATTGTGTAAAATGCATTGTTCAGGCTGCATATTGTGCACAACATGGGGAGCCATTTGGATTCAAGCTCTGCTTGTGTCAATTAACAACATTAATGATATACTATGACACATCAAAATACTAAAATACATTGTTACCCCTGTTTAGGCCTAATGGCCTAAAATACAGTTGATGCCCAGACACCAATAGCTTCATTTTGGAATTTTAAAAAGAAAAATCATTATACCATGTTGCTGTTTAATTATAAAATCTGATTGGTCAGAAGATGTTGATTCATTTTCTGTAACAGCATGGCTCTGACAGTAGTGCCGACTACAAGACCAATCACAAGGTGGGCCACGCAGACCTGCTGGAAGGGGATAGGAAAACAATTTATTGAGTAAATACACACAAAACCAGTTTGAATTCAGATTAAAATATTTTATCAACACAAACATTGATTTGAGTTTCATTTTAAATTCTAGCTATAACAGCAAAACAGGTGAAAGCTTTAAAGAACTAGCTTGGATACGGAGACTGGTTTGAGTTTTGAGTTTGCATCCATTTGCGAGTTAGCTTCACTGCTAGCTAGCATATACTGTTACTACCCAGACTAGTATATATAAAAAAGGATATTTGATAATACATTATTTCTGGTGCAGTGAAAACTGTCCATTCAGTTTCCATGCAGCTAAACTATTCCAGTGAGTTGCCAGACACTGACACACCTGCCATCACACACCCACCACCTCAGCTGTAGCATTAGCTGACTCTCTGTCCTCCTTCTCCTCCAGCTCGAGCATCAGTGACACAGTATTCAGCTGTCTGTATAGCTGTACATTATAATGTGGACCTATAAGACTAATGGTTAAACCAAAGTTGATTTATAATGTTTTAATGAAGGCTAAATAGTACAGTTAGAAAGACAAGTATGGGTGTTAAACAGCTATAGGTCTAAATAACTGAATACTGAAGATTTGCGTTCAGCCTCGACTCATTTATAGTTCAAAAAGTTGCTAAACTTATGTGGTAATGGTTGTGTATCAGTATGTTTAAAAACATAAGTCAAGTTTTGTGTTGGGTTGATTTATACTTCAAGACATCATGTCCGGACACTCGCACAGGCTGAAATCTTCATAACTGAATGTAATATGAGTGTGTACTCTAGAAGGCACACACTCACATTACATGGAGTGTGTACTCTACACCAGAATTTACCAAAAAACAATGTAATTCCGTGTTTCACTGTAGACATAATAAATAGAGGAGAACACGGACATAATTTTGTTTTGAAACAAAAGTGCTAAGGAAAAAAGAAACCTTGTGTGATTAATTATAAACCAACTCATCTGTATTCAGCAGTATACATGGCTTTTGTATTGAAATACTTCAATTTAACTAGTGTTTAAATATACGATTCTATCAATCACAGAATGACAGTGCTTTAGATTTTTTTTATTGAGTTACAGTGGTTTACACCTACATTACGTGTTTATCAGGAGTCTGTTAGAAAAAAAGAGAAAGTATTGTGTGCCCATTATGTCTGGCCATTATAAAGAACTACAGCCGTTACAAAGTCTTGCACTTTATATAACATATTTATATTAACACATGTTCATGACTGTAGTGTTCTGTAAATAAATCCATTATAATATAATGTGATCATATCACCATGTCTGCTGTGGTATAAGAGGAATGAAACACTACAGCATGTGTTGTTATAGGAAAATATTCAACATGGCATTACGTCAGGCCTCGTTTCACTACCCCATCATTGGTTATTTTCTTAAAACAACACACTCTGTCATGTTTTATTCCTTCATATCCCATGAATTATTATCGTGGTTTTATTATCATGGTTAATCTCACAGTATGTGTCTGTGGTTCTATAGTACAGCATATAGGCAGCAGTTCTCTGATCTTAGTGAATGGCAATGCAGTTTCAAATTATACTAATTTTAGATAATGACTGGGAATCAGAAAGACAAAAATCTTTTTCTGAAATCCCACATGACTCCAACAGAGAGGTTTTATTGGCTCCTACCTTGTCATGAATTTTTGAACATCCAGAACATCTGAGCAGAGCTTCTTTCTTTCACTTGAGCAAACGTTCTCTCTCTCGCACACACACACACACATTCCTGTTTTAGCTCTTCTCGGAATACACTGCACCATAAAATCAATTCTCTAAAAATATGTGGACACTTTGGATCAATGAGAGAGATCACTCACATGCCTTTGTGCTCTGCATTCAAAAAATAGCCATGTGATTGACTCCACTGCATTGTGTTGGTGTTTACCATTTCTGCATTTGACAATTTAAATTCAGAAACCCTGATCCGGCAGAAACCCAGAAACCCTGATCCGGCAAATCACATGATAACCTTTACAAAGGCAGCAGGTTTCATCCAGGGCTTTGTTTATGATTCTTGATCCATATCTTTTTAATGCTGTTCTTTGATACAACAAAAATAAGAAGATGGTAAGTAGTCAGCTGCTGGCAGATTACTATAGTATCCCAGATGGCTGATTACAATATACATTGGTGTTTGGATCAGGATTGTAGATTCTAGTGCAAATAAAGGCTTTCTCAGTACTTCTGTAGAAAGAAGAAATGATTTAGGGCGATTAGAGGAGCTCAGTTAGTAATGTACAGAACAAGCTCCACAGCTTTGGACCAATCACAGTGAGATTAAAGAATGATGTGATGCCCAAAAATGTATCCACAAAACCAACAAGGTAACTAAGCTAATGTTAATGATTAACAGAATATTTTTATTCTTCTGTTATTTTTTGACAACTTTGTCTCTGAACCTTATCAATTTGGGGTCTTTAGCTGTTTTTTTCTATCCTTTTGATTTTACTTATATATAAAACCCTTAAAAATGTTTACCATACAAGTGTCTGATATAATTTTTATAATCTTTATTATAATTTTTTTTTTTCAGCACAACCTAGCACTGGTTTACTGGTGTAACCGTAGTTCTATGAATAGTGGAAGACCGCCAGAGATGGTTAAACATAGTGGCAAAGGGTCATGCGCTTGTGTATGATATGAGAATCTCGTATTGATTCAGTCACACGTGACTTTGACCAATGACGTATCGGAGTCCATATAAGCTTCCGTTTACGTCATGGTCTGTCCTTGCAGCCATTCTCGTCAGTCTGAGTGACCATGGCATCATTGGGCAGTGGGGAGCTATTAATATTAGCCTGTGCTGCCTCTCCTGCACATGTCTCAGGACCGGCCAGGTAAGTGGAAGAGGAGGATAAGCATATAGCAGGAGATCTGGCCACTCATGGGCTAGGGCATCCTGATCTAATGCCCCATGCTCCTGCTCTATTGAAAACTACAGGGGACAATGTGTTGTTGTCCATAACAACAATACTCGTGTCAGTTGGAGACATGACCGAGACCTTGTTCCACTTTGGTGATTAACGATAAACACTACTGTGGTACTGTCTGTTCGCACCAATACATGTCTCTCTGACAGTTCCTGCCTAAAATGTCTCAGGGTAAGAAATACTGCCCACAGTTCCAACAGGTTGATATGGCATCCCCTTAGCTGTGGGCTCCACCTCCCCTGAATGCCATGATGCTGCCACAGTCCTCCCCACCCTGACAGAGAAGCATTTTGGTTATCACCTCTCTGCGTGCAGGAGGTGGCCCCATCCTCATCCCTCTCCGGAGATACTGCTTCTGCTGCCAGAGTGCCATGGAGGCAGAACAGATGGCTGTGACACAAACAAGAGTAAATTGGTTGTGAATTGGTGACAACCATCTGGCTATTGGCCAGCATTGAAATGGCTGAAGGTGTAACAGCCCTAGATGAATGACCGTTGAGGCTGCAGTATCCCAGCCAGACGTATAAAGATGATGTAGGGTAGCCTGCATTGAGCTTTACAGCCGGGCTAATGTCCTGCACACAGCCCACCTCCTGTGCACTGTGAGAGTAGCCCTCCTTGACCTGGAATCCAGGTGCATGCCTAGAAAACAGACTGATCGATGAGGAACCAGACAGCTTTTCTGCAGATTTACCCTCAATGCTAAGGCCGCAACATGCTCCAGTAGGCGGTGTGTGTTGCTGACCGCCTGCTGAGGTGTCCTCGTGCACAGCAGCCAGTCATCTAGATATGGCAGAATCAACAGGCCTTCCCACTGCAATGGTTCCAGGTCTGTCTGAATACATCGTTTGAACACACGTGGGGAGAGAGACAGCCCGAAGGGAAGGACACAGTACTGATACGTTCTGCCCTGGAATGTGAACCATAGAAACTGTCTGTGATGGACAGCAACAGGGATGTGAAAATGTGAATCCTTTAAATCCACTGTGGTGAACCACATGCTGGGTTCGATGGCACACAAGACATCCACCACCTGTAACATGTGGAAAGGAAGATGTTTGAGGTGCTTGTTCAAACATCTGAGGTCGAGCATAGATCTGAAACTGCCATCCTTTTTCTGAACAAGGAAGTATTTTGAATAGAAGCCCTTGGGATGGATCCGAGGATCCACAAGTTCTACTGCCCTCTTCTTCAGCAACTCCCAGACCTCTGCAGCAAGAGCAAGATTCTGACAAGGATACCTGATGGGGGTCAGTGCCGGAATTGACGGCGATAGCCGTTCTCCAGTGTATTGAGGATCCACTTGTTGTTTGTAATAGCCCTCCACTGTTGTAACTGAGGGACTGAGAAATGGTCCGTCACAGACCCATGGCCGTCAACGGTGGCGAGGGATGATTCCCTTATCCTTGGGGGGGAATGATATATATTAGAAGGACGTGCAGGTGGCTGGAAACGAGAACGAGCCCCTCCACCTCTTGACAGGGAGGAATTTGGACGTGTTGGCTGACCTGATGGTCTGTAAGACTGCCCTTGTATGTCCTGCAGTGAAGCTGTCTGATAGGCAGCCAACTGGTGTGCCAGACGATCAGAATAACCTCCCCTGTGCTCCAGATGCTGGGAGTGAGACTCTACTGCGCGCGCTCTTCATCCCCGATCCTCAGAGCAGCTGGCCCAAAAACCTGACCAGGCACCAGTGGCAGTTGACAAAGGCTATTACATTGTGCCAGCCATACCTAACATCTAGCCTGCGTCAGTAGCCCAAGGGCCTTCCCACTAGAAAAGGCGATTGACCCTAAAGCCTGCAGGGAAGCATCGAGCAGCTCTGATGCTGTGCCATCTGGGGGGGCCTTAGTCATAGATGACTGAAGTGCAAGCATCAAGTGGGCTAAAGAGTTCCCCACCCGGCTCAACCCTGAAACTGTATTATAAACCCTGATCAACAGGCCATCGGTACGTCTGCATCAGCCATCACCACCAAAGTACATGCAACACAGTCTGGTCTAGCTGCTGGAGCTGAACGAAAGGCAGAAGCAACTACATCTGTAAAGTCTGGGCAAACCGGCATCAAGAAATCCTCTGGCCAAGAGACTGAATGGCGTAGAAGGTTTGAAGGACCCAAAACTGGGGAAGGTGTGTCCAGATTCAATCTGGCTAGTGCCATCTTCAGTGTATCTTGCAATGAAAAAAACTACTGATGGCTCAGCACCATGGAGGTCTGAGCCTTCATCACTATGGGACCACTGAGACTGGGACAATGGAGATGACCTGTCTTCCAATAAGGAATAGTAACCTTGTTCAGGCTCAACCAAGGAATCCAAAGCAGCCAGTGAGACAGTACCCAGAACCTCTTGAGAGAGGCTAACTGATGGTTCATGGTGAGGTAACGGAGGAGCAAGCATAGCTGTCTCCCTACCCTCATCAACTTCTTTACTGGAGGCAGGAACAGAACCCTCCAGTAAAGCCTGGAGCTTCTGGAGAACTGAGCTTGGAGGTTCTGGAGAACTGAGCTAGGAGAGCCAGAGATACGTACTTCTTCTTTGGAGGTCCCTCAGCTCTTCCTGTAATGTGTGACTGAATCAATTCAAGATTCTCGTATCATAAGTGAGCGCATGACCCTTTTCCACTATGTTTAACCATCTCCGGCGGTCTTCCACTATTCATAGAACCAATAAGACCTGATAATTCTTTTTTTACTTAAAGATACAATAGCGGTGCTGCCTCACAGCTTCCTCATGATTGTCCTGTGCCCATCTGACAATCAAAACAAACATGAGATCATTTTTATGTTACCTTTAACTTATTATATCACTGTTTTACATGGTCTGTTAAGCACTTTTCATAGAAGTTAGCCATACTGCCTAGAATGACATCATTTTTGCAACATTGTCATAAATAAATGAGGCAGTTTAATCATATGGGCATGACTGGCAACCTCTGTGTGTGTTAAATAAATTAAATCAATTAGTGTCACATCTTTCTTGATTCTATCCCTGTTGTGTTCCACTCACTGTATGCCTTCCTGTCCACTTGCCCCTTTTGGCTTTCCACTTTCCTTACATGGTCTGTACTTCCTGTTCTTGTTATTTGTTGTCTTGGTAGTTAATTAGTCACACCTGCTCCTTGTTATTCCTTAACTTTTTTGTTTATTTAAATCCTCTGTGCTGCCCTTTCTCAGTCATATATTTGACCTTGTTGTGGAGTCTCAGTTGTACATACTGACCCTGGTGCTCTAGTTGGGGGGTGTTTTTTTTTTTTTTTTTTTTTTTTTTTTTTTTTTTTTTTTTTTTTTTTTTTTTTTTTTTTTTGGAGTTTGTTTTTTTGTTTGTGGTGGTGTTTTTTTATGGGGGGGGTGGGGGGGTCGGGTGGGGGGGGGGGTGGAGTTACCA
>CM075006.1:15270658-15294844 GCA_037576675.1 Pangasius sanitwongsei | reverse complement strand
TGTGCCGCCCTTTCTCAGTCATATTTTTTCCCTTTTTGTGTTTTTTTTTTTGTTCTTTCTGTTTTTTTTTTTCTTTTTGGGGGGTTTTTTTTTTTTTTTTTTTTTTTTTTTTTTTTTTTTTTTGGGTGATTTGATCCCAGTGTTGGACTTTAAATATTTTATGACTGGGCTTTTGTTATTAAACACACTTAGAGTATGTGCTTGCATCCTGCACATGTGTTACAGTTTCTGAGAAATATGTAAAATGAGATACTAAACGCTTTGAAATGTGTGTAGAGCTCAAATTTATTGATTGCTTTGAGAATTGGTACAATTTTGCCATTGTTTTATGTAATCTTTGCTCTGATTATGAGCATAATCTCAGGCCCTATGACTCTCCTGTTAAAACAATTATTTTTTTTAGATTTTAATCTTGCACATGATTATCAATGACCTATAAAAGCAACACTACTTGGGTACAACTAATAGCATTATACTCAACGTTCAAAAATACTTCTGTCCCTATAATATTTATTACTTAGTTCAGGCTTTTCTCTATCTGCCATTGCTTACTCTGGCTGTTTATTCTTTCTTGGCTTAAGCTTGTTTTGTAGTGGCAGAGAACTAGCTGGCTAGCTAATATGTGAGCTAATCATTTTAGGCTATATGGGATGTTGGGAGGACATGGGGTACCTCCAAGTTCCATATTCTTGCGTTTTCTTTTCATTTATATGCCATTTTTAATAAAAGTTTAGTGATCTTAATAGGCCACATTTAAAATGATATATTCACATAAGTCTTGTGTAATAATTTGTCACTAGAACATGTTCTTCTGCACCTTTGGTACTCATTTGTGATCTTTGAAGCCTTGCAGAAAGCTTGATGCTTAGCATGGTTATTTTGAGGTGGTCACTATGTGGTACTTGGTGTTTGGACCTGTTTCTACCACCTCAGGTTTCACAACTGCATAAGACAGCAATTTAGCTTCAAAGGGCACCAATCCGGTGTGAGCGATAGGGAGTGAGGACGCAATGCTGTAGGGATTAGCACATGGAGAGTTGACCATTTCTGGGAGCAGGGATTTACTCAGGGCCTGCTGAGTGGATAGACTTCAGTCTATTGCACCTAAAGGTTACGTGGAGCGACAGCTGAAAAACACAACCCTACTTTCCAGATCCTGGGGGGGGGGTTGGGTTGCTTTATGATAAACACAATTACGAGATTGCAAAAACAGACAAAGCCATTAATGTGAAGTTATTCAATGTAATTTCTAATAAATGGGAAGACTACACAGCTTGAGCAAAAGCTATACAGTAAAAAGGTTAATGAAAGAGGCATAGACCAAAAATAGAGAGAAGCATGCAGGTCATGCCCTTCTTTGATCCTCCCAATATGAAAAACAGATTATTGGCTGGTCAATTCAACTCATGTACATGCGGCCAAAACCAGTGAGCCGTACGTCCTGTCTGAGGACAGTCATTCAGATCACACACACAGTGCCTAACTCTCTCTCACGCCCCATTCTACAGTCAATGTGCGACTGCATCTTGGCATCCTCAATTATTAAAAGCCTTTTAAATCAGCCAGCTCATTGGCTTTCTGCTTAAATGGAGAAGTGACAAGCCACTAAAACTGACTGACTCACCTACTGAACACATGATCATTTTGTGATTTGCTGTACGTTATTTTGAGAGAAGAGTAAAGCTTGTGAGTTAATTTGACACCAGGTAGACAAAAACACATGGGGATGATCTGTCTTAAATGAAAAAGCTGTAATGCAAGCTGTTTGATATGAGGAATCAAATAGCCACATCACTTTTTTGCTATTGCGCAACATAATGATACACAAAAACCAACACATTCTGTAATTGGATGCTTTTAGCTTTAGCATGTTTACTGTGAGGGCAAAAAAGGTTGCTTGCTGAAACCCAAAAGCTATGACTGTCTTGCACCACTAAAAGAAAACAAACATAATGTTTTACAGCATTAAATCCAAGCTCTCTGCTTTAGTTTTAGCACATTGTTGGAATTATAAAGCTAGCTAACAATCTATGTGAAGATTGTGATGTGTCTAAGTTGCTAGCTATGTACCTAGGGATTTGTTTCCACATTAGTCAGTAACAAATTGTGGTTCGCCAGTGCGGTTAGCTAACCATACTCGGAACGGCAGAACCAGCATTATTGATCCTACATTTACATCAGTCTCATATACAGTATATCTGATGTGATGCGTGTTCTTTCGGTGGCTTACACTGTGTCTTGGTCAATGGATGACTAACTCGCACAAATCATCTGGACCAACAGTTCAAGAGCTATTAGAAACAGCAGAGAAAATTACAAAGTGTTTGCTGTTCTAAACATAGCATTCATTCATTCATTTATCTTCAGTAACCACTATATCTTGGAGGATCTGGAGACTATCCTGGGAACACTGGGCATGAGATGGGCATACACCATGGATGACAGGCTAGTCCATCACAAGGTACCGTGTACAGTATACACATTCACACACTCATTCACACCTAGGGGCAATTTAGTGACGTCAATTTACCTACCAGCATGTTTTGGGCAGAGGGAAGGAACCTGAGAACCTAGAAGAAACCCACACGGACACAGGGAGAATGTTCTAAACAGTAAATAATGACCATTATACCACAATCATTCAGCCATTTAGATGAATACTGCCCCAAAAGCATCTACAGTATGCAGTGCTCATGGTGAAGTGTTCTAATCATTGTATAAAATAACACATCAAGCACACAAATGTTTCAAGCTTATGTCTGGAGATTTTGTTGAATGATAAAAAAGCATTGCTCTCTACAGCTTTAATGTTGTTTCTTTAAGCAATATTCTAAACATTTAATAATGTTTACTTAATGCTGTCCGACAGCTAAATACAAGGAATGCTAACCTTTCTTTATAAAGCATGGTAACCACTCATTCATTCATCTTCAGTAACCATGTTATCCTGGCCTGGGATGCAGTGGATCCGGAGTGAATCCCTAAACACTATGGCGGGACTACACCCCGGACGATGCGCCAGTTCATTGCAGGGCATCAAGCACGCACATGGGACAATTTAGAGTCGCCAGTTCACGTGTTTTTGGGTTGTGGGAGCAAACCAGCGAACACTGAGGAATCTCACACAGACATGAAGAGATCATGCAAAACTCAGTGTAGACAGTAACTTTAGCACATTAGCAGATGTGGGACCCTATCCACTGTGGTAACTGTTCAAAAAAAGAAGCTTAGGTGGTCCATCTAAAAGTGTTCCTAACACTTTTCCCCAGCTGAGATATATTAGAATCCCTACTGTTTAGGAATTATGAATCAGAACTAAAATCACAATTCAGAGGACAATGTCTAAAGACCTTCATGAATGTTGTATATAAATATATTTGTGCATCCCAGTTCAAGGCCAGCAACCTGAAACTGGTCCTGCTGGGAGCCATTAGTGAAAAGTGCCTCCTCAGCAGTTGATAAACTGTTCAGCCCTGCTTATTCACAGCATTGCAGGGGGATTAGACTAATGAATAAATGAGATCAAGTGCTTTTGAGCAACTTACGATTTTTACTTACCGCTTCAGAACAAGAGTTCTCAAACTTCTTTTGTAGCCAGGGAATCCTTTAATTGTATAAATAATATCCACTGACCCCATAAGTACAGATTTATTTCACTAACATGCTATTTACTAGAGCCATAGTGCTTTGTCTTCCTGAACTTTCCATCAACATTAGGTTCAAGTTCACCCCACCCTCACTTTGATAACCTTTAAAAAACCTTTGAGAACTTTTAAGACACTTTTATTGTATGCTCAGAACATGGCTTCATATAAATTGGCTTTTCAATTCATACAACTCATGCACTAGATCTAAACACATTAACACAAGATGCAGTTTATATACTAGAATTTTCTAGACACCAACCCCAACATGGCATGAAACAGAATTTTACTGGCATCAAGCATTAAGTCTAACTCTTCTTTGAAGTTAAGCTAAAACAATTCATTGGATGAAGTAAGCCATATTTCTGTTTTCATTGTTGCTGAGCTAACCACATAAAAGTGTTCAGATATTCAGGCTCCCTCAGGCAGTCTGATTGTAATTTGACCTAAAGCACAGTTTTTTCTTCTTAAGTAAAGGATATCATGTTGTTTTTAGCTTAACTAAAACTACAGCGTAATGGAAGGGGGTTGCATAAACATTCTGTAGGAAATACTCAACAAAATACCTTACATAAGAAGTAGTCACACAGAGAAACACAGGCCCAGTGTCGATTATAGATTGTTTCATTATGAGTGGACAGCATCATGTGTCCTCTTAGCAACTGCACAAAATCAGCGTTCCAGTTTTGAGCAAAGTGGGAACATGTTTACCATACAAATCAGTTATTTTCTTGTAGTGAATCAAATATTGCTGAGACACAACAAGGTGAAATTTATTGCTGTGAGTCATAGCTTTTGCTTCACAATTGGTCACGGTTCATGCAGCCAATCATACTTACTCTGCTCAAATCCACAGTGAAATTGCACCTAATCCAGAAATCAGTGCAGTGCTCAAGACGAAGGCAGAGCGTTTATTGTTCAATTAAAGAGGTTCCATAACCGGACCTTCAGAGAGGGAAAGGTTCATCATCATTTGATATTCAACACATGTAATGCTTGAGATAATTAGAGATAATTCATCACAGAAAACATTGGCCTTGGATTCAATCTGCAGAGAGAGCAAGAGAGAGTCCTTGCACCATAAGTCCTCTACTGTTGTCTCTGGAAAAAAGTAAACTCTTTGATTGGTTGGTACACTCCATTGCTTTTTCTGCTCTCCCTCATCAAATCCACTCAGATTCACTCATGTAAGACATGAGTTCTAATTGCTATATTTAATGTGTTAATGATTTAATTATTCTTTTAATTAATTTGTTATGACTAAATGATTGACTTAATTCAAGGGCTTTTGGCTTTTCTGGGGGTGATGTAGGACTGAGTGGCAAGTGTGTGTGTGTGTGTGTGTTCATTCATTTTACCTTATATTGCTTGGCACTTGTATGCAAAACACCTCATAAAGCCTTAGTATGTGGCTTAATAATGTCAGGGTACACAATGCATTATACACAATGTCTGTTCATAAGAACAGTGTTGTACTATAACAGAGTCGCACAGGCTCTGGTAATAAAACTTCAGATACTACACCAAAGCATTACAACATGAACTTATGAACTGATATTACAATAGTATAATGGATTATGTAACTTAGAGTGTTATGCAAGCAACAACAACATGTACAAAATGCATTTATAATGCACTGTTAATATTGGATACATAGGAAGTGTAACCACCACAGTCTGCAAAGTCTGGATATTCTGATATGAATCTTATCCAAAATACGAAATGCCATCATTTTGTCAGGCACATAAACATGTGGCAAAATATCAAACTGTGGCTTTCTTTTCACTGGATTTCCTCAGTGAACTAATGTCCAGAAATGTGTGGATTGTTTGGCTGCACTGTATTGATCAGAATAATGCAAATATTGCAGTTATTATTACCTATTTTTCTTCTTCCTAGTTTTGTCCTTCCTTCCTTCTTTCCTTCCTTCCTTCCTTCTATATATTTTAGCCTAATTTCTAGAAAGTTGTGCATGTGGCCAGCAGTGACTCATGACCATAGATTTTGGTGGGTCATCCAGCATACTGTCTAGCAGCTCATTTTGAGCGGTTTTAGACATACCTTTGTCCAGCTGTGCTCCATACAGCAGGTAAACACACCATCACAGTGTGTGAGATGTACACAGAATACCTAATATCATTAACCAGGGTTGCCAGGTTTTAGCAAAATTTCAGGTTGACAGGTTTTAGCACTACATCTCAAAACCCACACAAAAGACCTGTAAGTAGCCTCCAAAAAATTTATATTTTTAATGTACACACATCCACTCCATAATCCCTTTCCCTCTGCCAATCTTTGTAATATATCTTACAGTAGAAATGGTTGTGTCATGGACACACTATCTGCACTTAAACTTTCACCAACTGTCCAGTCTGCTGCTCCTCACCCACAGAAAATACTTATTTGAGTGAGAATGGGGCAGAGTGATTGCTGTCCCAATGGGCCTGTTGTAGTTACCATTTCTAACCACTAGGTTCAATAACTCTATGGTGCTAAACAATTGTGCAAAAGGTGAGCAAATCAATTTAAAATGTATGGAGTTGTGAATGAGGACTTTTTGAAGATTAATATTATATGATATATATATATGCCCCTATGGATGAGCCACCATAGTGTATAAACAGTGTGTAAAATGTCACTGTGGACTAATACTCAGAGCATACACAGTGGTATATCAGACAACATGACATGCCCCTTACTACATGACCTTATTCAGTATTTACAAAACATATAACACATATACATCCACTTCCCATAAGGAAATCTGCCATAATAGTTTAAAGCAATCATGCTGTTAGCATTATTACTAGATTCTTATATTTCCTATTAGCAGCTTAAGTACATCCTAGCCTACACCTAATCCTTCTAGGATGATATTTTACTGTGATAACTGACAGGATGGAAAGTAATGGGAGATTAATTATAGGAATTCAGCATGCCTGGTTTAGTGTGCGCTGCAGCATCTGTTGTTGCAGTGTACTAATCTGGATGAATGTGGATTTGGGGGAAGGATGAACTCGCAGGTGTCAGTACCCCATTTCACCTGCTTACATGCTATCTGGAACACAATTACACCAAAAATACTTGCCCCGTTAAGATTAGTGCTAGTGTTAGAAATGGATAAAAGCTTAGGCTCCCATGTATAATGAAATCTAAAATGGTGCATTTCAGTTTAACAGAGCTGTATTTGCCTTGTAGCAATTCAAAGCACCAATAAAGTCATTAGTTCTCTGCTACATATGAAAACATCACTTAAAATTGGATATTAGAATAAAAATATTGAAGTCAGCAAAGATAAGTGAGGTCATCTAACAATGGGGCACCAGAGGCTATAGGGTACAAATGCTAATTAGTCTTATTCTAGTCTTTTCCACAAAGCATCAGTGTTGCAGCCAGACAGGCTCATAAATCCAATACGCAAAGCAATACCAGCAAAATTCATTGTCATAATCACACAAACACACTAAGAAGGTCAATGCACAAAAACAGGCCACACTAGGGAAGAAAAAGCAAGGAAGCATGGCTTAATGCTGCAAAACCACAAACAAGACTTTGTAACCAAATAAAGGAAAGTGAGGGCTATGCAGATGTCCAATGATCACAACAAACTATAGTCTGGTGAAAGCAATGAAAATAGGGGATGGAGCAGGTGTAATTCAATCGGGAGTTTAGGAACAGTCCAGAACATTGTGAGGCTCCTAAGGCAGATCCTTCTTAAGAGTTCACATTTGGGAGAGTACAGTATGTGAGCTATTACGTTACTGCTATATAGGAAGTCAGTCATTGCTCTAACATCTGAAAACATTGTACATGTAATCTTAAATCATATGCAGGAGCTTTTACACAAGAAATTTGGTATTTATGAAAAACCATGAAACCATTCCTATCGTATGAGAGCGCCTGGGTTTATATAAATGTACGCAGAAGAAGACTCACTATTCTAAACCTTGACTGATAGGCTTCAAAGTGTATAATTGGCACAAATTACTGCAAATTTATATACAGATTATGCTGACAAGTATAATTGCACAGGTGAATTTAATGAAAATTTTGTGGAACTCAGTCATTTTGTGTTAATGACATGAAATCATGTCAGAACAACTCCATAAATTAGACAATTTAGGCAGAAGATATAGCACCCTAAAAAGGAGGAAGAGTTAGTGCCTGTGGTAGCAGACCCGCTGTAATGGCTGTTCTGCATTGCTAGTTTAGTTGATTTAGCGCACACAGTGCTTAGGAGGCACTCTTTCACCATTCAGTTGTCATGTTGCTGTTTTCAGGTGTCAGTGAACTTTGCTTTTTATGGATTTTTTTCTGGCCACTGCTAAATGTAAATCAGCTGTACTGTGAATGTGCTTTTCACTTTACAGGTGATTAGCATTTATCAACATACACATGTGAGTACACAGAAAATCAGTGTTTTGTAAACATTGCAGGAATTTTTAGTACGGTTTGGCTTACAAAAACATTTACACACAACTGAAAAAAAAAATGATATGTGACACCCAATGTTATTTTATAAATGCTGCTGACATTTATTTCTCCCATTTACTCACTTGAGCCTAGTCTGCCTCCTAGGCAAAAATCAAAATATAACTTTGGTGCAATTTCAGTTATAGTTTCATATATATTCTGCTATTTTTATAGTTCTTTTTTTTCTAATTCAATGAGAGATGGGCTGGGTGAGGAAGCCTGGTAAACATTACAGTTTACATCATATTACTAGCATGATTTTGGAAGCAACTGCTGCAGCAGTGATTATCAAGTACCCCTGCTGTCTCCAAACCCATACGTATGAAACTGTCTACCTTGTCTGAGCCAACCTAGATCCGGGGTTCCCATAGTGATGGCTCTTGGCACTGTGGGGGTGGGGGGGGTGGGGGTGGGGGGGGGGTGTAGTAGCTAGTGTTGGAAGCTCTAGTCTTAGCCTACGAGCCCCTCCTGTGCCTAGCGATGAGCTAAATTATTTTTAATGGATCTTCATAAAACCATCTGTAACTGTGCACCTGCACACTAAAGGGTCTATCGACAGAATGATTAGGGCTGCAGGACCTGCAGATTGTTCCAAAATGTGTAATCATTTTGTTTTCATATTTACCACAAGCTTGCTTTTAGACACCATGTGGCTTTTTCCCTTTTTTTTAAAAAACAAAAACAAAAAAAAAACAGCTTGTATATTTCAAACAGATAGGAGCTGCCACATGTTTGTGACGTTCTTTGTTTAAAGCTAGTAAGTTCATTTATTCTCATCATTGCTAAAGTATCATTATGCTGTCTAATATCTCCTAAAAAGTCCTTTGAGACAATCATCTTAAATGGGCCATTTGACCTGGCTGGAGGTGCTGTATCCATGATGAATAAAGGTTAATTGTATAAGTCAATCTTGTCCACTTTCGAAAGTAATGAAGCACCCAAGGCATTCAGGCTTTATTATAACATGCACACTGCTTCTACATACAGCCTGCATTCGGCAGCTGGGTCTGTTAATCTCCGTTTAGCATTCTGCATGCATACCTCGTGTTATTAGTCTGAGGTGGATTATCACAATGGAGCGCACTGTGTAGGACAGGAGGAGAATACTGAGTGATTTTTCTGTTCTTTTGTGCTAACAACCACTTCAAGATAGCTGTGTGTCTCTACATATAGCTATTTGACTCCATGTTTTTTTTTAATTAACAGAATTACTACTGTTGTTTAAACAGCTTTAATATATATTAAATTAAGTAATTGTCAATCAGTTAGTATTTGTCTGACCTCCTTTACATCACTTATCGAATATTCTAACATGTTGTGCTGTTTTAACTCCCTTTTTATTTCTCTAGACTTATTTATTTATTTCCCCCCTAGGGACAACCCCTAGGTGCCCTTTAAGACTGTGATTTATATAAGAAAGCCATTGTCCTTGCATGCTTGGCAGATAGTTTAACAAAATTGAATGAGATCAAATTTAGTGCAACCTCCATTGGGGCTGGCCACATTATTTTGAAGTGCTTCATTACAGTGGCAGTGGGGGCTGGATATCTTCATTTGGGATGCTGCATACCCTCATTCATCATGCTAGATAAAGAACCAGAGAAAACGCCACAACAAGCAGGAGCCACAAAAGCAAGCATGAACACAACGCTTCACCCGAGTCTTCATTACATTAGCCAGACTAACAAGGGGGCTAAATCAGATACCATGTTTGGATGCAATAGGCCATGTGTAGTAGTGTCTAAAAAGAAATTCTTTAATACATTATGTACAGGAAAAAGTAAGATGTGAATAAAAGTACACATTGTTTTGCAAAACAGTGTCGATGGAATTGTATGATTTATGCCATGCTTTTAAACTACAACTGCCCCACTAATATTCTGCTCCCTCTTTGCCACTTAAATATTTGGAGCATATGGACCTCAAAGCAAACAATGAAGTCCTAGCGAAAAATATACAGTGTAAAATAAGCCTTAAGCAGATGCTGGGATTGACAAGGTTCTCATTAATTAGAATGCAATTGGTGTTTTGTTGCTGAGAGGAATAAAGTTACAATCCACATGTGAAATCTGAACAATAACATTTCACAGATTTGCTTAATTTGCACACTGCTTCAATTAAACTAAGCTCACTTGAGCTCTGCTGCATTGAGACCGAAACTGCTAGAGCTGGATGAAGCATTTGGTCTGACCACATGTGTTCCTCAAAAAGGCGCCATTTTGTTCCTGAGCCAGATGTGCCTGTGATGCCAGCTCAGGGACTCATAGCCCATCTCTCACTATATTTTTAACCATAGTCTTCAGACATCATTCTCTTTTCTCTCTTTTTCTTTTGTTGCTCTGCCTTTTGCCTTTCCTTTATTCTTTCTTTCTCTCATTATAGGCATTCTGCCTTGAACTAAACCCACTTCACTCTTGTTCTATTTTTTCTTTGTTTTCATCCTCACCATTTAGACCTCTCTACATTGCACTTATCTTTTCTATCTGATACTGCAGGCAGATGTGTGAATACCCCAGAGAGAGTGTGTCTGTAAAATAAAAACCTTAATGAATCACTACAACTGTTTAGGTGTTCAGAGCCAATGGCACATCTGCATGTCTCTTAGTGGCCCAAACTCATCCTTCATCCCAAAGGGCTTTATTCAGAGTTGGTTCAAAATTTACGTCAATATTTACATGGAGAAATATTTCCTCATATTCGGAGTCAGATTACACAGCTGCTTAAGTAAATTTTTCTTGAATAGAAGTGTCTGAGACTGCTTTAAACACAAGCACTTTTAAGCCTGAAAACAATAGGGATAGAGAATGTGGACTAAAGCAGATTGCAATTTTTTTTTTATCTTTGCTGTAAAATGTAATATGATATAACAATTATGGATATAGGCATCTTAGGCATCTAGTATATTCCCTGTATTTTGCTGCATGAATAGTCTTGGTTCACATAATCACTGCAAATTTGGATTAACTTAACAATGTCAATTCCACCCTTGTTACTGAGCAGCCTATAAAATAGCACTTGATCCAGCACATCCTATTATTTAACATTGTGCAGTTGCAGTTAATTTTGTGCACTACTTAATGTAGTCGCAAGACATGACGTTAATTTGTTGTGCATTTCTGTAAAGAAAATATGTCCATGGTTTAAAGGATAATCTGACCAAGCATTCTTGCTATTCTTCCCAAGCATTCTTGCTATCAAGCATCTTCTATTTAATTCATAATTTTATCCAAGTAATATTCGATGTCCTCTGCTTAGCGTGCACAATCCCTAGGAACTGTCTGTGTATGTAGTTGCATCTGATATCTGAATATTTCGATGTGCACACTTTTGATATTAAATCCTAACTCTGTAAGCTTAACTCTGAATACAATCCAAAGAGAATAACAGCATTCATCTAAATGAACATCTTTAGAGACAAAGAAGCAATCCTTCATAGAGTGCCTCATTCCTGATCGTGTATTACACTCAACAGAGACTATAGTATATGGCTTAATTGTGACAAATTTTTTATTTATTTTTTGTTCTTTTCTTCACCTGCTGATTATTGACATGTAAAAGGTTCAAGACTAATGACAGTGAGGCTATGACATTTTGCCCTATATGATAAAGTAGCCACAGGCTAATTAGTAATTAATGCATATGTTTTATGTGTTCTCAAACAGTAAAGGAAGAAAACCATTACAATTTATTGACTTGGTGATTGATGTCTCCTCTAAGGATTTCAGTGGTGCAGTGTTTTGGTGTTTATTTCATTACATTAAGTGCATTTATGTGTGTAACTTAAGAAACAGGTGATGAGCTTAATTAGTCATTAGTGAGGACTCATAGGTCTCAAATGACAAGTACAGGCTTTACAAGGTCATAATTTGATTAAAGCACCTGCCAGTGATTGGACAGACTCTGTAGACATGATTAACTTGGCTCTCTTGTCTCCCCATACTCAGTGTTATACACAGCTTATAGCATCATCTGTGTTTGGCCACATGTCTTTGCCAACATGCATTACTTTACAGGTGACCAACTAACACAGCAACATGCCACATGAGAATCTGACACCACATTTCTGTCCAATAATACTACAGAGCTTTGAAATTCTACTTGGCATGTATGGTTATGCATATATGCCCTGTATACACAATTTCTTTAAAACAAGACCATATGCTTCTACTGATCGGCGATGTCATCAATTATTCTTTGGTGTCAGGCATGAGGAGTGGCCTTCAAGCCCACATACCATCAGTGTCATTGCCTGCTTTAGATCTGCTGACATGCTGAAGCATCTGCCAACATGGTGAACTACCTTTTTGACACAGAGGAGCTGAGAATGAATGCAGAGAAATGAGAAGGCAGAGAAGGGAGTGTGCTTTGGTAAAAGAGAGAGCAGTGATGTATGGCTCACATCCAATCAACAAACAGCTGCAGCCAGGCTCTATTCTCTCCTGGCCTCCCCTCACTTCTCTCCTGCCATCCTTAGAACACAAAACTTGTGACTGTCAGAGTGCAAGGCTGAGATTTATGTTTTGAGATAGAAGGGAAACTGAACAGTTTAAACCACAGGTGTCAGAATCATTGGCCCATGTGCCGCAAGAACCACCAAAAAATGATAATGGAATGTCTCGTTGAGCACCTCTACTCCTTGTTTTCACATTAGAGCAGTTATACACTACATTAATGCGTTACTCACTGACTCAAGGTCACAACTTGTAATTCCCAAGTAAGCAAAGTAGCCCTTCTTACCTTTAAATTAGTTACACTGTATATACAGTTGGGGTCATAAGTTTACATATGCCTTGCAGAATCTGCAAAATGTTAATAATTAAAAAAAATAAATAAATAAGAGGGATCGTAAAAATTTGCATTTTGTTTTTTTTATTTAGTACTGACCTGAATAAACTATTTCACATAGCAGATGTTTAAATATAGTCCACAAGACACAATAGTAACTGAATTTACACAAATGAACCAGTTCAAAAGTTTACATACAGTGGGCAGTTTACCCGCTCAGGACAAACATGGGACTCAAGAACAACTATCAAACATAAAAACAGTTGTTGATCATCTAGGTAACAACAAACAGCATAAAGAATCAAGCATATGTAAATTTTTGAACTGGTTCATTTGTGTAAATTCAGTTATTATTTTTTCTTGTGGACTATAAGTAAACATCTGCTATGTGAAATAGCTTATTCAAACAAACAAAGGGCAAACAAAATGTAATTTTTATGATCCCTATTATTTTTTTGAATTATTAACATTTTGCAGATTCTGCAAGGTGTATATAAACTTATGACATCAACTGTAAAAGTATATGCCTTCAATCAATCAACATACAGACAAATTCATTTGTTAAATCTATAACATTGACTATACAGTTCAATATTTTAGGGAGAAAAAATATATCACAGTTAGCTGGCTAGCTTGCTGCTAACAAAAGTTTTTTTTTTCCACTTTGTATGTCGAATTTGCTGAGGTTCGAATGATGTCATTTCAAGCTGCAAATTACCACTTACAAGGCAAGTCAAAAGCAGTATTAGCTCAGACTGTATGTTCACAAAATAACAGTCATGGCAAGTCATTACAATTGGTGAGACTCTGCCTAGATTTTATGCTCATTAGGATTAATTTATTTAATAGTGGGTTTAATAAACATGACGTGGATTACTTTCTCAGTTACCAATTGCTCAAAATATCTTTGGACAAACTAGAAATATATAGACTAAGCACACACTGTCCAATCCCCAGACTCAACCATAATAGTTTCATAATAGTAATGCTGAATTTTTTTAGCCTTCCCATTTAATATTGTTACCAGCCATCATTATTAGCATAATATAATTTGATTCCAAAATGCATCACAGGTGTTGTACACCTGGGCAGCAAGTGTCACACAAGTTTATCTCACACAGTTACTCATACAGATACCCATGATGGGTCACCAGTCCATTGTGAGGCACCATGAACACATACATTTAGACTTAGGGACAATTTATCTTAGCCAATCCACCATGTGGCATGTGTTTGGATGGTAGAAGGAAACCAGAAAACATGAGAAACACGACACAGACAGTAACCAGAGCTCAGGGTCGAATTGGGGACCCTCAAGCTGTGAGGCAGCAATGTTACCTGCTTTGCCATGGTGTCATCCACTACTTTATCTGCCTATAGAGATTGAGTTCATGGTTTTAGTGAAGAGAAATTGGTGTGATTTCCATGTCAGTTATGAAACAATACAGTATACACTACCATTATGACACAAATCTAAGTATGTTAACCTGATTCACGACCAAACACAGCCTAATGTAGAAGAATTAAAAATGGCCTTTACAAACAGCAGGGTGTGTTTATAGCAGCACAGATATAGACAGCAGTGTGAGCAAGTTTTTTTTTCCTTCTGAAGAGATGGAGGAATAAAAATTGTTATATTTCAAAAATGGTATATGGGATCTTATTTTAATCATTCATTCATCTTTAGTAACCACTTACTGAAGTAACCAGTGGCTACACACCAAGGGCAAATAAGTGTAGCCAATTCACCTCCCAGCATGTTTTTGGGAAGTGTGAGGACACAAACAGGGAGAAGATGAAAAACTCTCCACAGACAGTAACCTGAACTCAGAATAGAAACCTGGAGCTATGAGACGGCAGTGCTACCCCCTGCACCACTGGGACCCTGGAGCTCTGAGATGGCAACACTGCCTACTGTTCCACCATGCTGCCTATCTTATTTTAATGTTTTATACTTTCAATATTTACTATATTGACATACTAACTCATCATAAAATGTTTACAACACAGTATTAGCCGGTCGTATTTCTAGAAATGCACTATATTCTGATTAATAGCCTATTGATATAACTCATGCTAATGCAATAAAATCAGTGCAAAAAAGATGATCTGATAATAAGTTAAAGAAATTAATTAGACAATTATAGCTCTTTGAGGGCATGCAAAATATCAATCTAGAGATCTGATCTTAGTTCCTGGTACCACTGGAAAACTCTTTGTTAAATTCTTTGAGAAAGTGCAGTATATGACTATCCAGGATATTGCATGTACACTCAACACACTTTATGTTCATAGATTTATGAATACTACTGAGTGAATCTTGCTGTTACTTGCAAGGTAAATCTAGTCCAGCCACTGTCTCAGGTGTTTTCTTTCTTTTGCTTTGTCTCAAACCTTTCACTTTCACACACACATGTACGCAAACACACACACAGACAATACAGAGCACTGCAGCCAAAGCCGTCTGTATTTCTTTACCTCTGCAGGATCTGTGGATCAAAAGAAGGAGAAAAGACGTCTATCCCTCCCCTTGTGTGACATGCAAATTTTAGCTCCTCAAATTTGCAAATTGCCTCTCTCTTGTGATTGTGGGTAATTTAAGGAAACGTGCCAATCGATCTAAGAGGAGCCATTTTTAGGAGGTTGGAGTCCCACTGAAGAACAGGGGTCTCTCTCTTTCTTTCCCTCCCTCCTGCTCCTCCTTCTTCTCTTCAGGCAGCTCCTCGTTTATATTCATGCTTCTCCACAGGACGTAACGGCTCCTTGAGGATGTCACTCCGTGCCACTTTAACAGATGAACGTATCTAGAATGAGCTATGGTGCCGAAGCACTCAAACAGATGTGGAGTTGGCATTTTAATTTCCTTACACACACACATACACCTTGCAGCTTGACTATGACTCTGAACACATAAGGAGACTATTCAGATTCATCATGTGAGGACATACAGTGACACATGCACACCACAAGAGCACATCTGTTGCTCAAAAACAGATTTATGTACAGGTACAAATCACAACATTTCTAGCATTTGTTATCACTTCAATTCAATAGACAATAGACATTGTCATAAAGCAGCTTTACAGAAATCCGGGTGTAGTTCTCTAAAGAGCAAGCCAGAGGAAGCATTGTTAAGAAAAAACTCCCTGAGACAACATGAAGAAATCTTGAGAAGAACCAGATTCAAAACGGAATCCATCCTCTTCTGGGTGATGCCGGATAGCGAGATTACAAATCATTACCATGTACAGGTGAAGATGAGTCCAGCAGTGCAGTGTGCTTGAAGGAGTATGAGCATATTATGAATAAGAGTCGAGGATGAGCACAGGACAGTCTTTATGATTACAGCAGCAGTTGTTAGGTATAAGTCTACAATAACTAGGTGAGATTATCCACTGATGCAAGGGTGAGTGTGGAGCAGCTGTTTTGAGAAGTACAAATCTTAAGGGTAGCCATGGGGAGCCATCCACAAAAATATTTAAAAAAACTAATCAATATCTAAAATTTGTCTGAGAGACATTATAGTGAGCATCCTTCTATATGGTTCAGCCATCTGAAACTGTGCTTTAGCATGCTGTGTCTGATGAACATATTTTATGTACCACCTGACATGAACTTGCTTGAAGCCATAACGGAGTTCATTTTTATTCACCGCCTTTCCTCCTTCTATATTATTCACATCTAAGCTATGCAATTTGTATAAAAATGTTCTCAGATCTCAAGTAGAAGCTCACTACTTTAAGAAAGTAAGCCTAGGGATTGGTCATTTTAGGCTGCAGTCTCCTTCACTAATTAAAATCCCTTATTCAGCAGGAGACACTACAGGCTTTTGGAATATGTGACATCGGCCAGTGTCACTCAGACAAGACTGTTATAGAGCTTAGCTTAATCCTGGCAGCAATTAATATTCAACAACCCAACATCATCCTCACAGTCTATGAATGCAAATAATTAAGTGGCAAAACCACGCACCTTCAGCATATGTTACTGACCAAATGTGCAGTTGTTGTGTTGTGATTATCCTTAGCTAGTGACTGAGTGTTGCTGATAGCTTGGCTGCACGGCAATCTTTGTACTTGGATGCAAACTGCTTTTAAATTTGATGCATAGTTAAAGGAGTAGGTTTTCATATAATGTTAGCAAAAGTGCTGCTAATTAATTCTTAAGTGAAGTGAAGTGACATGTGGCCAAGTATGGTGACCCATACTCGGAATTTGTGCTCTGCATTTAACCCATCCAAGTGCACACACACAGTAGTGAACACACACACACCGTGAACACACACCCGGAGCAGTTGGCAGCAATGCTAATAATGTTACCTAGCTCAATAAGGAATATTAACCACAAATTCTTTTAATAGCTAGCTAACAACTAGATTAACTAACAACTTGGCTTGCTGATAGCCTAAATATGCTGATGCTCTAAATAACGTTGTGTTAGCAAAAAGTGAACGTTGTTTGTTTTCAGCAGTGCTAAGAAAGCTATCTAGCTCCATAAAGTATATAAACCACAAACTCTTTTAATTGCTTTATAATGTTAGCTAGCTAGGTATCTAGCTGGCTAATTAATGTTAGCTAAGAACTTTCTGGATATCTCACTAACTGATAGTTAAATATTTTATAGTAGAAAAACAAAGGTAACCACAGTGGAATGGTAGACATCACGTTCATACTCGGGGCCACCATGAATGTTACTAACATGCCCCTAACTCTGAAAGTCAGGGCTCATAGAAGAATACAAGTTCCCTTATTGTAATTATGACTGTATTGGTGTTCAAGTGTGTTCACCTTGTCATTACAATATTACTGATAGGCTGAAGGCAGCAATAGCAAAATGTTCTCCTCATGGTGTGTTAAATTATCCTTTTCATTGTGCCTCTTAAACAGATCGTGAAGGCCACGGATTAAAGGAGAAAAATAGCAGATACATCTCAGATAAACAAAAGTCCCAACTGTAAGGAATAGAGAGAAACATACAAAACTATTCATATTAGAAAAGGTCAGTCTGAGTAATATTGAAAAAATGGAATGGAAAAAAAATGGAAAAGGAAACAATTTCTATCCATTTGACCAGCCAAAGAAGCATCAACTATTTTTCCTCAACCCTGAACACAATCATTTCGGAATTGATTTTCATGGCTGAAGGAGAAATAATGGGAACTCTTCTAATGTAGAAAATGTATGTGTTCCTTTTGGTTAACCAGGATAGACCATATTTCAGGCTTGTCAGAGAAGGTAGTTGAGAAATCTCTCATCCCAGCCTTAGCTTCGTCCCCATGAGTGTGTGGCAACTCATCACCTGCCCAAATCAATCTTATAAATTTTCCTGTTCAGCCAGCAAAAGAGCCACGAATCTTATAGAAATTTTTTTTCTCATTTTTACATTTTTATCTCATGGCATTCCAGGCTCTGTACAAACAGAAACGTACTGTATAGTGTGGGTCAAGTTCATACTAAACATTCTGAAATAAGCAGACTTCGCTGAGACTGGATAATTAATGTGTTAAGTACCACAATACTGTAGCACCTACTTACCAGTCATCTACTGCTACATTGCTAACTCATCACAACTCTCTTGTAAAATCCTACTTCATCCATTTGATTGTACTTGTTACGCACAGACAAGCTGCATGTTCCTACATGTGTTTGAAACAAAGTTTTTCTGTGTCACTACTGCAGTATAAGAGCCCAGATTCTCCGGGTTATTATGAGCACAGACATGTCATAAGTTATTAATGATATCAGCCTTTGGGGAGAATGAAAATATTGATTGATGATGGATGCTGTAGTATTGGATTGAGTCTTGGGGTCCAATTACACTGCATGTGATTGGAAATAGAAAAGTAGAACAAAATTCCAATGTTTAGTGTTATCTCAGGTGGCTGTCATGAACCTTTCTTACAAACCTTTAAGAGCAGTTTCTCAAATGTTCTTTGGATAGTTAGGAGTGGGGATGCATCAATAAAAAATTTTCCAGAGCTAATACGAGTACATGTTTTTTAGTACTTGCCAATGCCATTACCAAGATTAGTAATTAGACTATTTAGTATTAATCAATCATGTATACCATGGAATATTTGTTTCCCATATGCTGCCATTTTGTCATCTGTTCATTAACACTGCAACGTACACTAGGCTTATATCACATAGTATTGATATCAGAGCATTTTTATGAGTACAAGTAAGTGAGTAAGGTAAATACAGATAACAGTGTCAGTATCAATGCATCTCAATGAGTTTATTCGCTTACTAAAAGTTTTTACTTGGAACCCTCTCGCAAAAGGGTAACATTCTGATATAGGGCTCTATACAGACCCTTTGAAAGACAAAACAATGGACCTTTTATATCTGGGGGAAAATGAAATAAATACTAATGTAGGCAAATTAGTATTAAAAAAATATTTTCTTTCCATTTAAGATGCTCATAATATTGTCTTTCCTTTCTCATGGCAGGTTTGTTGTTCATACAAAAGATTCAAAGAAAACCCAGATTGTGAACTGACATGGGACACGCTGTGGTGTTATATAACATTACAGTACAACTTGCTCTATAGCAGACAGGCAATAAGGCAAGCAGACAACTTTGTGCTTCCTTGTCACTCCAAAAGGTCAACTCGGACTAAAATTGACCAAATGAATATTAGTCAGTGGTGAAGTATGGTGCATTTATAGACTGCAGCTAAGGCATGTTCTGTAGTGTAGTCTGAAAGAACTCATTCTGTTTCTGTGGTACAGATTTAGGAAGATGATGAAGTTGGATGACAACTGTGCCACTTTAACTTTCTTATGGAATGGATGCAGTGATTAAATTGTAAGGAGTCATAAACTGGAAATATAGCACAAACATGCAAGTTGCTGAAAGGAAAGAAATGTTAGGCCTTGTCTCATTCATATCCCCTTCACTTCATTTTTACTTTTGGACAAGTATCAGAACAGTTCAATGGCGCAACCCCAAAAGGTTACTTCAACAGAGATTTTTTCTTAAAGTATCCTGTCAAACTTGTGAAATGCATTCACTTAGTTGCATAGCTCCATATCGGAACTGACAAGTTGAAGTCACCATAATTGCTTGCCTTCTCTGAGAATGCTCCTTGAGCCAGTGTATTTCAGGGACAGTCTTATCTTCACCAGGGTGCTTTTTAAGGAGGATGCTGCTGCTTACAGTGTTAGTGTTAGAGCTGTCAGACCTAAGTTCATTTCAAAACCTCAAAAGTGCAATGAACAATTTAAGGAATATTATATAAGAGACTGTTGCAATTACACAATGGTCAAAAAAAAAGTCTGTCAGCTGACTATACAAATCATTCTGTTGCAGTGTAGAAAATGTTAGCTACCCTCTTACCATTGTTATCACTATTCAATACTCACGGTGTTACTTTATTACTTCTTCAGTAATTATTTGATGTCTTTGGATTTTCTGCTTAAAGTAGCTAAGATGAACATCTTGCATATTAATCTTTATTTTGTAATAAAAATTCAAATTATAATTTCAAAATTATTAAAGAAATTCTGAATTTACTTGTGTAGTTTAAACTTCTTTTAATGACATGTCTATTTTCACTTTAGTTAATGGTTTCTTACATTACCCACCATCCAGCTCAACTACCTGCTGACAGTGGCACCAGTGGGGATTAACCCTTGCTTCATCTCTACTTAAAGAGAGCAGTGCAGTGCTATAGATATTTAGTCTGTCCAGCTCCCTTACCACCACATCTGTACAATCTGCTCAAACAGATCAGGTTCCAAATATTTCAAAGTTCATACAAATATTGCTATCAATGCCATTGTGCTTGTCATCTCATAGATCCCTAACTAGCTTAGTCACTACTTCTACGTTTCTCATTAATATGATTTTGAATGTCACTGGAAAATGGTGAGTGGGAAAAGATACTCTTGCTCTTTTGTTTTTATCACTTATGTTTGAGATGATTGAAATTTTGTAACTGCACAAGCAATGTATGACATCCCAGCAGCACAAACTGCTTCTCATGGGAATAACAAAAATATAGCATCATCAACCAAATTAGCACCAGAATCAATAAGTACATCACAAATATTTCAATATAATTATATTTATTGTGCTTCAGGATGGAATTCTCCTCTAAGACTAAGAATTACTAATTTCTCAGAAAACTGATGTTCAGAAAATTCACAAACAGCTCTAGTGTGGATGGGAAGGGTATACATGAATTGATGAGGTCACACAGAGGTGGAACATTGCTCATGTTGTTAGTGAAACATACATTTTCACCTGACAGGCTTTCTCTTATGCTCTGACACATGAGGCACAGTTTGAGGACCTAACGCAGGTTCATTTAAATTTTAAATGGGTATCAATTATTCACTTATGAGTAATACTGTCTAATTCTCTTTTTTTTTCTAGCCAGGGATGAAGGAAGAGATAATATAGAAAACACAGCCAAGGCACTGAATTGATTGAGCATATTGAGCTTTGTACGATTCAGTTATATTTTCACAAACCTTAAAGACATATAATGAAAAAATATGATATATGGAAAAAGTTAACAGACAGACAGATGTATTATAATATGCTAAATCATTAGTTTTTCCTCTAAAAAAAACACGTAGGCTCTTTCTCGGCCATGTTTTTTCTTGGTTCAAGGTTTCATCTTGAACCTCCCAAGGTATTTGTAATGCATATCATGATGTTCCTAAATTATATTTGGAAACTCTGAAACATGCATTGAGTTAATGTGACTACAGCTTTCATGAGTCTCAGGAAAGTGGGCCATGTTATGACACTATCTCAGATCAAGCAGATGGTCCTAGGTGTTGAGAGTGATGTGTTGTCATCAAATGGTCAACCTTTAGAGAGTGAGAGAAAAGAAGGAGTGAGGCTGAGTACATGAGGAGCTTGAAAAACGAGTGGCGTCTGGACGATCTGCTCTCCTGCTCCTCCCTTAATTGCACTTCTCTCTCAGAGGACAGAAATTCATCCTTCCTTCTCTCTGCTTGAGGAAATGTAACATTGAGATAGTGCCCAGAGGCCCTGTACTGTGTCATCTTTAAATCATATAACTGTATGAGCGTGTGTGTGTGTGTGTGTGTGTGCCCTCTTGTACCTGCGTTACTAGATGCTACCTATTATGGACAGTGTAGAACATAGTGTGTGCTTTAACACGGATGCCTTATTAACCGGGGTATAATATTATTACTTTGTATAGAAAAAAGTGCATAAGTATGCAAAGAAGTATTTGTTCTAGTGTGCATTTGTGTTTGTTGTGTGCATTTGCTTGTGTGTGTGTGTGTGTGTGTGTGTGTGTGTAAAACAGCTCTATCTAAAATGGCAGGCACAGGTGTATGTGCACAGTGCATGGTGCTCCTGCTGGTATGTGGCCAGGCAGATGGTGCAGAATGTGGAGGACTGGGATCAAGCTGTTGGGGGGAGGAGAGAGGAGAGATGGGGGCATCGCTCTGGCCCAGAGATGTGCTGCATTTCAGCTTTTGCTCCAGAGTCCCTGGAGAACATTACTCAGCACTAAGCTCAATGTTCAGGTTCTAGATAAACTCTATCTATTTATACTGGCCTTTAGAACCAGATCAACTCCTTCATCTTAACTTCTGAGAGGAACATATAACTCATTTTGTCTCAACTTGAAAGGGAACATAGATATGCTGTTCTATGATATATTATAATATACTATACATAGTGTACATTGTATATAATGGTATGTACTGTATTAATATGTGAATGTACTACTCTATACTAATACACTATATGGCCAAAATTTTGTGGACACTTTGTTTTGTGGACCATCACACCCATACGTGGTTCTTCCCCAAACAGTTGCCACAAAGTTGGAAGCACACATTTGTCTAGAATGTCTTTTAGCATTAAAATTTCCCTTCACTGGAACTAAGGGGCCCAAACATGTTCCATCATGTCCCCTGTGCACAGAGCAAGCTCCATAAAGACATGTTTTGCCAAGGCTGGAGTGGAAGAACTGGAGTGGCCTTCACAGAGCCCTGACCTCAACCCCACTGAACATCTTTCAGATGAATTGGAACGCCGACTGCACCCCAGGCTTCCTGGCCTGACATCAGTGCCTGACCTCACTAATGCTCTTGTGGCTGAATGAGCACAAAAATCCCCAAAGCCACACTCCAAAATCTAGTGGAAATCCTTCCCAGAAGAGTGGAGGTTATTATAACAGTAAAGGGGGACTAAATCTGAAATGGAATATTCAACAAGTATATATGGGTGTGATGGTCAGGTGTGCACAAACTTTTGGCCATATATAGTATGTGCAAAAACTTCATACTCTAATACACTACACTATACTATATGTATTATACTGGTATGTGACCATGCTACATTATACTGATATGTGAAGACACTATACTATACATTGCATAGTGTACATAGTATATACTATAGTACACACTATACTAGTATGTAGATGTACTACACTGTACTGTTATGTGCACAATCTATACTATACATATCATACTGTACATCGTATATACTATAGTATATAGTATTCTAGTCTGTGAATGTACTACACTGTACTAATATGCGAACAAACAAGTTATTATACTAGTATATGAACATACTACTATTAATATGTGCCGAAACTATACTACACTATACATAGCATAGGGTACATAGTATATACTATAGTACATACTATACTAGTATGTAAATATACTATACTGTATTAATATGTGCACAATCTATACTATACTATACTATACTATACTATACTATACTATACTATGGCATAGTACTGTACTGTACTAATATCAGGGGTGTAATGATCCAGTGGTTTGGCTCGATTGATATACAAGACAATAATTGAAATGAATTTAATAAATGTATGTGTAAATAATTTAATAGGCTAGCAAGATGATTTGTCCATAACTTGATTTAAGGGCAAACCATCTTCTTTTAAACTTGCCCTTCTCTGTCATTGCCATTTGTGATCTAACAGTAGGACAACCCAAGATTTATCACATACTTTGTCACAAAGTTACTTACAGGGAACTAAGTGAAAAGTATTATATCAAAAAAAGTATTATAGCAGCTTCAGTCATCATCAAATATTGACGCATTTCCTTATGAATCAAAATTGTATCATATATACTGTATAATATACTTGAAGTTTACACCCCTAACTAATATATAAATATACTATACTACACTACACTCTACTATATCATACTATACTATTCTACCCTAATATATATATATATATATATATATATATATATATATATATATATATATAGAGTTAGGTCCGGAAGTATTTGGACAAAAAGTTTTT
>CM075006.1:15247314-15264181 GCA_037576675.1 Pangasius sanitwongsei | reverse complement strand
ATGCCAACTCAATACCTGATATCAACTCCAGACCTTTTATCTGCTTCATTTGTCTTGAAGTAATGAGGGAGTGGACCACAACTGGTCAATTCACTTCTTGTCAGCCAATTGTCCAAATACCTTTGAGCCTTTAATTGCAAAAATCACTGCATAATTAATAAATCAACATAATTATAGCAAATTGCAAAAATTTCCTCTAAGTAGAGTAGTAGATATCTATCCTCCCATGCAAACTAAAGGAGAGTCACTCCTAGGCTGCCACACACCCTAAATCTGAGAGCCAGTCATAAGTTGATGGCTTTCCAGGAGACTTCCAGCCTCTCACAATGATATGTCTGCCCAGCATGATGCAGCTCTGTATCCATTGTGATTCAGCTTTCCTAATATGACTTAAAGGCTGGGGATCACCAAGAATATACAAACTGGGACAGAAATTGAACTGGCCCTGTGATATCTTTTAGATATAATCATGTACCTCTCTCCAAATGCTGAACTTCTGAACATTGCCATAGGGCAGGAAACAGGTTGCTCTCCTCCCTCTGGCATCACCAGCAATCTGGACTGTCCCAAATACCTACTCTAAACAGCCTACTGGGTGTCCAGTAGCATCTGTGCAAAATTTTAAATTGTATAAGTCATGTTCTATTAGATATCAATTTTGAATTCCAGTAATCTTCCCCATTCTTTATCCTCAAATGTGCACCCCAAATCTTTTTCCCATATTAATTTTACAGCAGAACTAGTATTGTGGTCTGTTTGTCTAATGAGCAAGGAATAGTATTTAGATGCCTCACGACCAGTACGTGTACTCAAAATTGTCTTAAGAATATTTTTGCCCTGAGGAGCATGTAGGGGATGGCTAAACGCCCTTGTAAGCATATGTCTCAACTGCAGATACCTCAAAAAACTGATTGTTAGTCAAGCTGAATTTTTTGTTTCAGTCTATCAGAAGATATTAACACATCATCCTCATAAAGGTCTTCTAAAATGTTAATATTTTTATCTGCCCACTCCTTACATAACACATGGGATCCACCTATTAACAACCTTGGATTGGATCAAATGGATGACAAAGGGCTTACCAAGATACTGGAGGCTTTCTTCCAGACTGTTTGGAGATAGGAAATAATAGGATGATTACAAACTGGTAAAGGTAACTTTGTTATCAGCAGGGATACAAACAGTATGGATGGGTAAACAGATTTTTCCATAGCGAGCCATGGGGGAGCTCGCTCAGGATGTAGCATCCATTGCCCCAGATGTCTCAAACTAAATGCGTAGTGATACAGAGATAACTAGGGAGAACTAGTCCTCTCTCTCAACTGGGAGCTGAAGTTCCCGAAGCCGCATATGAGAAATTGTTTATAAATCCTGTCAAATCTACTGAAATATTTAGAGTGAACAGCAAGTTAGTTTAAAAGATAGTTAACTTTCAGTATGGAATTCACTTTTAAAGCATTAACCTTATTCCATAGTGAGAAAAAGAGGGCGGCCCATCCCGCTGTGTCAGCTGAGATTTTCTCCAGTAGGGGGTCAAGGTTAACTTTAACAATATCTATAAACTGATGGGGAAAGGTAATTCCTAAATATGAAATGCCCTATTCAGGCCATTTAAATGTACAGGCCTGAAATAATGACCTTGGAAAGTAAGAGATCAGGCATAAACCATCTGAATTTGCCCAGTTACCCTTGTACCTGGATAGTGTTGAAGAATTATTTATTGTACCATAGCATATTTATTTTCAAAAATAGTATTATTTTTGTTACTACTTTAAAAACCTTTTTCATATTTGACCCATATACTGTACCTGACATTTTAGTCAAGACAAAATTACAGATCACAGAAATTATATTATTATTATGAAAACCTTTTATTGTGACCAAGACACTTGAGCCGGTGTGTGTGTGTGTGTGTTTTAATGATGTTTGCTTCTTAGCTTCATCTATAGCTCATTAATATTAATGCAAGTCCTGAACAGAGAGGAGGAGAAACAGTGTCCTCACATTGGAAAATTAGAACTGATTGAGTTTGATGCTGCAGCCTTTTCACAGCACTCATATATTCTGTTAATCCTTGCCACGTGAATACTAAACACTCTGCCTGTTTAATGACCTCTAGAATCGCTTATTTGATTTCCATTTTTAAACTGATCTTTTCCATGCTAAAAGCCTCACCTGTGCTATAATCACACCGTTAATAGATTGGCTTTACAATATGGTCTCTTCCCTCATAGACATCTACATTTGCAACATTTGTATTAGGACCCAGAGTAAATAGCGATGTAGGGAGTCCACATTTGATCTCAGTTATCAAACAGTGCTAGCAGAGCGAGTTATAGAAACTGCAAGAATGGCACCTTCCACTATAAGCTATAAATGTGAGCATACAGGCACTTTACAGTCATGGGTTATCACCTTGACAGAACCTAACTGATTAGCAATGCTGATGGAACTGGCTAGTCAGTCAATCTTGCTTGATTTTGGAAGTTATGGCATCTTTCATATCTAACATATTGTTAGCCTTTATATGTCATATCAAAATGTCAAATCAGTTCAGTCTGGTGTTGCAGAGAGGGAAAAAAAACTGTGCCCCCATTACATACAGTAGTTTGTATATGCAAAGTGAAGTGTCAGGATGGTTTGATTTTCCCTATACAAAACTTTTACATGTATTAAAAATCATTTCTGATGCCAGATGATGAGCAGAGTGTCTGTTGTCAAAATGCCATCCATACCCCATCATCTTAGCTGTGACACTTGAAGTGGGAACATTGTGATGTGTTGGCTGACTTCGCTCTCTTTTTGAGCAATGGGAGCTCTTTCCAGTTTCCACATTTTTTTTTTTTTTTTTTTTTTCATTTATGCCATCATGACCTACCATTGTTCTTTTGCATATGCAAACAGGCCAGTTTATTTGTTTGTGTAACATGTAAATAGTCATTAAATGTGGAGGAACATGCTGAGCAAACAGACTCTAAGTGCTCCTTTAAATACTAATCAGCTCCTTATTTTCCCATGGTGTAGATATGACGCTGTTGTAAAACATTAACCTCAAACTAATCTAGATTACACAGACCCAGCACAGTGGAATTGGCATTTCTTCTTAAGGGACAATGGCATTTTTATGCTACAAATCACAACTACATAGGATGTGTTCAAAAAAGGTATTCATGTGGGGGTAAATGGGTCCTCTAATATGAGTAGCAACTCCAAGTTCCACCCTAAAATCTGACCTGACCAATGATTTGCTATTTGTTAGAGGAGGGTGAATGGATTTGAACTAAAATGTGCTTAACAGTCTATTTTTGAAGCGCCTGTGCACAATGGAAATTCAGTTTCTTCTTCTTCCAACATAGTCTTCGGCTAGTGTCCATAAGACTAAATCTGATAGATGGCATTGTCTGCACACCAGTCATGAATTCAGATGGGATTTTCCAGGTTGTGGCCTGTCTGTTTGCTTGCATGGTTCATGCCATTCTTTTTTAACCCCTCAAGATGCTTTTGTCCACAGAATCACAAACACTAGAAATGGTTGTATGTGAAAAGCATAGGACAACAGCCATTTGGGAGATGCTGGTGAATCATCAGACAGACAATGGTCTGCCTGATTTATACCACATGCCAGTTCACAATTCACAGAGATATAAAAACATAAAAAAACGTAAAATACAAAAAAGACCAAAAAAATTCACAGTCCACACTAAATCTAGCTATGACTAAGCTAATATTTGAGTAGAGTGCCTCTTTAAACACCTTTTAAACAACTAAAGCTAATATTTTCGAACCATAACCAAATGAGAACAAATCCAAGAAAGCCTTCAACCCAGATGGCCTGCACTTTAAAGTGTGACAGCAAGTTTGTTGCCTTGTAGAATGACCTAGATTTTCCACTACAAATTGTTCTAAATGTAAAAGCACAACTTTCAAAGAAGGTCGGAAGCTGCCCTGAAGATGACAGGAAGCGGCATATTCTTCAGTTGATACTCCCAGTTTTTTCAACCCCGTTCCACCTGTATCCATGTACTTTCAGAAACTATATGATACAATCCATATAATAATGCATGGACTGTTTGGCAACGTAGTAAGATGCAATATGCATGAGGGGGTAAATTCACAAGCCAAATGCATGATGTTTGAAAAAACATCAGGGCAGCTGGGCACTAGCGTATATAAGAAAGGAATAAAACACAAAGGGGTGAAAAACAATCCACAGTGGGGTGTTGTGATGCATTAAATAATCTTAAATAAGTGTCTCCTTAATGAAAACTTAACCATATCAATTATTACATGATCACCAGCCACTTTATAAATAACACCATAATAATACTGGGTAGGACTCCAACTTGCTCTCAGAACAGCTTCAGTTCTTCATGGCATGGATTCCACAAGGTGCTGGAAATATTCCTTTGAGGTTCTGGTTCATGTTGACATGATTGCATCACAATTTTCTGTAGATTTGTCAGCTTCACATTCATGCTGCAAATCTCTTGTTCTACCACATTACAAAGGTGCTCTATTGGATCTGATGACTGGAGGGACCATTGGAGTACAATGAACTCATTGTCATGTTCATGGAACCAGTTTGAAATGACTTGTTTTGTGACATGGCACAATAACATGCCAGGAAGTAGCCATTATAAAATGGGAAATTTGTGACCAAAACACCACACCATTAGATTTATATATACACCATTACACCATCACCAGCAGCCTGAGCTGTTGACACAAGGCTGGATCTACAGATTCATGCTATTGATGCAAAATTCTGAGCTGTCATCTGCATGTCTCAGCAGAAATTGTGATTCTTCAGACCAGTTGATGTTTATCAAATCTTCAACTGTCTGGTTTTGGTGAGCCTGTGACCACTGTAGCCTCAGATTCCTGTCCTTGGCTGACAGGAGTGGAACCCGATGTGGTTTTCTGCTGTAGTAACCCATCCAGCTCAAGCTTTGTTTGTTCTGAGATGCTTTTCTGCTCACTGCAGTTGTAAAGAGTGGTTATTTGAATCACTGTAGCCTTCCTGTCAGCTTGAAACAGTCTGTCCATCCTCCTCTGACATCTCTCATCAACAAGATGTTTCTGCTGATAGAAATTACTGGATGTTTTTTTGTTTGTTTTTCACATTTTGTGTAAACTCTAGGGACAGTGGTGTGTGTGAAAATTTCAGAATATACTCACACAAGCCTGTCTGGCACCAACAACCATGCCACAATCACATTTTTCCCCATTCTGATGTTTGATGAAGCTCTTTACCTGTATCTACTTGATTTTATGCATTGCGCTGCTGCCACATGATTGGCTGATTAAATAATTTCATGAATGATCATGTGTATGGGTGTTCCTAATAAAGTGGCCTGTGTATGTTGTTCTTTGTTAAATGACAACACATTTTAATCTATTTATTGTTAGCCTAAGGTTATGTAGATCGTCCTCCATATAAATCCCTGTGAATAAGTTGCCACTATAGAAACAATAACATTAGAATGAACGCATTAATATTAAACCTGTCATTTGAATTACAGATGGCACTGTCAGAGCTGTGCTGTTATAGAAAATTCATCAACACCTTATGACCAGTAAGATTCAAGAATCCAGCAGCAGTTTGGTATAAAGGTATGCAAATGAAAAAAGACAAAAAAAGAAACATCATAAGTGGGTACAGTAAAGCTCATTAAAAGGAAAAGAAAATACATCAGAAATCCATCCATCCATTCTCTGTACCACTTATCAAACACAGTGTTGCAGGGGAGCCTGGAGCCTATCCCAGGGGACTCGGGCACAAGGCAGGGGACACCCTGAATGGAGTGCCAACCCATTGCAGGGCACAATAGCACACACACACACACCTACACTATGGACAATTTGGAAATGCCAATTAGCCTACAACACATGTCTTTGGACTTGGGGAGGAAACCCCAGAAGCACAGGGATAACATGCAAGCTCCACGCATGCAGGCCAGAGGCAGGATTCAAACACCCAACCCTGGAGGTGCAAGGCAACAGTCCTAACCACATGTCCCCATGTCAGAAATATTGATGCAAACTATCCCAAGCAGAAATTGCATATGTATCCATATTATGGTAAATTTCATTTTTGTACATTATGTAATTGATAACCTGAACTATGTGTATATATTGTTTATTGATCACAGCTACTCTGTTATGAAGTATAGTATATTAAACTATATGTATCATATAGGAAGTGGTGAAGAGTATATACATCTTCATATTTACCCATGAAAGTGAAGGCAGGAGGAGGAAGGCATATACCACCTAGAAAAAGGAAGGCAAAAAAGCAATAGGATGAAGGGGAAGGCAACAGCTGAGGGCGAACGTGTCCTGGAAAAAAGCACAGACCCCCCAAAAGCAGCTTTGATTGATGTGAGGAGATGAGATTGTAGCAGAGGGACAGCAGTCTGGGACAGAGCAATGTGGGCCAGATGGGCTGATAAGATGGCCAGTCTTCACACACTCCTGGGGGCCGAGGCCCTGGTGAAAACAGCCTGTCTCCACTGATAGATGTTTGTCAAGGGGCCCTGTCCAGAGAACAGTGAGTAAACGCTGACAATCACTTAAGCCCCTTCCTCTTATGTTTTTCCCTGTCCTCCTCTTACAAGGGCTGGCAGGGTTGTGGCCACTGTTTGAAAGGTGGCCACTTGGAGGATGGAGAAGGAAGGTTAAATTAAATGGATCTGCAGAGGGGTGGAGGAGGAGAGAGGGGTGTGCCACTTGTGAGAGGAGCAGGTGGGGTCCATGTTAGCCTAACTCATCTGGACTGCACCACATCTCTCTCAATTCAACAGGGGGAGAAACAGAGAGAGCTGGCTCATTCAGTCTTGCCAGACTGTGGGCACCATGAGGTAAGTTGTTCTGCACTGGTTCACATTCTGAAAACAGTTTGTCTCACTAACCAGTTCCTTGAATGCAACTGTTCAGAGTATGAATTAAAGGAGATATCTGTCCCAAGGTGTTTAGTCTGTTCTAAAAGGTTACCTCATTCAAGGGTTAACCCCTTGTTGGTTCAGATATTCATCAGTCTCATAATTACATACCTTTTCTATTAGTTTTACTGTATTTATTCATTAGTTCATTTACAGTAACCACATTATCCTGGTTATCCTGGTTTCAGTTACCACCTTATCCTGGTTGTGGAACCTGAGCCTACCCTGGGAACACTGGGCACAAAAAAGGAATACACCCTAGGGTACACAGAGGAAACCCAAACAGACACAGGGAAAACGTAAAATTTGGTACAGATTATAATCAGAGCTCAGGAACGAACTCAGGGTTCTGGAACTGTGAGGCATATCAACATCACTTGCTGTGCCACTGGGCCACCTAGTTTCAGTGTAGTTACAGAATAATATGCCTCCAGATGAACACCCAAGAAATCTAATAGATTATGGGGTTGAGAACATTTACTGACATATAGAATGCTTATAGATAAAATCTGGTCCATGTCCATGTTTGTACTCAGTTTAGTAATCAAATCTTCAATATGCAACCTGGAGCACTAGCAGTGAAATGCTATAAACCCCTACAGTAAACTCTGCATAGAGTAGATGGTAGCATAATTGGGTATATAACTCTTTCTCTCTCATTCCTCTCACTTTTTTATACGGGATACAAAGTGAATGGTGGCTGGGCAGAGAAATGTGCTACAGTTTTATAGATTTTTGATGGTAATCGTCTGAATTAATGATATGATATATGTCCCTTGTTAAGGTAATCGCACTGGGGTAAATACGATGCATGAACTTTGATAACGAACTGGCAGCTAGGTCCCCAGCCTCCTGAATCACTTCAGTTCTCCAAATCACTCACACCACTGCCTCGCACACACACATATCCCACTGCAGACAACAGCACAATGCTGCACATTTAGTAAATTGTAAAATAAGGAAAATTCTTACAAAGATTATGCTGATAATTTAGGAGTAATGATTTTGTGAGGAAGGTGATCATTCATCCAGCATACAGAACAATTCCTATCAGCTTGCTATGACTGCATGGGAATGTAGGTACAGGACATTTGAGTTACCAATATATGAGAAATTCTTCTATTATATAAAATTCAGAGTGAAATAGAGATCTAAATGCAGCCTCATATAACTCTAATTGGATCAAATTTAGAGGGATATAAAGCATTATGTCATGTTTATATTTTTATTTGGGGGAAAAAAAGATATGGGTAAAAAGGGTTGAGCTTCTAGAAAATGCAGGAGCAATGCACTGACATTCTTTTTAGTGGGGGAATGTCACTTCCAACCAAAGGAGTTAGAGTGGTAAACAATCCCTGGCCACAAGGCCATAGAGGAGCCACTTCCTTTCACATGTAATAAATGGTTGAGGACAGACTGAAGCTGCAAGTTCTTTTCCCCATCCTGTGGCATGATCCCTCTACCCCAAGCACAGCAGGGGATTGATTTATTCATTGAGGAGTGCAGTGTGTGGCGTGGACCTCCATGCCGCTGCAATAAAAGCTGTAAACAGGTTCCCTGCAGGGCTGCTGAATGGAAAAACACCTCCTTCATGAACGGGCACACATCCTTCTGTCTGTGTGTGTGTCTGTGCATTTGTGGGTATACAGTAGGACTCTACGTTCCTTTACTGTGACACAATGAGATATGACCTGCCTTATGCAATACACACTTGCAGAAGCTGCATCCTTCCTGTATGTAAGACAAAAAAATTGATTTATCGGTTACCTTTTAACAAAATTAACATGTGCACTACTGACATCACAACTCAAAACAGTGGCCATGTTGCTGTGTGCATGGACAAAACAGAGCCCTTTGCAGTTGATTGATTACTGTTTTTATAAGATCCTGTGGTTCAGGCATACTTGATATGATAGATCATAAATAAAGCCCACATTGATGAAGGTAAAAGACATAAATGTGAAAAAAGAAGTATTTTTTTGTTCAGTGAAATTTAAAAAAAAGAAAAAATATTTGAATAGATATTTAGGTAACAAGCACTTAGAGATGCACTATGAATAAGTAGCACATAAACTGGATCATAGATGTTATTTAGTAAGATTTTGATCGTGCCTTTTTTCTTGTCATTAATAGGTCTATAAGATGGCTATGGTGGATCTGGAGCCTATTCTGGGAATACATCCTGGATGGGATGCCAGTCTATTACATTACACCATGCACACATATAGTACATTAGCACACTCTTTCACACCTAGGTATGGAAGCTTGTTTCCATCACGAATGAGAAGATATTACACAGATTCCTCTCGCAGTTGTGACTTTTTATTTCTTAATTGTGAGTTAGTGCGAATTCATGCTTCTGCTTATTAGGCTGTACCAAGGCTAATAAGCCACTAAGCAATGCCAGCACCCCAGGAATGCTATCCTGTTCAGCCTAAGACATTCTCCCAGAATGGCCAGTTCCCACTGAAATGAATACTTCAGGTTGGTTATATTGCTTGTTTAAACACTGCTGGGTTTTGTTGTGTTTGGATTGCTGGAAACAGAAGTCACAGTTGTTTAATACTGATAAATAATTGCGAGGCAAAAAGTTGCAATTGTGAAATACTAACTTGCAGTTGCAAGATGCAAAGTCACAACTGTGTGATATTAACTCATAATTGTGATAAAAAAGCAGCAGGTGGGTGAAAATAACTTGCAATTAGGACAAGTTTAAAAAAAAAAAGTGGAACCTGAGTGATATTAACTCGCAATTGCTTGACATTATGCAGTAATTGGTAAAAAGATAAATCTGTGTAATATTTTCATACATTGCAGAAAAAAAGCCTCATTTCATACATTGCAGAAAAAAAGTACCTAAGGTAAACAATCCATCTACCGGCATGTTTTTGGAAGCTGTGAGGAACCAGAGAACCCAGATGAAACCCATAGAGACACAGGAAGAACATATGAAACATGTGAAAGCTGCTTATCATATGAAAGTCTAACGCAGGGTAGCTAGACATAAGCTAATACAGCTCATAAGCTAATATAGCCCTATCAAGTTGGTGTGTTTGGAGTAGGGGAATTTTTAAATAGTCTATGTCTCTAGTGGGTCTAGAGATATGTCTAGATCACATGCTTTTATAGTGTCCGATCAACCCAAGACCCAGACATCAATTTGCCAAGCATCAGTATAGGAGATATTTCACGTGGTTCTGTGGGTACATGGCCTATAGGAATAAAGTGTGGTTCTTTTTTTATAAACCCACAAGAAGTTGTGTGGGTTTTTTTTTTAGTTTTTCAAATTAATAATGTCATCCCAATAACAAGGACCTTTGGCATTTTTGGACATAGTTATTTTCAGATAATTCAAAAACTCTTGAAGAA
The DNA here is from genome assembly GCA_037576675.1 of Pangasius sanitwongsei. Taxonomy (NCBI): domain Eukaryota; kingdom Metazoa; phylum Chordata; class Actinopteri; order Siluriformes; family Pangasiidae; genus Pangasius; species Pangasius sanitwongsei. The sequence continues at coordinate 15,253,871 of CM075006.1, read as the reverse complement.
CTTTCACACATAAAATTAAGCTCTCATGCCAGTCATTACTTTGTATAAGAAATTATTGTTTGAAAAATTATGCAGTCACACACAGTCTCTAGCATTAGGGGTTGGTTGATACACCAGGCCTGGTGACTAACAGCCTTGTGGTGGCTGAGCTGAAGGCAATAATCCCAAAGGTCCAACCAACTACTCGCCACCACTGCCAGACTGCCTGTCTATCAGTGAAGAACTTGCCCCATCCACCCTGGTCTCTGCCAGTGCTCATGCCCCATTGTCCTGTATTAATAAGCTATTGATCCATGGAGACAGGTTTTTGTAGCAACGCGCTCTGCTGCACACACTCCCTCTGGCCTGCTTGTGCTGGACTGTATCGATGTATGAGCTGCAAAAAGCAGTCGTAATGGATACACAACAGCTGCGGGAACCCCTGGGTATAAGCAAGGGATGGGGTATTTTTATGTTATGCTTCTCGTAAGCCCCCTTTTCAACAAGCAAGGGCCCCTAGGACAAGTGGAAGTGCTGCCCAAATCACCTCTAACATCAGCGCTGAGGTCCACTGAGGGGACAGCTAGCATTTCTGCTGCTGCCGCTGCTCAGGGTGACATGATGAATTATTTGGGTCTACTGTCTCCAGCCATGCATCTCACCCATAGTGAATTGAAAAACACAAATGTATATATTTATATTTAGCACCTGAGTTATAAATACAGATTTGGTTTATTTCAGCACTTTTTTTCCCCTCTTGAAGCAGCACTTTATCTGAAGAGAGTTCTGGCATGGTCTTTTTGTCAAGGTGCTTTGCTGTTTCGAGTTTGAGTGATTTTAAGTGTTTTCTTAAAACACTTAAAATCACTCAACATTTCTTTGTGAAATGAGTGAATGAATCAAACCTGTAAACTAAGAGGAATATCAGTGATTTGTTTTAACTGGGGGGTGGCGCGGTGGCACAGTGGGTAGCATTGCCGCCATTGTCTAGGATTAGATCCTGAGCTCAGGATACTGTGTGTGTGGAGTTTCTATGTTCTTCCTCCCTCTGTGTGGTTTTCTTCTAGGTTCTCCAGTTTCCTCCCACCTCCTAAAACATGCCTGTAGGTGGATTGGCTAAGATAAATTGCCCATAGGTGTGAATGTGTGTACATGGTGAAATGTGTTAGTGCAAGTCCATCCAGGTTGTATTCCCACCTCATGCCCAGTGTTCCCAAAATAGGCTCCGGATCCGCTGCAACCCTGATCAGTATAAAGCACTTACTGTAGGGGATTGAGTGACTGAGCTTTTTAACTGGATTGTAATGAGTCAGAGAGCAAATTGTGGAGAAAAAATATGAAGCTTTTTTAATTACTACAGCTCTTCATCCCATCTCTATGCATTACTTTTTGTGTGTAAACTTTGTGCCACTGCCTGAAGTGGATGTGGTATATCTAATGGTTATCAAGAATGCTTTTCTCTTATGTGTTATTAAGTAGAGGCATTTCTACAAAATAAAAAAGCTATTGAAGCAATAATGAATTGGAAATGAATTTTTGCTCAGGTTTAGAGATTGATTATAAATGAGTGTTTCAGCTTCTTTGTCGTAACCTGGAAGCATCTGCATGCACAAGTTGTGCATGATTTTCCGATGACTGAGCGTTCCAAAGATCTGTTCCTCAACCATCAGATAGAGATGCAAGCAGATTGATAGCACAGTTGACACCCTTCATGGCAATGAATATAATAACATTTGATATTTTGAACTTAAATATAGGGGTAAATGGTATAGTTTTATTTTCATAAAAGGTTTTCTTAAGTTATGCAGTATTTCTTGTTTCAACATTATCAACCATTGCAAAAAATTGATTTTGTGTCCCTACAATGATGTTTGTGTTAATATTGATGTATGTTTGGGGTCATTATCTTGCTGATTTTGGGCTGAATGTCCTGCTACTAGAATTTATGATAGCATAAATCTTCACAAGATCCCCTGGACAACTAGCTGCAAAACAGCCTTAAAGTATCCATCACCTTATGTTAGAGTGGCTATTTGGTGCTTGCTCTGTGGTGCTCTTGCTCTGACAGTTCCTCAACCTAATCACTCGAGTTCATAATTTGTCTCAATTAGAAATGTGTGCATAACTGTTTTTTTAATCAATTATTTTTGTTGTTTATACCTGCCCATAATATTTTCTAACTGGTAGCATAATTTATACAACCGCAACCCTGACCAGGCAGTTACTAAGGACTGCCACATGATCATGTTGTAATAAATGTGGTCTTTCCTCATATCTGACCACTCACTTATGCTCATGTGAAAGTAAGAAACCTCCCACTCATGCGACTTTTTCATTGCATGTCGCAGGATCCCAGTCCTAATACGCGCCTCTAGTCTCAACCAGGTGTCCTTTGACCTTTCTGGAAAGCTTTTTTAAACAAGACAAATAATAACGTATTTGTATTCAGTTATACCCCTACTGGATACTGAGAACAAATGTTTGCTTTTTTTTTTGCAAGAATTGACAATTTATTTTAAATATTTAAAATACTTTTTAGGGGTGTCATTTATTTTGCCACATATTTATTGAAAAAAAAAATTATAGAAGATGAATGTTCTCAATTCTCAAATTGCTGATTAGAAACTTTTAATCATTGCATGTAATATTTGTTTTATTAATCATTTAGCTTATCATTTTTCATCATTCTGTAGTTGACTGTAAGCCCATGAGGCATGACATACTACACCTGAGACTGGCATCTCAGAAGTGTTCTTACATGATTGACATTTACTCCAACAATGAACTTTCTGCAATAAGCAGCAAAGTTATACAGGGTCGGCATATGATGCTGTCAGTGCTCAGTTGCTTCATCATACAATGCATTGCTTATGTTGTCTTTAAAGCACATTTACTACAACAGAGTAGTATTTCAAAGGGAGACAGATGTGGTGTGAAGTGCAGGAAAGACAAGGCCATCTGAAACCTTGTCTTGTGTGGATGAGGTTCAGAGGTGAGAGAGACAAGCCGGCGCAGGCCTTCCTGCACTCCAAACCAGTGCAATCCATTTAATGTAATAATTTCCAGCATTGAAGCTTCATTACCATAAAGGCAGATTGATTCACCGTCGTTTCGGAAACGCCAGCCGCACGAGGGAATAAAGTAACGCAAATGGACAGCTCATTAATTCCTTCACACTCCTGCACCCAGAACGACGTTTTTATACGCTGGAAATTTACAGCGTTGACAGACTAACTGAGCACACTCCTAATTTGTAGCATCTCAGATTTGTTTTTGTTTTGGCGTCATCTTTATTCTTTACTGCAAATTACAGAGCGCCTTGAGTAATCTGGCAGGTCCCCTGGAATGTTGATGAGCAGACCGCAGGGATTTACTGAGGCGGAGAGTGTGGGCCCGGATGTTTATGATAATTGAGGCTTTTCTTTCTGCTTAGTCAATGTTTCAGTGTTTTTCCCACCTCTCTCCATCTTCTTTAGCACCTCTGGGCTCTGGCATAGAGTCCCCAAGGCGCACAGACAGACTTACATGTCTCATGACTTCATATATCACAAAGCCTGAGTGATGCTTTCATTGCACTGATGATGATAAGTATGTTGCTCATTGCAGGAATAGACTTACTTTATCAACATAACTGTATTTCTATGAATAACAATATTATGTCCTATCAGAATATACATGGACAGAACAAATACTTAGACGAACAAGAATAAGAAAAAGGCACAACATAGCTGCCTTATAGAACATCAACACTAATTCTAGGACCAAACAAGACAGGGTGGAATATGCCACGACGTACAACCAGTCAACGAGAAAGCTTCCTACTGTGAGGAGGAGGCATATTTTAGAAGCAGCACAATCCTATTAAACTGATCGAGCAGGTTTAGTGGAAAACTAATCAAGTGATTCAAAACTTCAGTCAAGGTTATATGGCAATGTAAATTGAATTTGATACCGGAGCTGCGTCATGGGCATTTGAGAGCCACTGAGTGTAAAGTTCACCCCTCTGGCTTGATGTTCCCTTAAAGGCACTGTTGGGTAAATCATATGCATGCAAAATATGGGTATTAGTCAATATATTTGAGAATATTGTGAAAGGACAAAACTACAAATACACTTTTTTTGTTAGAATTAACTGCCTATTGGTCCTAACTGTCTGGCATCATGAAATGCAATGTAAAATTTAATAAAATGCAAAATTGCAATAATCATTATTCTTAAATGAATTGTATATTATGTGTCAACCTCCTATGTATGTCAAAAAGGCTACATAAATACATTATACATGTACACAAATAAATGTTAACCACTTATTATTCAGGTATGCATTTTAAAGAATATAATTCAATAACTACTATAAAATTATTCAGTATACTGGGTCTTTTTTTTTTTTGGGGGGGGGGGGGGGGGTGATATGAAGTGAAGTGTGGCCAAATATGGTGACCCATACTCAGAATTTGTGCTCTGCAATTAACCCAACCAAGTGCACACACACACCCTTTTTTGCTGCTGGGCCCAGGGAGCAGTTGGGGGATCGGTGCCTTGCTCAAGGGTCTCACCTCAGTCATGGTATTGAGGGTGGAACCTACAATCCCTGCTGGCCCGAGACTTAAACCCGCAACCTTCAGGTTGCAAGTCCAACTCTCTGACCATTAGGCCACGACTATATATATATATATATAAAACATGGCTCCACTCTCTGCTCCCATACTAAGGTGCTGTCCTAAAGAGGTACTGTTGTCTACCCCTGTTAAAGATTCACGCCCAGTTATTTTACCAATAATGCTGTCATCAGAAAGGTACATACTTCTCTGGGATGATTAAGCAAAATAAAAATGTAACTGCACTCACTGAGCTGCTTTAGTAGCAGCCATAGAGAGAACTGAATGACGTGAACTCCTTTGATAATGTAGGATGTCATACAGTGCATATAGCAAACTCCGCTGCTCAAATTTAGCCATGTCATTCCTGAAATTGAGTTTTGATAACTGACAATTTGTTCAGCTGGTAAAAATGCCAAAATCCAAAAAGATTGATGAAGTGCATAATAGATTTTCTCTCAGATTGATTTCTGTGTGTGTGTGTATATATATATATATATATATATATATGTGTGTGTGGGGTGTGGGGTGGGGGGTGGGGGGTGGGGGGGGTCAGAGAGCCAGAGAGAGAGAGTGTGTGTGTGTATGTGTGGGCATGTTTTTATTATCTTGGTAGGGACCAAATGTCTCCACAAGGATAGGAATATATCATAGTTTTGACTTTGTGGGGACATTTGGCTGGTCCCCATGAGGAAAACAGGTTTTATTTAAATAAATAAATAAATAAATAAATAAATAAATAAAAAGAGCCAACATGTTTTATTTTGTTTATTGAGGTTAAGGTTGGAGTTAGGTTTAGGTGTAGCATAGCACTACATTTCTACATTAATAATTATTTTAATGAAAGATCCTCAGACAAAGGTGTGTGTGTGTGTGTGTGAGAGAGAGAGAGAGAGAGAGAGAGAGAGCGAGAGACGGGGGGCTAGGTGGGCAGAGGAGGAGTCTCAGCTGATGCATTTGAAATGACCACTGCAGGGCTGTAATGGTGCTTTTACAGTTTTTGAAGGTTGAGTGTAGCTCATAAAGCTGCAGAACCCACAGCAGTGCCACGTGTTTGTTTTGCAAACTGCTCATTGTAATTTGTAGTGTGCTGTAATTTGTAGTGTAGTGTGCTGCAAACTTATTGGCAGTCACAGTGGTTATACTCAATGAAAAATTATCCAGTGGTTCCAGGAATTACCATGACAATGCCAAAGTTTGGAAAAAGAAACCAGAGGTAGTACACACATTCCTTACACAAATTGTGTGGCCTGCATGAGACATCACTGTGGCTGACAATGCATTTCTGCAGCCAGACTCTATTGAAAAACTCTCAAAAACTTTTTACATTTTTTAATATAGTGAATAAAAGTCAAAAGCTTGAATTAAAAAAAACTGTACATATACAGATAATTATAAATTTGCTAGTACAGCAATAATGTTATTGTACATTATGTCCAAGCTACGGCTAGTGAATACCTACTTTGGACCTTTTTACTAATTAAGCAAGGTCCTGCTTCTAAGCAATATTTATCACTCTACTTTAGCACTGTCAAGAGGAAAAGTACAGTACAAATGTCCATTTGGTGGTAACAGAGAGATCTCCTAGCCCTCTGAAGGTGTAGCATTTCACTTTAAGCTTGCTCAGTACCCTCTAGCCCTGCTGCCGTGATTTTAGTGCTCAGCATTGTTCCAAAATGCCTTGTTACCTTTGGTCGTCCTCTATTAGTTCTGCAGACATGCAGTACCAATAAGCCTGAGGGGCTTTGGGAGACATCCAGCAACTACCTGACATAACAAAAGGATTTCTGAAGTGCACAGGGAACGGGGCTGAAGGAATGTAGGTCACAGCAGCATGCTCACACAGTTCGTAAGCTTTTTTAGTATATATATTGTAGGGAAATTAGCTATTTAGGTTAAGCTGATGTATTCTCCACCAATATGTAAGGAAATTAGCTGTTTAGCTCAGAAGGGGAAATTTGTAAACTTAATATTTTAATA
>CM075006.1:15222914-15233059 GCA_037576675.1 Pangasius sanitwongsei | reverse complement strand
ATATATATATATATATATATATATATATATATGAGCAGTGACAGTGAGTTATTGTGTGTATATGAGCCGAGCAAAGCCAAAGCTGAGCAGGTTAAGCTGCAATCAAGCTGAAAAGCTTCACTTTTGTTTGTTTAAGTTTTATGTTCCTGCCTGCTGACCATGCCAATGGACATGAACATCAATAAATAAAAACTCACGTGTGTTCTTAGCTAGGGTCTTCCATTTATGCTGCCTATTATAGCGGGTTTGAGGAGAGTCTATATGTGACAGAGAGAATAGCAGGGAATTTATTCTGATTATAGTACAAAGAGGAGATTTAAACATTCTCTGCTCATGCGTTCATAGTCTACAGAACCAATGAGTAATATGATTGAGTAAAATTACTGTATAATTACCGGCACACTGATCAAACAATGGTGAAACTTTTTTTTTTTTTTTTATATATATAGTGGGGTCCAAAACTCTGAGAGCACTAGTGAAAATGCTTCTATTTTGCATTCTTTTCTAATTTAATACATTACATTAATTTTCATTACAGATTATATTATTGACAACAACTTGAGTGAAAAGTGAATATTTCAAATCTTTGAAATATTTGCATGAATTTCAGAATTTCTTAGTATTTGGTATATCCCCTTTTTGCTTTAATGACAGTGTGCACTCAAGCCGGCATGGACTCCACAAGTTTGTGCAAAACCTTATGATCCATTTTAGATTAAATCCATTGGCGTTTCATCTGAATTTATGCTTCAATAGAAGAGATTAGTCATGAGGAAAATCTGACCTTGTGTAACCTGGTCAATATCACAAATTTGCTTACATGTAAATAGAGATCTAGAAATAGTGCAGAATCATGAATATTAAATATTCAACATATTGAACAGTCTAAAACCTTCTGTTTATTTCCAATTTTAAATGAAAAAATAATCCCAGATTTTTAATGTGGTCTCAGACTTTTGGACCCTGCTGTATATATTCAAAAAGAAAGAAAGAGTCATGCTGAAATTAGTAATTAATTCCAGCTTTTTGGATGTGTGTATGTAGACAACAACAGTATAGATTTAGTACCAAAGAAAGGTGGGTACAACATTATAATGAGAACTGCATTATTAGAGCAAAGCAGTATCAACAGGAAGTGAGGAGAGTAGGAGAGTACAGAAGAGGAGGGGTATGATAATCTGCAGACTATATATATATACATATGATACATGATTGAATATATATATATATATATATAAATATATAAACTCAGAGTTTACAGACTAGATACAAAAGCAAGAGGAAGAAAACACAAGTGCATTATAGATTAGTTTAAAAACTTAAAAAATGGATTTATGCACATAATATGGGATAAAAGAATTAGGTGAAAAGTTCTGCTAGAAATATTGTTCATATTTGGATCTATAAGCTTGAAATTCTGTTTTGACATTTCATTATTTCATAATGGAACAATTTCACTTTTCCTACCAAGCAAGCATATGAGATCTGTGCCAACCTCAGTTCAGAGGGGGAGTCAGTCACCAGTAGCGAGTAGGTAAAGGTCCACTGGGAATTTGGGAACATTATCATTCTTGCTCTGCACAGTTAAAACTGTTCATAGCAAAGAACTCGGTGTAAACAACTTTGACACTTTAGCTAAGCAACATGGCGTGAGAGCATAGCAGAAATCTACAGAATAGTGAAATGCATAAATACAAGACTTAGAATAAATTTCTGAGAAGATTCTATTACTTAAGAATTTGAGAAATACTAGAAAGCATAACGTAGGAAATATTAATAATTTTGAAGATTTTTGAATATGAGAATGAAAACACTCCCAAGACTCTTGGAGGCCCAGACAAACACTGACTGACCACTTTTTTAGGAACACCTGTACACCAATCTTCAACTGTCCAGCTTTGGTGAACCTGTGCCTATTTTGGCCTCAGATTCCTGTTCTTAGCTTACAGGAGTGGAACCCCATATGGTCTTCTGCTGTTGTAGCCCATCTGCCCTGTTGTGCATTCTGAAATGCTTTTGTACTCAATGCAGTGGTACTGGGTGGTTATTTGAGTTACCCTAGCCTGCCTGTCAGCTCGAACCAGTTCGAGCATTCTCCTCTCATCTCCTCTCCATCAACAAGGCGTTTGTGCCCACAGAACTGCTGCTCTTTATATGTTTTTTGTTTTTTGCACCATTCTGTGTAAACTCTAGAGAATGTTGTGCATGGATAATTCTAGGAGTTTCTGAAACGATCAAACCAGCCCGTCTGGCATCAGCAAAGTCACTGTTATTACATGTTTCCCCTATTCTGAGGTTTGACGTGAACAAGTTCTTGACCTTGATCTACATGATTTTATACATTGCACTGCTGATACATGATTGAATGATTGGATAATTGCATGAATGAGCAGGAGTACAGATGTTCCTATAAAAGTGGCTGATGAGTATACAATCTCATTCTCTTGACTAGATACTTTTTACTGTAAAGTACTGAAAAATTCAGAGTAGTAATTAAATAAAATGCCTCACGTTGAGTAAATGAATAATATGCTTGGACTTTAAGGGGTTAAGAATCACAACTGTGGTAAATCTTCCTTCAGTGTTGATAGTCTGTGCCTCTGAAGATAACTTTAGTCTGTATATTCACCCAAGCAGTTCTGCCAGGATGCCTTGCTGTGTGCTGTTCTCAGTATGCCTTCCATCAAACTCCATTTTTTGAGGTCTGCTTTTACATTTTCAAGAGGGTTAGTTGTCTTACTCCACTGCTCTAAAGACAACTGATGATTCATAGGCAGTGACACTTTGACAGATGGACAGATTTGAAGTATTTTGGAGACTTCATCCTTGATGCAGGTGGCAAAATGGAAAACATTTTTCACTGTGTTTGTGGCAGAGTTGCTGTGGGTGTGTGTGGGAGGGAGGCACATCTTCACTACACTGTCAAGTACATAAGACTTAAAGCTCTTTTATAGGAAATATATTTAAATATTGTTAGAGCAGTGATCTATGCCTGCATAGATCCATGTGTTCTTTTTATAAGACTTAGACATATACAGTCCTCAGAATATTTACCCCTGCTTGCTCATTTAAATATCTTAAGTGCCGTATTCCATCACACACTCCTCTTTTGTGCCATGTGTGTGCACACGAGATGCCTACTGCCACTATAATAAAACACATAGACACAAACACATATTTATATCTTCCACAAAAATAGCTCATTTGAATAAAAATATTAAAAAAAAAATATGACATTAATTAGTATATCCTTAGAATAGATAAACTGTTATATTAATCTATACCACAGTGCTATTGATTTCCTGATTCTGATAGGTCAGAAGGTATTAATAAATTTTCTATAACAGCATGTCTCTGATAGTGGTGCCACATTGTACACATCACATGATATGGTGACTTTTTTCTGCGATGAGATTTAATGAGATATAATGCTTTTATTTAGCATTTTTGGAAGGAGTCTCCAGTGTCAGTGGAGTAAAGCTAGAGGTAAAGCTGTTTCAGTTACATTTTAAGTTCAGAAAGGAGGGCCTTGTGGTTTTTTGGTAACATGACAAGTTTATAAATCTTATTAACCGAAAGCGAGAAAAAAGAGAGGAAGTTGATTGAAAGACTATTAATAGATGCTATAAAGTGATAACTACGTGAACACTCCACAACATTAAAATCAACCATGGCATCATATCACCCCCATCATTGATTATTTCCCTATATCAGCACACCCCATTGTGTTTTCTTCCTTACATATTCTAATCTGTATTCTGTGGTTCTTGCAGATTTCCTGTATGTGTAAATTTATTGCTCTGCACTAACAAGAGTCAATTAATTGAATTACATTTATGATAAGATAACTAAAGGTGGGTCAAAGATCAGTCTAAGCTGTAAGCTAGAGGGTCAGAACCATATACTCGATTAAATCAGGTCACTCTCCACTTGCGATTTTATGGTCTATGTTGGTGAAATACATACTTGATTTTTTTTAAATATTTAGTTCAGACTAAACACATGACTCAATGTATATCAATCCTCCACCCCCACCCTTCTCTACATTTTTTTTTACTTTCCTTGGTACACTTTGCTATCCATTGGGACAAGCTGTTCCTTTTAAAAGTGCCGATTGCAGACAAAACGTCCACTTGGTCTGCATAAGCAAATAATTACTCAAATTAATTAAGCAAGCTGTGGATGCCTGGAGGCACAATTTCTGTCTGACATAAGAAAGTGGCTGCATAAAGGACAGCTAACCACTAGAGGGCAATGCCAAATGACCCAGAGTGGAGAAAATAAGGATTGTCAGGTCCTGTGAGAGCTGCCAGTGTGCTTTGGAGTAGAATGGTTGGTTTCTGAGTTTTCAGCATGGAGCCTGAATGCATCTTTTAAAAGCCTTGCATGCTGGCTTGTTGGTTTTCTAGGCTGGTGTAGTCTCATCACACACTGAGTAACTAATGACTTGTGACAATGTGTGTTTGCAAAATATGTGCGCGCATATGTGTGACTGTGTATATCTGTGTGTGAGTGCGTGCACTCTGCACTGAAGAGGCATTGTCTATGAGTTGAGAGGTTTGAAAACAGTGTATGAGAAATATATCAGTAGATATTTAAAAGTGGGCTTTACTAACTGTCTTTCTATCTTTCTCCCACATGCACCACTAAGAGCCTGCAATGTAATCAAGTTAAAAATTGAGCAGAGGAGGCTGATTGTAGTTCTGAGCTTACAGGCGCACCCCGAAATACACTCTTCTAAAGGATTACAGCTGGACTCAGCCTTATCAGCTGTATGCAAAAACCCCCTCTAGTGGCATCTGGCAGAACATCCACTACATCCGCCCTATATCCCTGACCGTACTCATGTCTCAGTTCAGACTCTATTTTCTTTTTCACTTATTTGTTAAAACATAGGAGGACAACAATGAACAATTGCCTGACATTTTAAATAACACTCTTTTTGAGATGGATGGAAATATTGTTTGATATGATCTGGGAGATGATTGATCTAGGAAGCTGCTCTGAGCATTTTGCCACTGAGAGAGATCAGATGACCCTGTCAAACTCCATATCTACAAGCTGATACTCTAATCTATGAACTCTGCATTTTAACAGATTATTTTTTGAGCATTTGATCTGTAGTTTGCACTACAGATGGTTCCCCTTCATATTCATTCCCATCTAGTCTGATATAGCATTATACCTCTATATATAGGCCAGGGCAAATTGTGTACTGGACATTATGTCTATAATTCATTTTTAAAGCAATTCTATTGCATGGAATATTACTTTAATACAATGGACTTTCAGGTGTATTACTCAGTCATACATTCATTAATTTATCTTCAGTAACTGCTTTATCCTGGTCAGGGTCATAGTGGACCCAGAGCCTATCCCAGAAATACTAGGTGTGAGGCAAGAATACACCCTATATGGGACGTCAGGCCACCGGAACCATGCACAGACATTCACATATTCATTCACAATTAGAAGCAATTTAACTTAGCTTTTAGCCTAGCCAGTGTGCATGTTACTAACTAACCAGACATCCCAGAGGAAGCCCACATGCTCTAGCATCCCTCTTTCCATCTCACAGCTGTAGCATCCCCTAAACAGTTTTATTTCAATACAATGGAATTTCAAGTATATCATTTCTATTTCTAATTTTCATCTGTCATCATTTAATCAGGTTATCAGTTGACACTATAATTTTTTTTCCTGTTTTTTTTTTTTTTAAACATTTGTATCATCTGGCACTGTAACTCTTGTTAATATATAATATTGAGCATTTTAAAAAAGTATTCTTTTCGCATTTGTTTCAGAGAAAGTCTTGCTTTTTCTAGGAAATGCAAATATTATCCTATCAGCTGGCAGGAGTATAATATTGGTGTGCTGTTGTGGTGCATAAATAAACTTCAAGGGAATTGTGCAGAAATGGAGAGCAGTGTGTTTATCAGAACAGCAGCTCTCTCTAGCCTGAGGTGGGAGAAAATTCCAGCTTGAATAAATTAACTTAGGCTGTTTGGATTTTTAAAAAATCAGTTTAGTTTTATCATCTCTTTATTAATCTACATAGAATCTGCCTTCTGAGCCAGTTTTGTTTGATGCCTATGCAGCATTTTATCCACTGAAACATGGAGCCTAATGGTATCCAAATATATGCAGCATGTTTCTGATGCGTGGAGATCCTGGGAAAAGGTAATTTCCAGCTTTAACAGGTATGACTGCTGTGAAGCAGAGAGAGGAAGGCCACAGTTAAACCTGCACTCCGATATCAACTCAATTCCTGCAAGCCCTGAACGAACCAGTGAGTTGGAAGAGTAGGCCTGGGTAGATAAACATTAGCTTCAGCTTAGGTCGTCCTTTCCAGCGTGCATACTATTGCATCTTCTCATCTACACCTTCCTCCAAGGTTCACAAGAATGCTCCTGGTATGTCATCCCTCATGTGTGAGTGGGTGGGTGTGATGCCAGCAGAAAGAATGACACCTTGTGGATAGAAGAATCTCTCCCAAAACTGAAAGGGCTACCCCAGGAAGGGCCATCATATTTATTTCCACTTTTCCAGTGCAAAATCCATTAGTTACACTAATCCATCCTCACTGCCCTTGATAACACCCACCATCTATTTTATTTTATTCTTATTTTCAATTTTGCGGATGGGAAAAGGTTAGGATTAGTTATCGACAGGCTCTGTCTGAACAAGGTGAGGAAGAAGGCGACACAAGAATGGATTCCCTAAGCCCATTTTCCGCATGCCTGACCGGCTATGTGAATGCACGTGTGTGGAAAAGACTGAGGTGTTCTGTGAGGTATTGTAAATATAGATCAGGTGTTATACATTGATGCATATTCTCTGTTATGTACTGTTTTGCATTATAAACCAATTTTCATCGCAGCTGATAGATGTTCTGTAAAGGCAGGCATAATAAATACTAGTCTGTTACATGGTAACTCTCATACACATATGTTATGATGTAGGTAACCACCTCACAGCTCCAGGGTCCCTGTTTCAGTCCTGAGCTCAAATTACTGTCTGTCCAGAGTTTTGCAGAGTTTGCAGAGTTTTTCTCCCAGTGTTCCTGTGGGTTTCTCCCATTGTCCAAAACATGCAGGTACACAGATTGTCTATGCTGAATTGCCCTTAGTTGTTAATGGTATGAGTGTGCATGTACATGGTCCCCTGAGATGGACTGGTGCTCTTTTCCAGGTGAATTCTCCAGCCTAATGTTCCTGGGATAGACTCTGGAACCACCACGACCCTAACCAGGATAAACCGGGTAGCTCCAGGGTCCCTGGTTCAGTCCTGAGCTTGGCATTATTGTCTGGGTGGGTTTACTATGGGTTCTTCCCACCTCACCAAAACATTGCTGTAAGTGAATTGGGTTATGATAAATTGTTCCTAGGTGTGGGTGAGAGTCTGCCCTGCAATGGCCTGGTGTCCTATTCAGGGTGTATTCCTGCTTTGTGCCCCTCAGAGGCTCCAGATCCACCATGACCCTAAAGATGGATGAATGAATTAACATTTATACATTAAATATCATACAATAGAATATACAGGAAATATACAGGAAATAAAGAGGAAATCATAATATATAATTTATATAATAGGACATAAATAGTAGTTCTAATGTAGATGGATATAAAATAAACGAAACCATAAAAGAACGGTTGTAAAAATAATGAAATGGTGTATAAATCTGTTATTAATATGACATGTTAAAGTAGAAAGATGTTGCTTGAGGTTTTTTTTTTTTTTTTTTATTTCACTGGTAATACAAAGAGCCTGACAAATATTGAGGAGCAGTGAGTTCCAGATATTTGGAGAATAAAACAAAAGACTGCAATAAATAAATAACCCTTCAATCTCTCTCTCTCTCTCTCTCTCTCTCTCTTTATCTATCTAGATCTTCTACTCACAATTACAATCACAATCACACACACATACACACACACACACACACACACACCTGGATGATGATGGAGGAGTAGTGTCCATCTGACCATCCATCTTGATGTGTCCACTCTCCTCCTCCAGTCTCTCCAACCAGAGCAGAGCCCAAGCCCCCCAAACTCATTTCATCTGCGTGATCTATCCACATGTTCATTGTTCTGAATCCATTTAAACATCCCATACAAAGCTTACTCACTTCTACAGTCTTTCTCTATCTCAGGCAACAAATGGGTTCATGTGCCCTGCTTTTCCAGGTAAAAACAATTTTTGATAGCAGTATAGAGATACAAAAGCATTCATTGTATTTATGTTTATTTAGGCTTAAGTTTGTGTTTGTACTCTGCTAGAGATTAGAAGCCAGTGGGGAATCTGTATTATGGCTTCTCTGTATTTCTTGTTTTTCTTTTTAAAAGAAATAAATCCAACAAAATCATTATTAGCCATAATACTTCTCATGCCCCCTTTATGAAGATCGATCTCTAGGCTGCATTATAAATCTTAATGAAACTTACCATAACAGAAATTAAAACGGGCTACATTTGTTATGCCAGGCCCAAGGGCTACATTTCCATATAAAGTAATAGAGGGGTGTATTATTCAACCATTACTGACTTCCATTCCACTTCTGCATGAAATATTGTAAGATGAATGGCTTTGCTATATTTTGGGATGGTGTTGACATGAGTGTTATTTATAGCCACTGTATTATAGCTCTCTTAACACCTCTGGCTCACGTGGTCATGTGTGGAGAGACAAAGTGTTTTACTCTTTAGATGCTGCCCATAACTGACCTTTAAACAATTCATGTACACCATGTTCATGTAATTCAGAGAACTAAATTTAGCTTTAAGGTCATTTCATCACATATGATTTGGAAACCTGGTTATTGGTATCTTTACTGATGTATAATCTTGCGAAGTCTTTCTCATTCTGTAATATTACCAACACTATATAGCCATTATATTGCCTATTATAAGGCATTGTAGATTATGCACAAGTGAACACATTGTTTGGTCTTCATGCATATTGAAAAGACAGGAAACCACCGCCAGCCTTTTGTGTCACACTGCATTCACTTGATACTTACAGCAGAAGATATGATGAAAATGGAAGGATATAAAGGTGCTATAATATTTTTGTCAGCTGTCCAGTGTATTTGATTTGTGCTAAAATTTCTACAGACATATAGTAAGTCCTTAATACTAATACACATGCTTAAATGATAATATTAAAACACAGATACAATTGTAAGCAAATTTAAAGCTAGGAGTAGTACTCTTTCTTACCATTTGGAATCCTCAAAATGACCTATTTATTTACAAATTTACAAATGTGGTGGTCATTTTTTCCTAGTTGTGTTTGTTCATGCATATGGGCGTGGGCAGCAATGTTGTGAAGCTACAAGCTATTTATCTCATTAAATCAATAAAAATAGTCAGCACCTAATGCTATAACTAATGATCATCCTCATAACTTAAGCAGCTAGGTAATTACCAACAAAAAACAAACAAAAAAAAGATTATTTTCTTTAAAAACTATTAAGCTTTAAAATGTTTTTTTTAACCAAAGCAATTCACAGTTAAACTCTTTTACATTGTAAATATAATAAGCATATGAGATAAAGTATTAAGTTTTGTTTATACAGTCATGTGAAAAAATTAGGACACCCCATTAAATATTCAGTTCTTTATTAAGAAATGTCAACATGTAAATTTCTGATCTTGTTTTAATTTGTACCTGTAGATGAAAGTGATGTATTTGCATGTAAACAACACAAAATCACTTTGTTTTCACTTATTAAACAAAAGAAATCAACAAAAATGAGTATTTCAACTGAGGAAAAAGTTAAGACACCCTGTGCCCTAATAGCTAGTGTTTCCCCCTTTGGCTGAAATAACTTCAATGAGACGTTTCTTGTAGCCATCTACTAGTTTCTGACAACGACTGGAAGAAAGTTTCCCCCACTCCTCAATGCAGAATTCTTTCAGCTGTGCTGGGCTTTGACTTGGCCATTCCAGAACTCTCCATTTTTTACTTTTCAGCCAGGCCTCGGTGGATTTACTGGTATGTTTTGGGTCATTGTCATGTTGCAAGGTCCAGTTCCGCTTCAGCTTCAATTTTATGACAGATGGCCTCACATGTTCCTCAAGCACCTTCTGATACAATGTAGAATTCATAGTGGATTCTCTGATGGTGAGCTGGCCAGGTCC
>CM075006.1:15198844-15219840 GCA_037576675.1 Pangasius sanitwongsei | reverse complement strand
GTAAGTCTTTAGACGTCATTTGAAGACTGACAGTGACTCAGCTGTTCGGACATCTAAGGGAAGTTCATTCCACCACCACGGTGCCAGAACCGAGAAGAGTCTCGACGCATGTTTTCCTTGTACCCTGAGAGATGGTGGGACCAGGGACTCCCTAAATTTCCACAGTAGACGGATTTTAACAAACTTTACTCACAAATGTTGGATGCGAACCCGAATAAAATGTTGCCAGTCAAAAAAAGATTTTTTTTTACTATTTTTTTTCTGAACCATCATCACTTGGACTCTTGTTTGTATTATATCAGTTTGTATTGCCTGTGATAGTCGAGGTAGTGCAAGTAAAATGTACAATATATACTTTCGAGGTTTTTATGCTATCTATACACTTGTGTTTAGAGTGATCCATTTACTTAATAAATCCATTTACTCCCTAAATTAGTCTTGGCCAATTCTCACCCACCATCCAGCTCTCCTATCATACAACAGCTACCAGCCATGGAAGATGAAGGATAACATATGCTCCTTCTGAGACATGTGAGGACATCCTCTGCATTTTTTCAACATGCAGAGTCACAGGCCGCATAACACAGTCGGAGGACAGCACTATCCGCATACACGAGCTCACAGACACCCACAATTGGCTAGTGTCACTGTGAATGACAAGAGAGAATATGCTAACCTTTCTACCCAGAGAGATCAATTTTGCTCAATAGATTCCCATCATCAGGATTCAAACTTGCAATCTCCAGACGATAGTACAAACACTTGTTTGAAGCGACAAAACCACTATTGAACTAATAATTCATACATAGTGCAATAGTGCAAAAAGAATTACAACATAATCTTCAACATCTTAATATCAGTTCTACTTGTCCATTGCTCCATTACATACCAACCCCTACTTAAATCTTTGTTTTATTATACCCTTCTGTGACAGTATCTTATTGTTCCTATTGTCCTCACAATTGTTCACTTTGCCTTAGAATTCCATTAATTCAAAAAATTCAAAAAAGTGCTGGACATATTGAGATAAAGTTGGTTCTTAGGCTGGAGTTCCTTAAAGTGATGAGTGGCCCCTTAGAGTTATGGGCGTGCTAAGGAGCGAAACTGAAGGTACCATTAAAGACTCTGTCTGGTTCAAGTCTTGCAACTTAATTGCTGTAATCGCTTGATAAATTGCAGCCATTTAGACCTCATCTATATGCTTCAGCAATTTTTTTATAGGTATTGTGGTGGTGGTTTCATCCTGCATCTTTCTGTCATCAAGTGGGAATGAACCCAAATGTTAAATATGTACAATTGGACCAGTAATGAGATTAATAAGTTCTAAATGAGTGCCAGGGTAGAGAAAGAGACTGAAAATCCCTCATCCTTTGAGGCACTGCCAGTGGAAAACATTCTGTTCTAAGTGAAAATGGGGTTTAGAAGTTTTACGCTACCCTTTCACCGCTTTTTTCTGGCTTCAAATTCGCTGTTCCAGGTGTATTGTTTTTAAGGCAAGAAAAGCCGAGCTAAAAATGAGAGCAGGGTAGGAGGTTCTCGTGTTTGAAATAAGGTCACGGAAACACCTGTGCAAAGAAGTCAAGGAAATGAAATCCACAGGGAATCTATCAGTATATTCCTGCTAATTTTAAATTCCCTTTCACAACTTGTGTCGGGATTGCGTATGTTCTGGGTACAATCCCTACAGGTTTTTCTGAGAGAGAGAAGGGGTGAGGGGTGGTGTTATTTTATTTCATGATCTGGGTAGATACAAAATGCAAAAAACTACAGCTGGTCCTGGATTACACCTCCATCACCTCATGCTTGCATATATTTCCTATAGTTCTGGCATACTTATTAAAATGCACTGTTCATATGGAATCTACTGGATTTAACTATCTTTCCTTTAAAAATGATTCATCTATACAGATTATAGGCTGATCCTGAAAGTGCCAACAAGGTGCATTGGTTCAACATACCGGAAGCATGGCTGAAACGTTGAAAGGATCAATAAAATGTAAGGCAAATTTCAATGCAGTGTTTCGGAGTGTTGCTTTTCTGTGTTACAATGAATGTGGCAATCAAAAAGTAGTCAACTGAATAATTATTCAATTCCTAGCACCTACCTCAGAATACTACACCTGTGATTTAATCTATAGCATAACTCCCTATAAAAGGAACTGCAGTTATGCACAATGTCATATTAAAAATGTCATAAGTCTACACTATAACTGTAGCCTTCTCTGCAATTATAGAGTGTTCATATCTTTCTTTAGTGGGTATCAGAAACTTGAAAGCACAGAAGAAATCTCTTCCTAAGGGCTTACACATTTCACTTTGAAGGCCAAACAATGCACAGGATGGAGGAGAGAATAAAAAGTCATTGCATCATCAAAGGTAGCTTAAATCAGCTTTTTTGGCTGACGTGGATTAATTATACAGAGGTGTAATTTAGCTCTGCTGCTTCGGCTGGAATACGAAAAGAAAAGGCTTGAAATTTAATTTCAACATCAGGGAATAAGAGTGTGGTGAAATAGCACTGGGGGGTTTCTATCATATTTCTTTTCATATGTTTTATGAAAGAGTACTACAATTTTCTTGCTTTTTTCCATGTATGTGCCAAACATCACCCAATGAGTCTCTTTCTTGACTAATGATATAACATTTACCCCAATGGAAAAATGCATTGATCAAGCACATGGTCATCTATGTCCCAATTTTTTTTTAGAAAATATACTGCTGTAGTCTATTCTATTGTCTTCTATATTTCTACACTACTCTGAACATAAACACAATCCTTGTGTAATTGCATCATGCTTTTTTGAGGTTTAAGTCAGAGAAAATGGCTATATTTTTTTAAGGAAAAGTGTACTAAATTTTATTTAAACAACTCGCATTGACCCATAATGCTTCACTCAGGGGATGAGAAGGTTTGGCATATGAAGTATACTGAGTAACTCTGCCTTAGGGTTATTAATGCACTATGGAAGATATTTAAATTGTTGAAAAAAATGATTGCGAAATAATTACTGGCACTGTAGCACAGCGGGTAGCACTGCTGCCTCACAGCTCCACGATCTTGGGTTTGATCCAGAGCTCCGGCTACTGTCGTATGGGATTCTTCTGGGTTCTGTGGTTTCCTTCCACTGTCCAAAAACGTGCTGGTAAGTGAACTGGCTAAATTGCCTCTAGATATGAATGCCTGTGAATATGTGTGTGCATGGCACCCTGCAATGGACTGGAACTTTCCCAATGTGCACCCAGTGTTACCAGGATAGGTTCCTGATCCTGACCAGGATAAAGCAGTTAATGAAGATGAATGAATGAATGAATGAATGAATAATACATAAGAAACCTAAAGAGAATAAAAGAAAAATCTTAGATCTTACCAGCCAATTTAAAAGTAGCTTTTTGCCATTTAACAAAGTGCCCTTTTGCAGCCAGCACTACAGCACTGCACTTCCCTTGAGTCTTTAAAAGAGAAAAAAGTCTATGATTTGATAGATCACTATGAAAGTAATTACTAACCACTCTCTCAGGTAATGAAAGATTCTGATCTCTTTGTTCTTTTTTTTTTTTTACAAGACCACCGTGTATCAGTTGTGTATCTTTGTGTATTAATTGTATCAAAGGTATCTAACGTGAACCTTTCACTGTTTACACTTTTTCTAATTTGTATATTAAATTCAGCTTTACATTTTTGTGGTGTAGTTGCATTTCTCCCTGATGGGACAGTAGCTTTGCTGTAGTGTTAATTCTCACATATCCTATGAGAATTCCTGCTTTTTCCATTTTTCCATGATGGTGTCAGGAGAAACTGTTTAACTCTGACACACACAAGTGCACCCCTATAGTGTCTTTCCATCACATATGCAGAGGACAACAGAGTCACTACAATTATCACCAGCTATATTTAGTGTGCGCAGCCCTGCTGACTAATGCCAACTAACATTTTCCCTGCATTGTTGTTTAATTCAGTGACAGCACATTTAAAGTATAATAAATCTTATGGCTTTGGGGAATTTCAAGTGGATGAAAGGTGTGTGTGTGTGTGAGAAAGAGGGAGGCATGGCTAAGTGACCCAATGTTTGTGAAGCTCTCTTAAAGCCACAGGGTTAAGTGGTCAGGTCAGAGGGCTTTCAGCCTCTGCTAAGTGACTGAGCAATCAATGCTATAGGTGACAAAGGCAAAGGTCAGGATGTTCAATAAAGACTCTGGATCAACACTGAACATTGTTCCAGCATGGCAGAAAGAAAAAAAAAACATTTGTGAATTGGAAAAAAGGAACTCTCCTTTGAATGTCAAAATCTTGAGATATACTGCTAGCATGTGGTTTCCTCATAAATGTCATATTCTACACAGAATTCATTTTTTCTCTCTTTCTGTCTTACTCTTCCCTTTAGATTCCCTTCTAGATTTTGTTGTTTCACATGTAACATCTCTATCTATGTGACATCACAATCTGCCACTAACAAGGGCACATTTTAGAGATGCTTACCTGTTAGCATATTAAGTTCATTGAGTATAAACAGCAAACCTCCCACTCCAACTTTCCTGGTATTGCAGCATTTTCAGTTTTCTGTGAGTCTTCTGTTCCTGCACTATTCAGGCAGCTATCAAACTGCCACTTTATGCAAATGAATGACAGTAGATCAGTGAAGAGGAGGAGAGGAACAATAGTGAAATCTAAACCCTCGCTCCATGCTGATGAAGTCCAGATGCATGCTGTGCATTCAGATTGCCCAGCACTGCTTGACAGAAGACCACAGTGCCTGTCTGAGGATCTGAGTGTGGATTACTGTTTATTTGTGCCAGGGTATCTCCTGTCTGTCTTCTAACATCTGTCTATGGTGCTGTGCTTGTGTCTACAAAAGAAGCAAAGTCCCTTTCAAAGCCCTCTGTCAAAATATTATCAATTTGTGCAGGTTATAGATTAAATATTCATCGTACTCATAAAGGTTTATTTTTTACTAATCAGCAAAACAGCTCCAGGATGCACCGTTCACTCCTCAGCTCAGGTTACTGTCTGTGTTGGTTTTATTTGATTCTACAGTTTCTTCCCACCTCTCAAAAGATGCTGGGAGGTGGACTGATTACGCTAAATTGCCCATAGCTGTGAATGAGTGTGTGAATATGTGTTTGTGGTGTCCTGCAATAAACCAGTGTCCCATTTTCAGGTTCAGTGTTCCCGGGATAGGCTCAGGATCCAGGGCATCCCTGACCAGGATAAAGCAGTCACTAAAGATGAATGAATGAAGCATGCATTGCATGAATTAACTTTATCTTGCACTATTAATACTTCTTTTTTTACCTAAACATAGCCTTTTTCATATTAAAATGATAACAGTCCTGCACAATTTATAATAAGTTCGTAATAAGTGATTTACTGTTAAAGAATTTATGAGAAAATGCAAAAATGCAACACACGTTTTCAAAAGGTTTAAGAATTAGACTTCATATCATGATGGATTTTTTCCCACCACATGATGAAATACATAGCGGTGAACAACACAGACTTATCTGGCAATCCTTCTAATCCTTTTCCCAGCGTGAGTGAGGAGTGTGGGGCAGATAAATTGAAGTGCATCATGATTCCTCTGAGGTTCCTCCGAGGTTCTTTCCCATCATGTATGGATAAAAACATTAACTACCCGCAGCAGCAGCAACAGGCTCGCTGAGGTCACAGCTATACCACATCCTCTGACATGCTAATGTGCCTTCTCAAATGTGCTAAGAATGGGGAAATAATGATTAATACATACTCTTGTTCTATGTTGAATTTATTATTGTCCCTTTTCCCTCTCATAGTTTAACCGCAACCAGTACTGCATGTGGTACCTGCAGATACATGTACTTGTAATACATGTGACTTAACAATATGTATTATACCTCTGACTATATTTTTTTAAATATTGTAACTTTCACATGGTATTGTCAAATGACGTTCTCAGAATAGAAAGGGATCATTTGAGGGTAAAACTGAGAATTAAACTGAGATTCAATTCTCAGAACTTGACTTCAGATTAGCAATGATGTATTTTGACTACTCTGAGTCACCATTTTATTTCTCTGGAATTATTTATGAGGTTTTTTTCTCTCTTAATGTACATCTGTTATATTGTCTGAGTTGAACCTGATTAAGTAAGCCTCTTAATGATAAAAAAAAAAAGTGGGAACAGTCAGCAGAAAACGCTTCACATACTTTAACGCATTAAAAGCACTCTGCTGTGAATCACAGGGTAGCAGAAGCTATATGCTGTCATGACTGAGTTCAAAAAGTGACTCACAAAATTGCACAGCTTTATTCTTACAACACTGCATCTTGCATGTTAAACAGAATTACCCTAACTACCTGCCTTTTGTCACAGTTAAACTGTCTACAACATTGCAATAAATGCAACATAGCTGACTGTTAGGAGAGGGGGAAAAAACATTGTTTGCCCTTTAAAATACTGATCAGAAGCGACAAACCCAGGCAGAAACAAAAGCTTTCCAGATTGCAGTTGACAGAAAAATGAACAGTGTCACATTCACTAGTGGAGGATGACTGTGTGGTGATTCCTCAAGCGGCCGGCGAATGACATGGTGGAGAAGACAGCAGATTCAAAAATAGCCTCTCAGCAGGGAGGGACGAGAGGTTTTGAAGATATTATCCTCAAAATCAAGGCAGCAGCTTTGAGTGAGGCTGGGAGTGAGGAAACGCTGCTCTGGTAAAATATGAAAGGCCTACACTCAGTGACAGCCCATGGCTTTTCTCGATACCACTAACACCAGCTGACTGCAATGATCCATTGGCGCTTTGTGGAGACTTGTGATACAAATGCTAAGGGCAAGATGCTGGAGATACAAGTCCGTCTCCCCTCCTCTCCCTGCCTCCTCACCTCCTCCCTTCACCAGGCGGGAATTTGTTATGTTCTCTCATCTCTCCGTTTCCAGGCATGGAATGACACCAGCGCCGCTTGTCCTTGTGCCTTTTCAATTTGACAAGCAAGTGGCCTTGGGGACATTGGACTCTATTTTCAAATTGACCATTTGTAATCAGCCCACTAAAGAGAGTTAGAGAGGAGCAGGTGGCAAGGGATTGGAAGAAAGAAATGAAGAGAAAAACTGTTTTGCACATGTGGTGGATTTATTTAAGAAGTGGGACTATAAATGGAAGATGAGCAAACCCCCACCCTACTCATACATGTACTTTTAGTAACAGAACACCAATTAAACAAATTTTAGTAACAGAACAACAATTAAAACCACGCAAAAATGCAGACATGTAATTCTCAGTATTACGCAGCGAACACTCCGGTGTGATATACATAAGCTCCAGGAGCCAAGGCCTTATAGATTATAATTATACAAGTCAATCAAAAGGCTAGGTACTTATAGAAGTGTGGGGGCAAAAGGGCAGAGGTTCAAGCCACCCCTTGGGGTCTATCTGCACACATGGTTGACATTTTCACAAAACAGCTCTCTAGTTTCCTGTGTGTTTGTTTGGGTGCTCATATTCTGTAGTGTTGCCTCACTCCTGAAGCCACACATGTTTTCATTAGCCTGTCATACAGATCATACCAAAGAAGCATGGCAGTAATAGGGATCTTTACAGCATACGTCTTGCTCATATGCTAAAGGAGAGATACAAACGTGAGCCTTTTCTTTCAAATTAATGTCAATGTCAAAAATAGCAGGCTAATGTCGAAGTCGCTTGATGAATGCTCTTTCAACTGAAAATAACTCTGATACTATGCTTGCTTACAGAGGTCATTTTATGTGTTGTGGGCTGCTCCCCTCAGTCTCAGGTGAGTTTGTGTTGTGTTTATACATAGGCCATTAGATGGAGTGGTCTGAGGTGTCAAATGACAGATATAGTGGCAATTTGGAGGTCACACACACTGTGAGGTGACCCTGTATTTTTTTTCTCGCTTAGTATTGATCCTCTACATTGCTCATTGCAAGCTTAAGATCAATCAGGGTGGCAGAAAAAATTCAAAAGGGTGTGCCATAGAACCTTAAATACAGCACTTCAAAATAAAATAACTTACATGGAATTTGCTTTTAGTATGAATGAAAATAGTCAACATAGGCTACACTTGCAATATTCTTACGAGTTCAAAATGAATATGAATAAACACTGACATTGTAAAATAAAATTTATTTAGTAAATCATGAACCACTATTCATGAGTTTTAGTTTTTCCCCAATGCAGTGTTTATTAGAATGCTCTTTCCATCTTGGATGACCATAAAATCAAGGGGATACCCCAGCACTTTGCAATGACTTGTTGTCGTCTTTAATGCATCCCCTCAGGTTTCAGCACACCTTTTTGCATGTCAGAGATCCCATAAATCATACAGAGTTTACCTGCAGGCGAGGACTTTTCATTACATTAAAAGGAATACGTGGAGCATATGTGGGGAAGCTGTACAGGCCCGGAATCAGGGATTCAGAAAGGGAGGGTTAATTATGATAACAAGGGGGTGGACAGAAATATGCAGCTTAAGTGGTGAGCCCCCATTTGTTTCAATAAGTGAAATTGATTCCTGTGTCCTCTGGTGAACAGGTGCTCCTCTCTCCAATGTGTGTGTGTGAGGCAAGTGAGACAAAAGCAGTGGGGGCGCATTGATTTCTGAGTAGCTTGCACTGCAGAGGCTGGTCGAAGCAGAAAAGTAGTGTGATAGATTTAAACATTGAAGGACAGGTACAGTATATATCAGATCACTCAAGTTATTTGCAGGCCCATTTCCAATTGACATTTATTTCTGCTTTTGTACACGGTAGTTATAGTATGCATCCTGATACAAATAGGCTGTAAACCAATTTTATACTCCATATATGCTGAATGATGTGAAGTCTGAATGAAAGTAATAACTATGGTCATTATTTCATCCTACACATACAGAATGATAAAACTATAAATGGCTAGTAAATATATGACATACAGATATGGAAAGCAATTACTTCCAGGCCTGTCGACTTGCATGTGTGCTAGAGAAAGGACGCAAGCACACTGTGCATTAGCAGGCAGGTGATGTATTATAAAATACTGTCTGCCAGCGGGGCCAGGATATAAAGGACAAAGAGGATGCTTATAGCATGCTGTCCCTGGGGCTTAGCCCTGCTTCACCGCTACAGGGGCAGCTTAGTGGACTGATGTAGAACGTCAACTAGTTACTTCAGCTCCGTGGTAAAGCAGGCCCGAAGCTGCTCACCTTTCTGGCCATCTGCTAGTCCTTGAGAAAACTTTTGTTTAAATGGATTTGTGCCTGATCTAAGGGTGCGATGATATAACAGTATGGCAATGTACTATGATATTAAAATCTGAAATACTTATATACTGGTATAGATAATCACATCACAAAAAGTTACTTCTAGGGGTAGTAAGCTACACCTTATATGTAAGTTACAAAACAGGATAACTTGTTTTTTGAAGAAAATAGAAAAAAAGCTGTAGAAAAGCCTATATTGTTTTCTGCACTAAATGTATGTAGGTAGGTGGACTACTCTAAATTGTCCTTAGGTGTGAATGAGTGTGTGTAATGTCCTGCAGTGGACTGGTGTCCAATCCAGTGGGTATTCCTAGGTTCGTGCCAGGTGTTGCCAGGAGAGGCTGTGGATGCACCATATCTATGACCAGGATAAGGAGGTTAATGAAGATGAATTAATGAATGTAATTTTAGTTTGTAAAATATTCTATTCTAGTAGTGTTTGTATGGCTGTTAATTAAAGTGCAGCATGACATTTTTTGCTGATGTTTTTTGCCATTTAACTGCACTAATAAAGCACCCTAAAAATAGCAATGTCCTGAATCAGTTTTGCTTTAACTTTGGAAAAGACAACCAGCCAAATACTTTTTTAAATCACTGATCGACTAGTAAAAATGAATAGTCATGCTATTATTGGTGTGAACCCCTAACACACACCAATGAGCATGCTCTATGCCGCTCGACACATCTCATCAAACAGTATATCCCATCTGGAGCCATTTACAGCCACTGTGCCCATTCTTCTTGTCTAGGTTAGGAGATTGAGCTTCACTCCGCCTCTGCGTCGGCCACCCCAGAGCTCCCAATGCGGGGTGGCATCCATCTCTTCTGAACTGCAGCGGGCTCCAGGACACCCCCGCTGGCATGGCACCTTCCTCCATAAATCAGCGTGTGTCTCTGCTGATAGCACGTCGCCTCAGCTGTATGGATGACTGTCACTTACCTGTGAGGACCTGCATGCCAATGAACTCCCCATTACAGATAATGACACAGTCACTCTTCATCACTGTTTTATAGTGGTGCAATAGTACCACTTTCTCTAAGATTAGTTATAATCATTATGTATATTGGTTTAATTACAAATAATCAAAAATGGACTTTTCAAGCATACTTCAACTAACGTTTTGGTATGCTTACCAGCACCAGCATTTATCTCCTCCTTGACTCCAAAGTGAGATTCGCTGCACGCCTAGAAAGAGCCTCATTTTTTCTAATAAAAAGCAATGTATTTGGAATGATAGTATTTGATGCCATGTAGCTGAGTCTGACGAGGGATTTTAGTATGGTTCAAAAAAGTCCTCACATAAACAAAGGCAGTAGCAGTGTGAGAGTATAATTCTGTGATTATTGGGACCCCAGGGAGGCCTCTTTCACTCTCTTCAGTGGTGCTCATTCACAGCAAGGGGCCATTATTCTGATTTAAATGGGATGAAAACTTACATTCAGCACTGATCTGGCTGCTAAAAACATACTCCATTCCCTTGTAATTCCCATAATTGTGTCATTACCATGTTATTCACTACATTTCAAACACTCAGTAGCTGCTAAACATACTTGAGTCTCTTATGTGATGTTTCCTGTTTTGTGTTGTATATGCTAGGCTTTGATTATAATAAATAGGTTGACACACCTCTAATGCAATCACCAACAAACACTGCTTGTGGCAAAAAAGCCAAGGAAATGTAAGAAAGAAACATATTTTCAAGAAGCCTTAAACTCTAGGGTTAATGTACCGTTTAGAGAGGGAAAAGACAACACTGCAGTATCCGAATGAGGTTACAGCCAAAAGTAGGGAAGTTCAAGGCTGCCCCAAATGCAACGTGAGAAGACTTGGCTAATTCAGCCCATGTTATGGCTACCTTGCAATCGGATTTAGATGACGCTTCAACTTCCATTTTAAGAGATTTTAGTGCTAAGTTGAATGTTTTATGAACATTCTTTTTTATGCCCATTGCTGCTGTTTACTTTAACTTTAGGATAATTTATCCTTCTTTATTTAATAGACACAGCAGATGAATATAAAAGGCACTATGTAATTTGTCACAGGAATACCTTTTGCCAACTTTCATTTTATATTCTCTTTTGCCACAATAGAGAGTTTTGTATCAACTCAAAAGCCGTTGCTCAGTTTGCAGAAGATTTTTGCAGGCCATTTGTGACACATTTAATCCACCTTGTTGAAAATACATAAGGGGTTTATACACTCACAGCCCACACATACAGTACTGTGCAAAAGTCTTAGGTACCCTAACTTTTTTATATAACCATTTTGTCCTAGATTTTTTTTATGACTTCTGCTATATTGAGCCAGTAAAAACATTTCCAAACATTACAAACAAAAAATGTTACAGAAAAAAATGAATCTCAGTTAAAAAAAAGTAACATATTATGTAAAAGAGCACCTTTTAGACCTAATGCTGGCTCTCAGGTTTTACCAGAAGCAAGTGTGACAGTCAGAATCTGCAGATTCTCAAAGATGCTCAGTAAAACTAGTTGGCCAATTTCCTTTTAAAACTGTGCAAAACGTTCCTGAAACTAGTGATGCATTTTTAAAAAGCGTCAAACCAAATATATGACTTTTCTTAGTTCATTACTGTTTCTTGCTCTTTATAATAGTTTTTTTTAATGTAGAAAACAAATAATTTCATTATTCTTGAAGACATCTTTTTATACAGCATTTCTTTACATGTGCCTAAGACTTTTGCACAGTTAATTTCATGAATATTTGCAAGTTACTATTAATATATCAAATAATCAAATATGTTCATAACTACCACAGTAGTTGATTATTTTATATATATTAGAATGAGTGGAAATGTATTACAGCAGGAAGTGTTAGTTTCTCACAGCTCCAAGGTTCAGAGTTTATACTGGCTTAAGTTTTCTATTGGTGCTATATTGCCCCTTAGTGTGTGTGGTGCTATAGAAAAGACAACACAATTTCATAATTGTAATTCACAATTGTTGAATTCACATGATTCAACGAATATGAAAAGTTAAGAAAGGTTAACCTATTACACTATATGGCCAAAAGTTTATGGACATCTGACTATCGCACCCATATGTACTTTTTGAACATCCCATACCCAATTTGGTGCCCATCTGCTGTTATAATAACCTCCACTCTTCTGGGAGATCTTTCCACTAGATTTAGGACCATGGCTGTGGGGATTTGTGCTCATTCAGCCACAAGTGCATTAGTGTGGTCAGGCACTGATGTCAAGTGAGGAGGCCTAGGGTGCAGTCAGCATTCCAGTTCATCCCAAAGGTGTTCTAGGGGGTTGAGGTCAGGGCTCTGAGCAGGCCACTCAATGTCATTCACAACAAACTTGGCAAACAATGTCTTTATGGAGCTTGCTTTGTGCACAGGGGCATTGTCATTGGTGGAACAGTTTTGAGCCGCTTACTTCCAGTAAAGGGAAATCTTAATGCTACAGCATATAAAGGTTCTATACAATTTTGTGCTTCCAGTATTTGTGGCAACAAATTGGGGAAGAACAACACATGGGTGTGAAGATCATGTGTCCACAGACTTTTGGCCATATAGTGTAGTTGTAGGTATAATAGCCAATAGACACCTGTATTCTGTATTTATGTGTTGATTTCCTGGCATGGACAATATTTGAGTAGTTTTGTTACTATACTTTAGTATTATTTTGGCATGTTTATACTTTATTTGAGTATTATTGACATTGAGTAAATGTACTCTTATTTTGTTACATTTCCAACTTACTTTTTGCTCATTACATTTTTATTTAGACCTTCAAAACTACTCGGTACAAATCTTGAAGGTCATCCAATTAAGTTCAGCAATGTAAAAAAAAACTATCAAGAATTCTTGAACTTCTCCTGCTACACAATGTAGCTAACACTATAACTGTCTGTGTGAATCTAACTATGGATCACCAGACTGCAGTGTTGAACTTGAGGACGAGCACCCTGACTCTACCTCAATAAAATGTTTCAATGTGTTTATATTCATACAAAATGAGGTGTCTCATTTTGCCTCCTTAGAATGTATGAACTCCAACTAATTTAAAAAAGCATGTTTAGGTAAATTGCTAACGAACTTAACTGACTATATTTAACTAGGTTAGCCTGTTTTCATTGCTAATGCCAAGTTAGACTAGTATCAATTCAAGTAGTTAATATAACTGGCTAGACAGCAAGTCAAATTCTAATTAATGGTAAATATTGCAAACTTGCGGAAATTGAATGATGTCTTCAAACAAAATGAGTTTTAAAACACTTTTAGATAAAAATAAAAGTTTCATCGGTTAAATACATTTACTTTTTACTTTTTAATACTTGAGTACATTTAAAAGTAACAACTTTTTTTTACTTTCACTTGAATACAGGGTTGTTGTTTTTTTTGGATAGATACTTCCACTTTTTTGCTAAGTAAGATTTTGATATAGTATCTATACTTTCACTTGAGTATAATTCCTCAGTACATTTTGTCTGTGACTGTTTAATTTCTAATGTGTTATTTGTTAGTGAGGCAAGATGATTATGAGGACAGGAGGCAACTGGGTTATTTCTTTCTCCCTGATCTGTCTACAATTACATGTTTCGATATCATTAAGGAGTTTGCCAACTATCATCATACTGAGACACCAGTCTATGAGCCAAGGGACCGCATGGCTCTCCACCAGGGATTTTTATCTACACTGGTGTTGTCAGAAGCTGATGCCTCACTACAACAGGCTCTTCAAGATCATCCAATGCATCAGTGATGTAAGTTACACTTGCCTTTTACCCAGGTTCTCTGATTCTCTTCTTAAGCCTTAATTTCCTGCCCCACACAGTCAATTTCAGGCTGATACACCAGCACCACTGCTAGACATCAATGGGAGAGCAGCTTACACTTTCAGAACAATAGTAGATTGCCACACAGTACCTTGCTGATTGAGAGGGATATGGTTCTGAGGAACACTGCTGCATCCCTGTATTGGACATCCTGCACCCAGGCCTACATCAGGAAACTTCATGCATACTGACCATATTGTCCAGCTACTTGTCCTAGGGCCGACTAAGAACTCTCAGTCAGCTCCAGGTCTGAGCGCTACTACTACCTAGTCAACCTCCATGCCAGCTAATGGATCTCATACTCTGTCACACGACGGATCACTAATCACAAACTCACCCTCAACCTATCCATACTCTCAGAATTACACACACCTGATCACAATTAGTGCATGCCTTTATAAACTGTTTGCCATAACAGCTTCTGTGCCACAAAACAGAGGCAAAACAGGCCAATTCGATTTTTAAATTTATTTTTTATTCAATAAATAGATAAAATGTTCTTGCATTTATATCATTTCCAATCAATCAGGGAAAAAAAGACTCACTTGGATGCAAAAAGCACTGCACCATAGGGAATTTTGACAAACGTGTAAAATTTACCATCAAAGCCATTTCAGAGGGGGAAAAAAACCTAAACAATGTTCTATCTATATTTATGTATCAGAGGACCATACTCCCATTAATCAGAGATCACCATTACATGCAAGCAATATCAACCTGCTCACCCCTTTAAACTTGAAATCATCTTCACATCATGTCTAATAGATCCATGTTAGAGGCAAGTTAGATACTTTACCACTTTTCTTCAGTGGCAGTGATGTTTCTGTAATCAGTATCTGATTGGCAATAGTCCACAGAAAGATTGAAGGGACTGTGTCCTCTGGGATTACCAATCTTAAGCTAGATGCCAGCAAGTTCAAACTTGAAATCCTTCTTGAAATCCTCTGACTTAAAGTGTTTCAAACATGTGTGAAAGTTTCTAGTGTGCAGTGTCGACTGTTTTTTTCCAGCACACATTACAATAGTAAAGAAATCCTGGTAAAAAAAAAAAATGTTAGTAATAATAGCTGAAATAGTAGAAATGCTAAGATGAGGATCCAGTACTTGTGCATCCATTTTTGTGTAGTGCAAACATAACTAGAACCCACAATCAGAAACCATGCACAGAAAGGCTGGGAGATTTAGGAAGTAAGCATCTGGAATAAGGCTTAGGAATATGATGTCACCTGCCACAGTGACTTCTTGTAAGTCTGTCATATTGTTTGGATACAAACAGTTACCAGGTATTAAAGCAAGATATCTGGTAAACTTTCACTATCCATTTAGCCACAGTTTCCCTTCAAATTTTCCACCATATTTATGGTACAGAATATCATGTATGCATGACAGAAAAAAGAGGGAAAAAGCCTCTGAGGTGACAGAGTCAACTAGTGGCTTCAGTTCCAGCAATAAGACCATCAAAAATATTACAGTCTGCAGCATCATGAAATCTCTGAGAGTACACTATGGGGTCTATGAGAGTATTTTCATTCTGGTGAGCTGGAAATTTAATTCAATGCTGCGTCTTTAGCTACTTTGAATAAAGAAAGATGTTTAGAGTTCTTGCATTCTTCTCTCTTTCTTCCTTTGCTGACATAATTTGCATAGTTAATTATATTTACATATTCTTAGAAAGTGATGAAATCATTAACATATAAGATCATCACTAGGAATTTTTTAAAGCAGTGATGGTTCAAACAAGGCTGAAGTCGGGGGCAGACTGCAGGTCTGAATGACTTCACTATAGCTCCAAAGCTTTACTGCTTTCCATAAACAAGTTTTTTTAAAATGAATTCTCCTGCTAGTTGTGTGGCTATGGATCGATCTGAGGAAATATTTGAAGAGATGTAGGTTACATACTAAGTAAAAGCTCCACAACTAACCTCATTTTGAATGACTGTCACAATTTGAAGTGTGAACCCATAAGACTTGTGAAACTACCAATTTGTGAATTCCACATAAGCTTTCACAAAAGCATGAGAATAAGCACTCAAGCCACACGAGAGGACATTCTGGATCATTAGTCTACCTATTGTTTGTTACCTCATAAGGTATATTCATGCAAATATCTTGCCTTTGCACCATGTAAAGTCGTTTATTTTGAGTTCTCCATAAGCACATTATGTAGTGTTTTCTGATATAACCAAAGCCAAAGACACCGTTCGCATTATCTGCTTGATGAAAACATCAGTTATAAACAAGTAGCTTGTGTGGGCAATATGGCAATTCAATATCTCTAAAACTATAATGCAAAATAGGTTAGAGTTTTTAGATCCTCTTTAAAAGTCTCTTTTAAGTAAAAGAAAAAGAAAACCAGCCTGAGCGGCTGAGCAAACGCGAGATGAGACCAGATGCTTTTCTCTTTTCACCCTCCTCCTTCTCCCCTGGGAATTAGGAAGAAAGAATATAGAAAGTAAAGGTGATGGAAAGATGGCCCTCTCAACCTTGTGTTTCTTTTTCTCCTTTCAAATGATGAGCAAAAGAGAGAACAGAGTGTTCAAGGGTAAAGAGGGATCCTATACATGTTCTCTCAGCCTGATTATCAAAGAAACTATTTCATTACCAACTTACTTATGGGAATATGCAAATGAGGAAGCTCAGTAATAGACGAGGTAATTATTTACCACAAGTCAATCCCCCTGTACCTGTGTGAAATATATAAGCCCAAAACATAAGCCTTTACTTTGTGTACATTACATAATTGAGATCGTTAATTAAATCAGCTTAATAATTCAGTTAATTCATATTAAGGAAATGAGTTCCCTTGACACAGAACATTTCATTATGCCTGTTAACAAGTTAACTCTGGTCAACTACAAATGTGCCTCCCATGCTATTCTGCTAATAAGATCATCTGTACAGAGGCCCACAGCAAAATATGATTAAATGTAACAATTAAAAATACTAATGTCTCCTCAGAAGGACGTAACTGCTCACATGATGTATCTGCAGCTATAACTGGAGAGGAAGGTTTCTGTTGGCACAAACTTGCCAAATCTCAAGAGCATTATTCCCAAGGCTATTAAAACACCGTAACCATGAATAAGGTAACACTTCACTTGAACCTTGTGGTATAGGAGTGGTGTGAACGTGTCTTGGAAAATACATACAGTGGATATAAAAAGTTTTCTTACAAAAAGAAAAGAAAGAGGTTTACATTTGGAGTGCAACAAAAAAAAAAAAAACACACAGGAGTGGGAGGCTTTTACTTTTAGGCAGACAGGAGAGGGTGGTTTTTACTTCCATGGAGGTGGGAGCATGTGGTCAGATATGAAGCTTTCAGGACAAAGAAAGGGCACATTCATTAGCATAGGAGTGCACTGGACATGGCAGGTTGCTTGTGCAGCACTGTGGAACACATTTGCCACATTCATTCATTCTTCTGTAAATGCTATATGCTGGTCCAAGTCACTTTCATTTAATGTATTGATTTGTTTATATTTTTAAAGCAGAACTGACTAAGCTTGTCAGAAAATATCATGGACAGGTGCAAACAAAAATAATAACTGTGGGAGCAGGTGGAATTGGTCAACCTTTCTACAGGAGTTGGTGGGATTGGTCAGAATTTCTTTGGGGCAGGTGGGAGTGGGATTAAAAAATCAGTCCTGCTCATACCTCTGGCTAAAAATGTAATTACAATTCTAATTTACAATAATTCTAATTGTATATTATAATAATTCATATTATCATATGACTATGATAATAAATAACAGTATAGGCACCATTAAACCAAAAAATATATAGATACATAGATTTACACTAAAAGGCTGGAATAACGTGCATGGAATTTTTCATTAAATGCAACAAACAGAGCAAGAGAATGCCTTCCATGATGTAACCATGATGACAACCATTACACGGTAATATTTGGATACATAGGGCGGGGATTAAATGTTAGCTAAATAAACTGACAATGAGCTTATGACCCTGCCATAGACTTAGCAATGCCATTGTGGTAGAATCCATAACCTTTTATGAATAATGATGTTTGAAATGTGATATTTCTTATGAGGTCAGAGTGGTGTAACATATTTCATCAAGCATTTTGACACTTGTCATAACATAAAGCATATAATAAAACATATGCTAACGGGAACACACAGCAAAAATTTGTGTGCAACACAAACCGTCATGACAACAACCATTATGGCAGCTATCAAGCGCTCTCTTCCACCCTCAATACCACGACTGAGGACTGAGACCCTTGAGCAAGGCACCAAACCCCCAACTGCTCCCCGGGCGCCGCAGCAAAAAAGGCCGCCCACTGCTCCGGGTGTGTGTTCACGGTGTGTGTGTGTGTGTGTGTTCACTACTGTGTGTATGCACTTGGATGGGTTAAATGCAGAGCACAAATTCCGAGTATGGGTCACCATACTTGGCCACAAGTCACTTCACTTCACAAAAAAAAAGTAATGTTAATAGGCCACTGTTATACAATTGCTATATCATGGAATCTGCCATGTCATTTTTATGACACGGTTAGTTACATTTCTTATGAGGCAGGGTTCATGTACAGTGTTACAATGAATGATTTAAATAGCAAAGAGCAACGAGTCAACGAGAGCAGTGGAAGACCATCAGTCACACTTTTCATAACTGACTGGCGTTATATGGTTTGTCTGTGCCCTCACGTGGCTAATAGTCATTCAGTTATTAGGTTTTAATACAAATACTGTCTATATATGACATCTTGTTAATACATTTAAAACAAAAACAGCATATACATGGTCTAGGATGCAATACTTATGAGGCTCAATAATGAACTGTTATATTTCTAAATTTATTCAGAAGAAGTGAATATGAGCCAGCTCTCACATGAGCCAGCTCTCTTCAGATGCTTGTGGATGAGTGCATCGGCTCCGGATCCATCAATACCCTGACCAGGACAAAGTGGCTGCTGAAGGTGAATGAACAGTTTTACACTTCCATATTATATGTTCTAGATAGTATCTAAAAGTATCTATGGTGATTTTTAACATATAGAAAAAGGGGCAAAAAGCATTGCTTGAAAGTTGGTTGAATTTCATTATATGGGGAAAAATACTATTTATTTCTATGACTACTGTGGCAAGGGAATATCATTAATGTTGAAGTTATAATTTGAAACTATTTATTAAAGTATCTGTGTTGAAAAGCTTGCAATTACTCCTGGAGAACTTTACTTTCTTGAAGTAAAGCAACTTCAACAGTAATAAAAATCCAATATATTTTAATTACCAGATTAAAACATGGACACCAGCCACATTATGCTAAATGATACTTGTGGTAAACCTTCTGATCAATGTGTAATGCAGTGCTAGTTCCTAAGGCACTCGGCTGTAACTGAAATTATTTGTATGTGTGATACTTTTTTGCACCACAATGTGGCAGTGCTCATCAACAAAACAGAAACAGAGTCGCTGTGGCCTCTCTCAACCTTTCATCCTGTCATTCATATATTCGTCAAATCAAAACAATACAAGTCAAAATCAAAACTATAATTTATTAAGCTTTTCAAGCTTGTTCCCTAAATTGTACAGCATGTAGATGTGAATATGTAAATGATCAGTCATGTATTTAACCATTACCTGTGGCCATCAAGCACATGCTATATATATATATATATATATATATATTTTTTTTTTTTTTTTTTCTGTATGTGTGTGTGAAATTAAACTAAAATTAAACTGAAATTAAATTAAAATAAAAACACACTATAAAGAGCAGTAAACGGTAATAAACTAAACAAATGCAATATTTGTTGACTTTGCTTTTTTTAATTAGTAGCCTCAGGTATAATTAATGCAGTTTTATAAGGAAATTAACTCATAAGCCTTACTGAACATCTTTTAGAACCAGCCACAGTTCTTCTTGAGACTCTGACTTGCTTCTTTTTTTTTACATGCAAAACCCAGCAGCCTTCATTATGTTATTTATTTTAAAGGTGGTCTTGTATGTAATATGTTGCTTTGTTTACTGACAAACATTTTTCTGTAACATTTAATTTTTTACTGGAAAATTAATGTTTGAAAATCTAAAATGTTTTTGTACTGACAATTATAAAGAAGCCACTAAATAAACATCTATAACAACATTTGTACTAAAAAAAAAAAAAAAAAATAGGGTGCCCAAGACTTTTGCACAGTACTGTATATGTACTGTATAGATTCTTTATGGATTTCAAAATTCACAATTTACACAATTTTTTTTGTTACTGGCTATTGTAAAAGCTCCTCTACAGGCAAAATTATCACACCTCGTATATAAAAAAAAAAATCACTGGATCAGCTAAACATACACTACTCATAGTGCATTACAAAGTGCTACATGTCTACTGTATATTCTATAGTTTGCATATTTCTGGATTTTAAAAAACCATTTTGTTTGTTCTTGGTGCTATTCAGTGTTCAAACATTCAAATTAGTGTCTAGTATAGATATCAGAGTGCTGACTTCAGTTGTCCAGCTTGTTATAGGTGCGGTATCTTTTTATTATAGCTGCATACTCTCTACCAGAGCGGTACATGGTGCGCCTTAGCTCAGCGCTGGAGAAGTCCACATGGAAGAGGCCAAATCTCACACTGAAACCATCTGACCACTCAAAGTTATCCAGAAGTGACCAGGAAAAATATCCTCTCACATTTACACCATCAACTGTGATAGCTAGAAAACAATAAAGTCACTGCATTAATGGCATGAAAACAATAAAATATCATGTCTAAGTTTCAGTGTACTGTATATGTACACACACATACACTCATATATATATATATATATATATATATATACACATATACATACATACATATACACACACACACACACACACACACACACACACACACACACACACACACACAGAGTCAGGTCCATAAATATTGGGACATCGACACAATTCTAACATTTTTGGCTCTATACACCACCACAATGGATTTCA